>MU007048.1:3940-97961 GCA_010583015.1 Tothia fuscella | reverse complement strand
TTAAATTTTTATAGTTTATTATAGAGTATTAAGCGAGATATTTAGGTTTTAATATTTTTGACTTTATTAGATTTTCCTTCTAATTTTAGCGTGGTTTATTGGTAGGGTTAGTTTATTAGTAGAGTTAATACTCTACCTTTATACAAGCGCGGGTTGAGGCTCTTTCAATAAGTAATATTTAAAGCGGCTTTATAGCAACTAGCCTCGTCCTATATAATCCTAATCAAGTACTTTCAATATTGTAGATCCGACTATATATACTACTAGATAGGGTAGTACTAGAGCTATAGTAGTTAGAAACTCCGTATAATATAGTACAACTAGAGTAGTAGGTACAGCTAATTAAAGGCTATATTAAGCGTCGCTTAAACAGCCCTCTAAGCCCTACTAATACGGCTCTAGATTAGCTTATTAAGGGTTATTAGATGGCTATATACGGGGTAGTATTACTTGTAGATAAGTATAAGAAGTTGAGAGTTGCGAATAAAAGGTAGATAAAAAAGCGCCGAATAAAGAGATTCTATATCTCTACTTAGACTCTTATAGTTAATAAGGTATAGAAGCTTATTCGGGGTACTATAGTACCGTAGGTTGTTATTGAAAGTGTAATTGAGCATGAGGTAGTAGAAAGTAGTCTATTACTAAGGAGCCGGCCAAGAGGTAGTCGGGCAGGTTTACCGAGCTATTATATATATAATAGCTATAACTATATAGCAAATAAAAACTTAAAGACTAGGCAATCTTATATATAATAAGATAGTATAGTTTATTTAGTAGTGGTGGAGGAATTAAGGTAATAAAGTTGGGATGACTATTTAGTGGATCGCTCGCTTGTGTGGATCGCTCGCTTGTGGATTACGTTATTTCATTTGGTCAATTTGCCAGGCATCTGTTCGCCAATCCCTTCACCTTATGGTACATCAGACATCTCCTCGAGCATGGCCTGATCGAGGCTCTTGAGGCGTCAACTCTATGCACTTTCCTTTTTCATCATCGTAAATGAATGCATGGATTTTCAGTTCTCCATGCCGTATCGCGTCTACCACGTTCTCCTTTCTTCTCAGTTCATTTGCTTGCGTCCATGCGTGAATTTCCGCAAACCAACGGCTTCTGACTTTGCTGCTCTCCATCTGGTCCATCGCACTCCTATGGGTATCGTATAACTCTTTTACATGCCTAAAGCCACTCAAAGATTAGAATTGTCGAGCATCTGATTGGACAATAAAACTTTGGTTCTGGAAACGAGGGATGCGACTACCACGAACCTTAACCATTTTTCTGGAACATCGTCGTTTGGTTCCGAGCTTACAAACATGCAATTGTAATGACCGCAAACAACGATATGCTTGACCTGCGATTGTTGTTGTCAGAATAATGTGCTGCTGAGAGGAAAAAGATGGTATTCAAGCATACCTTCAAGATTTGCAAGGCATACTCCAAGGAGCTTTGTGTGCTGAGATCGGTATTAGACACGATGTTGCCGATATTTCGATGCGCGATGAAATCTTTGGGATCAAGCTCGAGCGCTCGCATATCAGAAGGGGAGCTACAAGAGCAACCGATCCATAGGACCTGAGGTTTCGTCCCACCCAACGATGGGATTAGTCCTGGGTGAACACGTGATCGTTGGAATTGAGCTGACATATCTTTAGAGCGCAGTAGACTGACCAGAAATTGTGGGATTCCAGTCACCTTTTTATTCGAGGTTCTCCAATGCTTGGGCAGCAGTGTGTCTCATTTAATATCCTGCACCGGATGATTTCGGTCAATCTCGCGCAGTTTCGGCGATATTCTGTGCCTCTTAAATTGTTTCGAAACAACACTTCAATCTTAGGAAGCAACTTTACGCTCTTGGAAATCTCCCCACAACGCGAGCGCATCCTCATCGTAGGACGACGCTTCATACAACTTACTGTTATGTTCGAAAGCTCTGTTATCCCTTTTGCGGCCAACCTTCTTCTCGGATCTTAAGCCTATCATTGCTTTACGCCATTAATACAATCATTTTTCGACTCTGTTGAGTTTATTATTGATACATTATGGCGGATTTTGCTATCGCTCGAATAACCTAGGACACATCATCAATCCGAATATCTTGTTTTATCCACTGAAATTAAAGCACACGCCTTCAACTACAATAACATCGCAATGGAAGATCTTGGGCAGTTACTTTTCTGCTACTATCTAGATGGCGATGGCACTCCCACTTCTCCTTGTATCTGATTCCATATTTTCCGCCTCCGAATCCTCTGTTCCAAACTTTGGCATTTCGATGCTCAATTAGAGACCCGAAGCGCTCAAGCACAAGAGTTGGGCGGCTATCAAGAGAAGAATACGCCGCAAGATCGACCCTGAAATGATTTCTAAAATTGCGACTCCAAACACTGGGCTTGAATCGCTGCCGGTGCATAGTTGGCCACAAGTTATCTCACATCTGCTCAAAGCGTCAATTGCAAGCCTCGATTTCGTCACCCAGCTCCAGTCTTCAGGCTCTCCACAATTCAGGTGCTATCTATCTAGGGTGCGCCTTTCTTCACAACATCAGATCAGCTAGTAGCGAAATTCTATTCCCACAATTAGACGAAATTGCTCTGTACCCACTACGGACGATAATTACTTGTCAGTACACGCAACTCGTTCTGCTTACTAATCAGGCTATACGCTCTCCTTTAAAATAGAACCCACTCACATACACATTCAGATCTCAATGTCTTCTTCCAATAACTCTTCAATTCGCCAGGGGGTCGATTGAGTTTGTTATCCTTAACCTGAATATCACAAGGTGGCTTTTATGACGACATTTCAGAGTTGCACAACGCCTATCATTATAGTCATCATGGCCATTATGATGGGTTCGAATGTTACACGAAAATAGTGTTGATGATGATGATGATGATGATAATGATTATTACCACCGTTACTACAACCACGGTTTCACAACGCGTAGCAACAAAGAACGAGACGTAAGTACACCAACTCAATCTCAAGGGGAATGTAGGTATTGTTATTGTTGATGAGGCTCACAACTCAAGTCCGAAAAGTTAAGCCCCGGAGCGGTTGTTTGGGGTCTATCTTGCACGTCCCAATATTATATCTTATCTAACCGGCACTACCATGAGCGATAGGGCTACAGACGTTATCCCGCTCTGAAGTTTGTGCTCTCCAGATCTGATAAAGCTCGGCTAGCGCAGGTATCAGCACGATTATAGTTTTTTTCTTTTCCGCATGTGAAAGATAATCCTCGCGTAGTTGCGGCCATGTATCGGGACGGTCGCAACAATCCAACCTATAAAAGCTGGATCGAACGAACGAACGTGGGAGTAAATTATGGACAATGTTCAAGAAGATCTTCAGGCGTTCAGTTTTTGGCCGCAACTTTGAAGAGTAGTGTTGATGGGGGATATTGGGGTTAGGGTGTGAGATGAATGTGGAATACTGATGGTGAATTTGTTTGACGAGTTTTGGTTTAATAGGTTTGTGGATTCATGGACTTGTGGTGATGATGATCGTTATAATTATATTAATTGGTGGCACGAAGTACGGTCTAAAAATAATCTACACGCTCACCAGCAGTTTCTTATAATGAAGGAAATATATTGTCCTGTTTATTTGGCTAACGACTTGAATTCTACAAGAAATCCTTCCTCAGCAAGATACCAGTAGTTTTAGCTTTACGGATTGTAAATATCCTAGAGAACTTCCGGGCATGACCAACATTTCCCTAGCCGACTTTTCCTCTTGAAGATCTAAGGTTGAAAGTTACCCTCAGTAGATATGTTTATACACACTGCGGCCTATGTATAGTCGTCGACCCTTGTTATCCTTGCCGTTGCTAACCTACTCCCCAGATAATGAAATATGCAAATGCAAACTGTGAGTGTACCGCTTTCAATCGTCTACCTTCACACCGCATATCCCCCCTTACTAGCCTTTTATGCATGACTCAAGAAGGAGTATAAATAACAACCTTCTCCAATTCCCGTAATGAGTACAGACAAGGTAACGAATCATCAAACCCCATGGGGGTGAATCCGCTCGGCATCCGGGTAATCGCTAGATATCTTCCTTTTGGAACAGAAGTGTGTCGTTTTGCAAGAACGTTGCAGTCCTTAAGCTGTGGCTTAAATTTCTGAAAATGGTATGCACATGGCGAGGATGGCGCTCACCTTCAGGATGAGTACAGCATGCGCAGAGATCTGGTGATCAAGATGGGAGATTACTTTCCAAAAAGTAAGATGGTGACAGGGAATTTTCTATCAAGAAGGACACGAAAGAAAAAAAGAATCAGCAAAAAGGATGGGAAGACTTCACTACCGTCAACAGAAACGAAAGAATGAAAACCTTCCCCTCTCTTTATTGAAGCTTGGGTTAAACATGAAACTTCGAGGAAAACATTTTTATGTTAGCGGGAAATTTGCCAACATTTGATATCATTTGAAGCTTCATATGATTAGTAGCTACAGTCTGTAATGTTCTGGAAATAATTTGTGAACTTCTCTTATGGAAATAGAGACTTCAACGATCCCCGGAGCGATATCGATAGCGCATGCGCCCGATTCACAGCATGCCGATGTATTTGTTGCCTTGTAAACTTAACATTCTTCATCATACTCTCACACTTAAACTCATAACCCCCTGAAAACATTCCCACTAGCACTCCTCCTATCCTTCCAATTCCCCCTCTTCCCACCCTCACCATTTCTCTCACCACTTCTAGACTCTCCTCTCCCATCATCAACAAACCCACCACTACCATCACCCCTCCGGTCTTTCTTCTCCTTCTTAGCAGGCATAAAACTAACCTCCTTCTCCCCAACACCAGTGCCATTCCTCACAGCCAAAGAAGAAGAACGTTTGGTATCCTTGAGACCAGCAGCGCGTGAACCGAACGATTTCTCTTTGGTGTGTTTACTATTTTTGAAAGCTGTGGAGGCTTTACGTGACGACGAGGAGACGAAGAGATTTGGTGGTGGTGGTTTATTTGTTTTTGTTTCTGTAATGGAAGATTTGGTGGATTTGCGTGATATAGTTGGGTCTTTGAATTGGCGTTTATCATAACCGGTTTCTTCGTCGTCGTTATTGGAGTCGTCATCATCAGAATCATCATCTTCAGAGGAAGAAGCATTTCGTTTTCGTTCTTCGAGTTCTTCTGCTTCGACTGCTGTAAGGTCCTTCGGAAACCTGGCGGTGGGTTTGGTGGAAGCGTCGACAATGGTGGAGGGATTGAGTGAGCGGAATTCATAACTCGTTTCATCAACCGCAAAAGCATCGTCCTCAAATATTTTCGCAAAACGCGGATCAGAGAGGACGGTCTCTCTCTTTGTCTTCCCTACCGGCACTTCTTCTCCCTCACTAGCAGCTTCGCCATCCTCTTGCACATCAACCATCTCCTCATCTCCACCTTTAGCAAGCACCCTCTTCGCCTTCCTCCTCTCATTCTTCTCCTCCCGCTCCAAAATCTTCTCAGCGAGTTTCCTATTCACCTTGACGGCAACCTTCTTCTTCCCCCTAATCCTACTTTCCCTCTCCTTGTCAATCTTTTCTTTTATACTCTTCGCGCGGGTTTCCTGCCATATATCGGGGTTGTTTATCAAGACAGCTTCTTCGTACAATTTCTGCGATACGAAGAAACCGTGCATGTATGGCCGCAGAAGGCCAGTCTTCCCGATAAGGTGATCGATGTTGAGTTGACGTAGTTGCGGCGTTGTGAGAAATTTGTAATTATCGTATACTTCACCCGCTTTGCGTGATTTACCAAAAGAAGCAGGATCATTAGGATCTTCCGCCATTTCTTCAACGAGGTTATCGAGGAAGGCACACCACTTCGGCGCAGGTCCCAACTGCGGTATAAAAAACGCATGTTGTTGTTTTCCTTCATTGGCTGTGAGGAGCATACCACTATCTCTACACCACTCTACGTGATTGAGATCGACGGCTGGTTCAACCGAAGTCCATGGTGTACCATCTGATGGATCCCAAATTTTAATTATGCGTTTGTCTGCGGAGAGGATTTTGGGTGTTGGTAGTGTAGGTGAGTTTAGGAATGTGAGTGTTTGTATCGGGTAGGAGTAGCCTTGGTCTTTCTGGAGGAGGGGGAGTGGAGAGCGCAGGTCGTAGAGGTGGATTAGGCCGTTTGAGGTTCCGGATGCGAGGGTTAGGCCTGAGGGGTGGAATTGGAGGGATGTCACTTCGTTTTTGGTGGAGTCTGCGAAGGTGTTGGAGGTGGAGGGTAGGGATAATATTCCAGCGCGGGATTTGGAACGTGGATCCCAGAATTCGATTGTGCCTATGCTGGTTCCGAAGGCGAGGAGGTTGTGTGATTGTTCTGCTATGGATGCTGTGTTTACGCTTCCAGTATCTACGCTGCCTTGCAATGCTGTGCCTCCCAATGCTATGCTTTCGTCGCCTCCCACATCGATTTCATATCCCTTCATAAATCGGCCGACTTCGAGGTTCAGACGGAAGACTTCGCCATTTCCTTCGGCATTGACACCGACGGAGGGGACTAGTGCTTCTGCGGAGCGGCGGTCGTATATGAGATCGCGGCCGTAGCGTGGTATTCGTGTTTTGTAGTGGCATCCTGCTGGAGTGTGGAATTCGAGGTGGCGATCGGTTTGGAGATGTAAAGATTTGGAGTAGTCGCTACTTAGTAACAGGAAAGTTGTATTCAGTGTATCAGTATGCCGTGAGAAAGACAGCGACAAGTGAGGTAAATGGTGTGCGTGTATTTGTGGTTTGTATGTTCCTTTTCAATTCCAACCTCAGTATTCATGATTTATACATGTTAGAAGTTTAATGTGATACACACCAGTACTCATAACCCAATTCCCATCCTCACTAACCCTGACGCAGGAACTCGCCTCCTCAAATTCAAAGTCCTGCAGTAACTCCACACGATTCGCAAACTCGGGGTCTTGCTTCAAACTTCTCTTGCGCTTCCGTATAAGCCAGTCCGGCAAGGGTCGCGCGGTGGATGAACCGGCGATAGTGTAGACAGGCACGTCGGAGTGGGTGGAGAGCTTCATGTTCCTTGTTTCCGCATGTTTTTACAACATTTTCACTCGTATGTGCGGAGCTTTTGTAAAGATTTGCGGGAGTTGAAGATCTTCCTAACTTTTTTTGTGGAGCACACGGATTCGTAGGGCTGAAGGTGCAGGGGTCGCGGTGGATGTTGCGGAAACACCAAGAGGAAGCTTCCGCCCGGTCACAGTTCAGCTGCCATATTTACAACTTGTATCATGAGCTTCTCTGTCATCTGATCTACTACAGGAGATCCAAATTCTCTCATAACCTGGAATATATCTTGTTCACTTGCTCCTTCTGTCCATCCTCTGGGCCCCACTTACACGACCGCAGCCTCGATTGATGCCGGCGTCCACTTCAGCTTTGGAGGTGCGTATACAACGCAACTACCACAGACCGATACCCTAGGGGTCTTTTATAACGAGAATTTGTATATTGGTATCATAAAAAAACATGGAGTTCCTCAAAAACTACAACACAAGTGTACAAACACTGTCCGGGTACAGCACAATTCAATACCACGTTTACGCCATAGAAAGGCAACCAGAAGCCAGAACGGATGACGCGAGTTTAGAAGATGTACTCGCAAGTTTGACGAGCCAATTAAGAGCTAGGAAGTGTCTTGTTTATGCTGACGAGACGAGATATGCGCTTTGGAGGTTTCGCATCCAACGGCAGGCTGGAGGAGGGGAAGGTGGATTCAATAATGGGCCGCTTGATGAGGGGTTCGCGGAGCCGGTGAAAAATACCGCTTTGAAATGTAGCTGTCTTGGATATTTTCCAACAGATTGAATCAAGCTAATAATATGGTGTAGCACTCTTTCACGGAACTTTGAACTCCTCGGAGTTGATACAGTGCTTTAATCGCCCTCCGCTTTCAAATATGAATAACAACCCTTCCACTCCGACGTCCGCATCGCCCTCCACACCAACAGCTGCTCTTCGCGCTGCCCAACTTGCGAATCTTCGTGCTTTTCAGCAAAATGCTTCCGCGCCAGGACAAGCGCAAGACCCAGCTACTTTTCCCATGCTGAATACTGATATCAGGAGCATGTACGCCCTTTTCATCAAAGCTGTTTTGGCGACAGTGGAGTATTGGTTTGCGAGACACCATAGTGTTCTCAGGCTAGATGCAGGTGCTTTCGTCACGGTGGAGGATGTCGGCAGTGGAGAGAGGCATGCAAAACCTTTCAAGCTCGATGTGTATTTGAGCACGGGTGGCACACTTGTTTTCAGTGCGGCTGTAGATGAGAAGCGCCACTTGCGATATCTTTCAGCTCAGTGTACCCGAGATGAGGATACCGTCGTGTATCTCGCTGTGGGTGGGATGCCCGCATTACTGTACGATGATCCCTCGTGTGGAGATGAAGCAGATACTATTGCGTGGAAAGAGATTGTGAAAGAAAAGCTCGAGCTACTGGGGATTTACCTCGCAGACTTGGATCTGGACGAAAGTTGGACTTTTGTTCGTGCGTATCTGGACTCCGAACAGCACGATACAAGAGGTGATGCTATGGCAAACCCCGGTGTAACTTTCTACTGGCCAACTTGTCTCTGTTTCATTGAAGATGGAAATACATCTCCTAGTCTTCCAACCACTAGCTCACTGAACAAAGTGACAGACGGACATTCCGCGCTTTTCGGCACATCCGATCCCTCGACATGGTTCTCATCCCCTGATCAAGGTGGCTACATGGATCCAATAGCCTTTGCAGAACAATGGTATCTTGCCAAACCTACCCGAGACGCCACTATCGAAGAGCGCCAACGCAAGAGAACAGTCGAAGCCGAAGCAGCAGCAGCACGTCAAGCTGAATACGCTGCGCTCAACATAACATCCTCTTTCAACACTCGCGGAGACCTGCAAGCCACAGGAGGCGTATATCCAACACCACCAGATGGTATTCCACCTCATATGGGTTCTACACCACTAAACCCCGATCTCCACATCCCCACCACCATATCTGGATCGTCGGACGTGCAGATGAGCGACCAATCAGCTGCACAACCTGGTATCGATTACGCTGCCGGTGAAGCAATGGATATGGATGCTTTTGATGGAGCGGAAGGCAAGGCTCGAGAAGAAAGTTTGCTTTCTAGGGGAAGTTTGACTCTAGAACCTGGAATGAATATCTTTGGGGAGATGGACGATGAGGTCGAGTACATTCCTAATGATATCACTGATGCAGACTTTGACAACTTCTTTGACGGACCGGATGATGAAGAGATGGGTGATGTTGGTGAAGAAGTGGATGGCGATGATGGAGGTGGAGTTGAGTTACCCGTGATGGACACTGAACCCAAGGTTGAGGACACAACTGAGATGCTGGATAGTGGGGATATAGCGGTGGAGGATCCAAGACCTCAAGCTGCGACAGACTTCACAGACTCAACGGCGGTTGAGATCGCTCCGCCACCTCCAACGCAAGACACGGATGTGGTGCCGGATACTCCAGCTCCAAAGATTGCACAACCAAAAGCACAGATGGAAGTCGCAACTGTCAAATCACCCCTCAGTCCCACATGCGTTCGCAAGAAGCTTTTTGAGATTGGACTCGCGGACAAGAGCACTTCTCTGGCTAGACGCCATAGTACATTTGATCCCGTTCCCTTCAACACAGATTTATCCAAGCAAGACGCAAAGTACTCCACTGATGGCGCGTTTGCCTTTTCTCCTCCGCCTGCAAGTGCGAAAAGGACTCACCCAAAGATCGGTAATGCTCTACTACCACCGCGCAAGAAAAGAATGAAAAATAAACTCATTTACAAAGGCCCGGAGAAGCAGAACAATAATGCGAAAGATCAAATGTGGGATAGCGACGAGAGCGTCGATAGTGATGATAGTGCGAATAGCAGTTTTAGTGACTTTGAGAGTTTGAGCCTAGAGGCTAGTCCCACGAAGAGGGGTTACGGTGGGAGGAGTTGGAATGGGGATGATGGAGATACGAGTGTTGCTACTAGTCCTGGAAACTATGTGGGAGACAAGGGTGAGATGGGAGGCATGGGTGGAAGCAGGAAGGTTCGTTCGATTCTCTTCACAATCACTTGGATGGCAGTATTCTTCTAACATTGACACAGGACCGCATTGACTTGCTCTCGAGGATTCTAACACCAACGCCAAGTCAACAGCGCCCGCTGCTTGTACCGCCACAAAAACAGGAACCAGAACATCTGCTCATGCTCAATCCTACCTTATCAGCCTCTTCTCCTGGAAACGCCTTCGCGATGATACCATCACCAATCACTCTACCTTCAGACCCCGCACTCCAAATCACGCACAAAGACTTCATATCCGTAGCTCAAATCGTAGCTGATCAGATCATCTTTGGGGCTATAGACTTATCTTCATCCTCTAGCTCGCTCCAAATCGACCTAGAAGGACTAGCTCTCGACGATGGCGGAGTCAGCGTGGTTAATGAAGCACAGAAAGCCCTAGGGTCTTTCATGAAGGATTCTACAAAGTGCGATCTACCTGCAATGTTGAGGATCGCGGATGCTGTCGGCGAGAAGTCCGGAACCGTGAATTCGAAGAACGCACCCAATCTACCAAGGAAGCCTACGAATCCTTCAGCTTCAGACAATCGAATTGGCAGTGGCGCAGCGATACCATCTAATCTTGTTATCTCATTGCCCGTTCCCCATCTACGTATCCACCGCAACGATATCTTGTGGGATGTCTTGCCGCCTGCTTTGCCATTTTGGGATTATCTCGGACTGGCACCGGCAAGTGGAAGGAAGAACATTGTCTATGTTGGTGTCGTGCCTGATAATGGCGACTTGAAAGATAGTGTTGACACCTTTTTAAACTATCTCGGTGCTACGTATGAGGGTGGGAAATTGGGCAGTCACACTAGAGTTGATAAGATCATCGCTGACGATGGACTCATGTCGTGGAGTGCGGATGGGGAATATTCGTTTCAAGGCGTGATGGCTGAGTTGAGGAAAACGTGTGCAGAGCTTGGGAAGGTACTTGCGGGTGTGGATTGGGGGAGCCAGGAAGAAGGGGGTAGTGGGGGGGATGAGGGAGCTGTGGTTGATGATATTATCGTTTATATCGTTAATCCCTTTGACGACGATTTGAAGAGCATACCGTACCTGTGCTCAGCATTTTGGACTCTTTACGAAACATATCGCCACGCGCTTTCGACTGCTCGCTCGCCAACGAGGCCGAAAGCTGGAGTTGCTGGAATTGGCGAAGAAGGCCCGGACATTGTCCTTCAAATCCTCCCAATCTCATCAATAGCGCGAGCAGATTGTCCTGTCGTTGAGACACATTCGTTTTTCCAAAAGCTAGCACGACAGGTTTATGATCGCTGTCCACCCACCGCAGCATCACGTCAGACTAAGGAAATAGCCGCTTTAACCATCGATGCTGCTTCAGCGATCCGCCTAGAAACACCACTTTTAAAACACATTCAATTCAAAACTACTGGAGGCAGCGACGTCGATTTAATGCGAGATCCTGGATTTCTCAATGTAGCATATGGTCTGAGTGGCAATGGGGAGTGGTGCACTGCTGCTTGGACGGATCCGGTGGGGAGGTACCAAGCTACTGTCTCGTACTGTCTGATTGGGAGGACGTTCTTTGAGATTGCGAGGGAGATCTGGGGGACTACCGTTGGGATTATGGAGGCCAGGAGGTGTGCTTGGAGGATCTGTGTAGGAAAGGTGGGAGAGGCTATGGGGAGGGAGGAGATTGATGGTATGTTCATTCTTCTAAGATTGGCTTCTGGGTTGTTTTGCTAATCTTCGGTATAGCTTGGGCACAACTCAGTACTGCTCCAACGCAGTATAGTATGCTCACTATATTGGCATGCATCAATACTTCGCCTACATTTTCGATTTTTCCCAAACCCTCCTCAGCAAGCAATCATGCCAATACATTCGCCACGCCATCTGCAACGCCTGCAACAGCGGCGCAAACAGTCTCCCCAGATAATACAACGCACGCACTTACCCCAGCGGCAACACCCGCTTCCTCCGCCATAGACGCCGCATTCGACATCGCCAACGACGCTGATGCCAAACTCGTCGATGTAGGCGACGAAGTCACTGGTGTTGTTCTCGCGCACAGGAAGAATGTCTCCGGCAAAATCGATGAGTTCAGACCTAGCCTAAGCAGTGGATACCTTGTCAAGCGGCGTCGCGGTGGCGGCGCGCCTCTCGACGACGATTTCGAGAGTCCTGAGATTATGGAAGGAGGACCCGCCGATGTCATTAGCGTCGACATCCTCTGGATTGGTGGAGTCGGTCGAAATAACACCACTCAAAATACCTCCGCCGGTGCTGCAAATACAAACACAAATACCACACCCCAACCCTCTCCCTCACTACCATTACCCTCGCCCTCTTCGGCGCTTGCGACCTTCGGCCCTGGTAGTTACTTCTCCCCCATAGCAATCGATCCCACGTTAACAGTGCCTTCCTCTTCAGCGCCGGCAGGTCTACCCTCCGCACAGCCTACTACTCCCATGGCGACAGGGGGCCCGATAGGGGTCGGTGGCAGTCATATACATAAAGCGCATACGGATCAGATCTTGAGGGATTATTTGGCTATGTTTCGGAATTTGGGGGAATTGGCCCGGGGGAGGGGGATGAGGGGGTCGAGGGGGGGATTTGTGCCGTGGCATGTTCTTGTTGTGGAGAGGGGATTGGGGGGGTTGGAGGGGGGTTATGGGGGGCTGGGATGGGATGTTAAAGAGGCTGAGGATAAGGGAATATATTGTGGGGAGTTGAAAGCGCTAGGACGGAGGTGAGGGGGTGCCGAGTGGCAGTGATGGATGGTAGGCAGACGGTGTTTTACGTGCATGATCAAGAGATGCTAATTTCGCATGTACTGGATGCTGCAATATTGAAATCTGGATAAGCGAGTGTCTACTTTGATTATCATAAGCTGAGCTACCGGCATTACCTGAAGCAGTACCTTAGAAGAACTGGTGGAAACCCCGCCCTACACCAATATCGGTCAACCCCATTATTTTCTTTACATCCGTATAAAGTACTCAACTTTCGCTCTTATCTCGCCCTTCCTTCCCTCAACTCACTAGACATGGTCACGACACATGCCATGGAGTACGCCGTCTTGCGTATTACTTTTTCTACACCCGTCGCATTTTTATGTTGCGGAAGTTATCCGTGGGAATATTCTTGTCGGAAAGACCACGGAATGTTTTGGATTTTGCAATGCGTGAGCGATGGTGATGGACTTCATATTTTTCTAGACGATGCCGATAATGCAAGGTTTCTGATTGTGCGTATCATGCTTGAGTTTCTTCATCATTTGCTCTCTATTCATCGTTCTGGTCTGGCAATCTTCAGCATCATCAATATCGGGTGCTATAACTCATCATTTCGTATATTTCCTCTCCTCGTTTTGGACAGCAAGAAATGGTGTTGACCTTGGAGTTCTCAATTCCATGATACGGGGATTAGACATTGTGAGTGAAAGGACTTTTGGTAAAATGAGTACGCCGCCCCTGGGCTCGAACGGAGCTTGCATCTTTTTTCTTGCCTGGAGATTATTGAGACTGTGCGGGAAAAAGAGTCTTTATGGTAAAATTTGGAAGAGTAGGATTGGGAATCTTGTGCACAAGGCAGTCTAATGTTATGCTATGGCCTAGTTTTGGTGAGGGCTTCTGCAAGCATGTCAGTCAGCCTCGTTCGTGGTATAATCTTTAGAAAGAATAAAAGACTATGGGCTTGTCTGGCATTAAAGGTCGTATCTAGTTCCGGGGTTGTGCTTGCACTACTCTCTAAAGGCACAAAATTTGCCATCGTCTGGACTAGAGATATGCGAAGTCTTGGACGAAAGTAATCAGTCTTGCTGTACGTATAAAGGAGGAAATCGTGTAAAGTTGTTGATGTGACATAGTCCAAGTTTAGAACCATCCTCATCCAAGGATGGGACGCTATAATGATAGAGACTAGCTGTATAGAAGGGCAAGGAGTTTCTATCACCAATGAGTAGGAGGGAACATTTCACTGCAGATTGACTGATGATGATGATGATGATGATGATGATGATGATGATGATAATGACTATCCTGAAATGGCATGATATAGTTACGTGAAATCAATATCAACCTTTATCAGGCAGTGATCAGTCAGCCACCTTCGCAGTATCTAAGAGTTTGATTAAGTTGTGGAATTCTGGGGGCAGGACGCATGACAGCATGAGTAGTTTTATTTGTCTTGTGTCCGGTGCTCCGTTTTTCGTTTTGAAGGCCCGGGGCGAAGCCTTTATACCATTTCTATCTTGGCTGTGGGAGTGAGATGGCTTGTTTGATGGGTAATTGAGGACTCCAGTCACTTGGACATTGCGGTCAAAGGGTTTGACTGTCGGATATCATACTCTAGCGCTTAGAAAAGTGGCAAGCATTCCATATCAGGACACTTGCTAATGTTACTGGTAACTACAAGTTCGCACACAGACTCTTGTGGGGTGTGTACGGATCTCATAGCATAACTGATAACGAAACGTGGCTGCCGTCTTGGTTCGATCCTCAGTGGGGAAATGCTTGATAAGCGAGATATTGAGTGTGTATGTGGCCTCCAAAATCTGCTGAATAATGTCCTTGCATTGAGATTCGAGTGTATGTGATTAGGGTTCCTTGACCATGTTGCAGATGACGACGGTTGCCAGCAGGTGCTGCTGATGCTGAAGCTTATACGGCGATGCCGAATGTCATTATGGATTCATGGTGTAGAAGATGATAAATTCGAAGTGGTGCACATGGATGAGTTGAATATCCTCATACCTATACAGCGATCTTGAAGTAAAGAATTCCTTGGTCTTGTTTGATGAGACTAGAATAATGAAACTCATAAGGTGTCGTCAAAGAACGCCATGAGACTATCCCCAGTCTTTGTTAGTGCTGCTGAAGCTGTGTGCTGATGAATTGTTAGCATTTATAGAGTTTATGTGTCCATGAAATGGTCGCAGCAAGAAGAATAAGGTTAGAAATACTCGAGAGGGTGAGAAAGCATGTTTCTTGATTAGCCACAGTTAAGAACACTTGTATATTTACTTTCCGCTTAAGCTCACTGGAAACTCAGTGGTCTCAATCGAATCATCATATACTAAACCACCCTGTCTCCTAACTTCATCCATACACTCCATAATCACCACACTCTCCTCCAGATTCTCAAATCGTCCCTCTTTTCTCCCTTCGACAAGGGCTAAAGCAGCCTCATCTGCCTCCCAGAACATGCCATGGCCTTCACCTTCTGGGTTTTTATCTTGACTGAATCCATTGTACCAACCACTTCCCACTCCAGGGCCAGGTTGAAGCCATCGCTTTTCTTCAATAGTGCCGTCGTATAGCAGCAACTTAGTTTTCGTGGGTCTGTAGCATGGAGGCCAAACTTGAATCTCGCCCTTGGGGCCTTGGATGCGAACAGATGGACCTGCGGTTTCTCCTTCGAATTTTGTTGCCACGCGAATAGATGTGGTAGCGATACCATGGGCGGTACCTCCATTTTCTTCACTTCGTGGAAATTCGAGCATAATGGTCGTCATCTCATCACTGCCAGTTACATCGTACTTTTTCATTGCTGCTGTAACTTTCGGTGGCTTCCTATCCTTCTCTGATTGCGTTGTGTAGAGGCATTGAAACACCCACGTCAAACTGTATATGCCCATATCCAGAAGCGGACCGCCTGCAAGATCCATGCGTACCATTCTACTATCATTGTCCGTCTTGCTTGGCTCATCTGGAGGTATGAAGGTCCCACTATTATCGGCAAAGACTCTTGTTACCGGTCCAATTTTGCCGGATGTGATAATATCCCTTACGTAGATGGAAGCTGGGAAGTATCTCGTCCATACTGCTTCCATTAAGAACAAATTCTTCTCTCTTGCCAGTTTCACCAATGCTTTCGCTTGAGCGGCATTGACTGTAAATGCCTTCTCACAAAGCACGTTCTTGCCCGCAGTAAGGCATAACATGGCATTTTGGTAGTGATGTGAATGTGGCGTGGCAATGTATACAATGTCGATGTTGTCATCCTTAACGAGCTCGTCGTAACTTCCATATGCTACCGCGGAAGAGGGACATCCTGTATCTTTCAGGAATTGTGATGCGCGGGATTTGGAGGAAGATGAAGCTGCTGCGACGACGGTATGCTTTATTTCCGTAACATTGCGGACTTTTGGGTCAACAAGGAGGTCTTTGGTGCTATGATGGGATCAGATATCGAATGAGAACCATAGAGGAGGTGTATACAATGTTATTGCGATTGCTCCAGTCGCTAGAATTCCCCAGCGTATGACCTTTGGTTCGGACATTGTTTTTCTGAGTTACAGAGTTTTGAAACGAAGTTTGAATTTCAAATCGTAATGATCGTCTGTTGATGTCAAAGCGGAAATGACGTTGTACTGGTCTCTACTACTAATTTAGCAGATGCTAGGAGTAATTTCGATGATATATTAGGTTGCGAATCAAGAGATGAACTCCATCTTTTACACAAAAGAAGGCAGTCATGAGAGTCTAATCCCGCGAACCTAACGTCATATATTTACCAAATAATCAAAATTATTCTCAATGACAAGACGAAGTTTGAGGTGAGATTTCGGAGAATTGATTCAGACGCCACTAGGCCCCATTGGGATGCAACTGCCAGGTTCATGCGAACTGCTCCGCTATTCTGAAATTTTCCTCGACAAGATGAAGATCGAACAAGTCAATTGTTGAGTCGAGTTGGGGCTTCTGCAACTACCGCCGATTCTCTACCGCCACGACAGCTCGCGGTCACCTACCTCAACATCTCTCAGCAAAGATAACCTCGCGATTTCGTTGTCAGATGCATCAACGAGTTCGATTTGTAGGCTACACTAGACCTGACAGTAGGCAGCGGGTGCATTGGAACACGTAAAGGCGGTGTACCGAAGGGCCAATCCATCTTGTGTCTCGTCAGACATAAAGACCGGTTCGGACTGTTTTCGTGCGGGGACAGCCCGGACTCATTCAGATGGACGCATTTTCCTAATCGGGACGCCTGGCTTCATCGTGATATCCTTGGATGAGAATGATTATTATGATTTTCGAGGTAGATAAATGTAGGACTCGTTCTTTGTCAACGCGCATCAAATATAAAATCTTCAGGTCCGAAATCATGGCAGACCTTCCAAAGACGCTACCTGCCTCATGGTACCGTAGCCTGCCTTTACATCAGCTCGAAAGGAGAGCTGTATTCATGAAGGTAATTCTGAAAATTTGAAACCAAGTCCAATGAACTGACCATTGATAGGCTTGGTATCTCCTTGGTCCAGTTACCCGATTCCAAGGAGGCGGAGACGATGTCAAGTATGAGATTGCTCAAGTGCAGCTCATTGTTCTGCGTCGCTCGAGTGATGCTCGTGACATTGTCGTGACAAATGCAACGACTGGTGAAGAGGTCCGGAGCTATCTGACTGAGTCTGGATTGTTGTTTTCTACCATCTCTGCAGAGGCTCCGACTTTCAAAGAGTTTTTCCCAGACTTGGAACCCCTCCTTGCTCGTGTGGACTTTACAAAGCTTCCTTTTCGTCGAACTATTGCTTATGAGGGCAAGTTCAATTGGAAGACAATGATTGTACGACGCATTTTCCACACGTATTCAAGGGAGTCATGCTAATCACACTGACAGGATGGCTACCAAGAGTGTTTGCACTGCGCTTATACTCATCCATCATTCTCAGTTTTCTACCCACCCGCCTTCTATACTGTTTATAATCATATCAACTTTTCGCAGCACGTTGCAGATCCCAAGAAACCAGAGGACGGACTCTTTCTTTACTTCTTCCCCAACTGCACGTTGAACGTTTACGGCGGAGGCATGAGCTCATTTCGCGTCTGTCCCACAGCAGACCCCGGAGTCACTCGCATGGAATTTGACTATTACCATGTCGAGACAGGAGAGAAGTTCGAAGAGTATTACAAATTTGTGCGACAGGTTGCTATGGAAGATTTCGAACTCTGCGAAAAAGCACAAGCAAACCTGGAGAAAGGGATTTACAATGAAGGAATTCTGAACCCGATTAAGGAAACCGGAGTTGCGTGTGAGTATGCTTCTTCTGATGCGACCAAGTCTTGACTCACGATAATGCGTAGTCTATCAACAAGAAGTGCTCAAGCTAGTCTTATCTCAGCATGAAGCAGATACCTGGAGCACCTATGGCATCGCGACTTCCACTACTACGGTAAAAGCCCCGGATTTCTTGGGACCAATTGAAGCATGATCCAGCCTGCCGGAAGTAATCTTGCAACCCCGGTCGCGTTTGCCAGCATGTGATGAGCGCTGACTGGTAAAATAACGAGGTTGATTCATTCTCTTATCCAACATGCTAGAGATCACATTCATGGTTGCTGGTAATTGAAAGACATTCTACTGGTGTGTGGCAGTTTCACTATTCTCTGGGCCACGCGATGTTCCATGATTGACGTCGCAGTCGATCTATGATTATGCAGCTAGCCTGGAGCGGTTTTCCTCTTTTGGTCATGAATTTCAATTGGTCCATCACGACCAACTTCACGATATCTTATGGAGTCAATCAACTTCTTCATATATTTATTTTGGCATTCCATTCATGTTCGGAACATTATTCCATATCAATCCCAGATTGTTACATCTGCTGAACGCGATGCTGACGTTGATTGAATTACTAATCTCCTGTGCGCTGTTTGTTTTATCTGCTTATTTGCTGAACCACAAATTCTCCACGGCTGAAAATGTTCAGCGAGCCCCTAATGACACATTGCATCCTGTTCAGCATCCCATATCAAAGTTACGCCAAGACAGCGGATGTTTTGAATTGTCAACCTTGTCTGAAGTATCAAGGGATACTGAGATTCCAGATGGCTGGTATACAGACAGCAAGTTGTTTGGCCTTGAACGTAGAGCCATTTTCAGCAAGGTACATTCTGTTCGGCATGACTGATGGAAACATGTAATGACTGACAAGGCTCTAGACATGGTTATGCGTGACTCACAAAACACGCTTCCGTAAACCTGGTGACTATCTATCGTTCAACGTTGCGGGCTTTCCATTCTTTTTGATTTTAGGAAAGGACTCTATTCTCCGAGGTTTTCACAATGTATGTCGCCATCGTGCGTATACTGTAACCAAGAATCCAGCAGGTTCGTCACTAGTGCTTGGCTGTGGATATCATGGCTGGAGCTACGACACTAAAGGAAAACTGACCAAAGCACCACAATTCGACGAGCTCCCTGGGTTCAAGAAAGAGGACAACTCGCTCTTTCAGATCTGGGTTCGGAGCGATGCTCAAGGTCTTGTATTTGTGAATTTTGATGCTCGGTGGGATATTGACAATGGTCCGAACGTGGATGGTGTGGCCAGGTTTGCGGAGCAGCATAGTATAACGCGGACATCAACGCCCGTCGCATCCTGGCAGGCCGAAGGCAAATTCAATTGGAAGATTGCAGGTTCGCTTTCACCCCCTCCGCTTTCACTATCCCCAGGCTGATACTCCTACCAAGCTCAGCAAGCCTGTGAACCTACCCTCCTACCAAGGACCCGCTCGGTCTCCTCAGTTTTGAGCCTGATTTTGGATCGTAGCATAAATAGACTGGCGGTTCGAGATGCGGTCATGGATCTGTCACCATTCACCACCATCCGTCGAGTTGCAAACACATCGTTTTGGACCATGACCGTGGTAGAACCCATTTCCGCGACTGAAACGACCATTCGATGTGACCTATATTCGACAGTCGCCGATGCAAAACCACAATACGTGATAGACCCGAAGAAATTTGAACACCATCTCATGACCTGCGTTCAGGCTTGGGAATGTGAGTTTGCGTCAATTGTTTCTGACGGGCAAGCCCCTTCAAGCATCAAAATCTGGGCTGCTCAGCACGATATCCTTCGACAACTCGAAAGCCATACTAAAATGGAGCGCAAATCTGGTGGGGAGATATTTCCCGCTGTTCTTACTGACAACAAAACCAGTCTAAGCTGTGGTGTGGCAGAGAGGCGTAAGTGCAAAGCATCCAGAAATCATGCGGAATACTGATATTGTCTCTAGTCGCGCGGGAATTGGACTCACTGGCCGAGTCAAGCGTTGGTTGTTTCAAGTCCTCCGAGAGTCTCGCATGGTAGTTAAGCCGAAATGGCATAGTAGTGGACGCGGTATTCAGCGCTTCTGTCTCCATAAATGTTGTTGTTCCTGGTAGGCAAAGGGAGCGTTGCGCTGGGTAGCGTCAGTCCTACTAAACAGTGGTAGAAACCACGCTCATTGCTTAGTCTTTTCCTTCTCACGTTTGATTGACAATGTATGATGGAGGCGGTAGCTGATATCAGCAAACACTAGGTTTCTCGATGTTCCACAAATGGTACCAATCTGGAAATAGTTTCCCGTACATTCGCGCACGTGATGTTATGACATCTGCACTACCATCCAACCACACCTTCTCCTTTCTCGTCGTTGATCATTTCGATTAACTTGAGGAGCACCATCTGCCAATATCGTCATGACAACTTCGAACACGAGTGATGTGTACACGTCCGAGTATCCTCCAGACAGCTCTGTGCCGGAGTCGCTCAAAGAGTTCTTGAAACACTACTACACTACTGTGGATATTCCAGGAAACCACGAAGTATACGCAACTTGTTTCGCACAAGATGCGCATTTGGTAGCTCATGGTCATGAATGGAGTGGCAGAAACGGCACGTTACTCGCTCCAACCTTCCAATCAATTATACTGATATTTCGAAGCACTACGAGAACTTCATAAGGGGATGTGGGACGGAATTAAAGGTCGTGTGCACATGCCACTCAAAGTCTTTCCATTTGGTGGAGGGGAACATAAATACGAGCTGATGATTTCTGGGACGTTGGAGTATGACAAAACTGATGGAACATCCGAGAGGAAAGATATGGCTGTGAGAGGAAAATATGCGAAGAATGGTGCAGTCTGGGAGATCACCTACCTACAGGTCTGGTTGACTCCGTGAGATGACATGTCATGAAGTTCTCGAAGAATCAACCCAGAGCAGAGCTAGGAGTATTATGAATGTCCAGGTTCATCTCATGGATGAACCCATATCAATTCATGGCCGGTTACAAATATCGTAAATGCGTCCCGTCAGCACTCAGTTTTCCTTCAGCGGCTTTCTGTTAGTAGAATGAGCACGTGAGGTCAGGAATATTTTTCCAATGTCTGTGAGACATGAACCGGACGTGTCTCTTCTTGGCCGAACCTCCGGTCAACCGCACATTTGGTAGCAAACATCTGAACATAGTATGATTATATTACCGTTTAACATCCAAACACTGGCAATAGTCATCCTCTTCACCATGCCTTCTGTTTTTGCGGAGAGCATCCCAGCCCGTACATTGAGTCCCAGAGGACTCACAACCCCACAGCAGCATCCAAGCTCTCTCGACAGTATGCCCAAAATACGGGTTTCCAGGACCGTCCGTAAAAAACTCGAATTCTTGCGCAAGGCCTTCGGAATCCTTGTGGATATGATGATCCTGATCCGCCTCCAATATCTCGTTGAGGTACTCGTAGATTTTGCGCGGTCGTGAGCGAATTCTTTCTTTGGAGGCAATCATCTGGCCGAGGTAGCTGAGGGTGATCTTGCTGGGACAGAATTTGGAATTCAAGATCGAATACAATTCCTCTATACGATTGAACGTACGATCTGGATTCCAAGGATCCTTGCACGAGGTACAATCGCAAACTTCCAGGATTCCCAAAGGTAGGACCCCTGTCGACGGAATGAAATAGTCGATAATGCGGTTCTTTGCGTTCTCAAACTCATGCGGCTCTGCTTGGACAAAAAGGGTATGCTGCGCAAGGTTGTCATAGTTGCTGATGATATGAGTAAGGAACGTTCCAGACTCGCGTCCAGCGTTAGGAAGTTGAATAACATTTGATGTTGCCAACGCATCCTGAAGCATCGGTATGTTCGCTTCCACATCTTTGACATAGATGAATGTTCGAACGCGTGATATGCTTTTGATGGGAGGTAATGATTGTACATCTCGCAGAACCACGCTCAGGTTGTGTATATCTTCCTTATACATGCTGACCACGATGTCAAGGCTTGAACTCGATAATACAGAAGAACTAGTTGCTGTACTTGATCCCAGCCACGTCCCTGTTGAGACATATGGCTGCCACCAGACCAGTGAGACGAAGACAAAGACGATCGTGATGCCATAAAGTATACGCCGCGTATATGCGGACAACAGGAGTTGCATCGCCATGCTTGGCCGGTTTCGTCGGGACAGATTGAATGAAAGTGTGAGTAGCGAAAGCCTAGAGAGTAATGAGTGATTGGTATACCCAGTGGGAGAAATGAGTTCTAGATCACTCACCCTTCACTGTGCAAATATCTGCAGCTATTGCTGTAAGACTGGGTAAAGGATTAAGCCATAGAAGAGTCTCGCAAAATAGCTATCGTTTTTCTAAAGGAAGCCTCAGACTTGGACGAATAATAACAAAAGCGCGATTTGTATGATAGAGACGACTGGACTGATTATAGAGAAGTGAGCTACGAAAGCTTCAACACTGTTTTTGATCGCATGCGAAAGGGTCACATCATTGCTCTTGCGAAGGAGGCCAACTCCTAACTTCGCCGCCTCCGTCAGCAAAATAAAATACGGTCTGCGCCATCCAACTGGGCGGCTGAGTATAACAAATAGAAGTTCAGCGCTTATGCAGCCTTGTCACGTCTTTGAATGCGCTGGCGGTTAGCTGATTCAGGGGGCGTTTATGGCGACGAATCAGTGAAAAGCATTTTTTAACTCCGGCCCGTCGTTGATCCTTCGACCGTTCGACGACAAAATCTTGAGACCACGAGACGTTAAATTCGGTTTACATATTCAATACAAAATCTACACACTGATCAAAATCGCCCACCAGAGGAAGTACTTGAGGAATGATTTCTGTGGCATGTAGAAAGGTGGGTGGTACCCACGCATTGGGAATCCAAGCTTAAATAGATCTGTTGTCCGCTCATTTTTCATGTTTGTTCTCCATAGCTCTAATCAATATCGTGAAGTGGAGAAAGAGGATATTCAACTGGAATGACACAGGTTCACCCAAGCGACGCAAATGGAAGCTAAGCACGTGAACAGTCAGATGCAAAATGAGCCCTGTGAAGCACTCATTGCATTGTGCAATACAGGAACCAAGGATTCCATACATATATCTAATTAAATATGTTTGAACGTTAGCTCAACGTATTGATATCGGAATTATCAGTCTATAAGTGAAGCGATGCCGCCGAGAGAATCGCAAGATCTTCTCCAGGAAATCTACATTCTAAATATAATCTAATCGCACAAAATAGGAATATCATGCATACACTTATCACCTGCCACCTAATTCGAATGGTCCAGCCCTGGGATGTTCAACACGAAGTGCGTCGTTGGTCTGATTGTTGTCATACGCTGGGGCTTGGTACGGATTGAAATCGTGCATATACCCCGTGTGCTCTTTTTCCGCCTCGTCGTGTCCTCCTCCTGATGTGGAAACAGTTGCTCGCCTCCGCTTCAGAAGTAGTAGTAAGCAGACGCCCACCAAAAGGATCAATGTGATGCCAACTCCGAGACCAACACCGAGACCAATCTTGGACGCAAGATCCACAGGCTTGTTTGGGTCTGCAGACGAGGCTGAAATGATAGGAGTTGTCGAGAGGACCGTACCGCTGAAAGAAGCGGAGGGCGTTGTTTTGCTCTCGGTAGAATCACTGGTTGAAGTTCCTCTTGAAGATCCTGTGGTGGAAGAAGATGCTGCTGCCGCAGTATTTGTCTGTGTCCCTGGTTTCGAGTTGTAGGCATACACCTGTCCTTTGACCAGCCAATACCCCTCCTTGTTTGCGCAACAGTTGGTGTTTCTCATCCCGCAACAAATGCTACCATCTGAGCACATCGTTAGAGGGATATCCGCTGTATTTGCAGCCACACTGGACTAGAGGATATGTCAGTTCGTGGTTCACTCTCTTGATGTACTAGATCACTATACCCCATCAATATTTGTGTAGTTTCCTGTCACACATAGATCAACGCAACCTTCGCCAAACCAGGACGAACTCGTGCAGGATTGCCTCCATACAGTCCCGCCTCCGTCAGGGGTCGTCACAGAGGTTGTCGGTACGACAGTAGTTCTTGCCAGCTCCAGATCGATTCGATGCGCAGCACATGCTGGATTTTTGATTGGCATGGCATGACTGATAATCTGTGATTGCTGGAGTGCCATTCGGGTTGTGACATTGTCCAGAAACGTGATTGATTAAAATATGAAGAAAAGACGAATAGAGAACGACAGTGGAAATCCCCATACCGCGTACAAACGATGAGGTAGCACAGAAGAATTAGACTAGGGCAGGCCTGAAGGTGAGAATAAAAGTAGAGAATTGGAGCAATGGCTTACGCTGGAAGAACAAGGGCAAGGCTGACTCCACAGCAATTGAATAAAGACGAGCGCTTAACCGCGAATTCCAAGTTTCCAAGCTCATTCAGGCTTGCTCATCACTGCGTTCCCATTGCCAAACATTTTGGTCGTGCATCTGAGTTTTCTGTCTTTTGATGAAGGATTGCGGCGAAGTTGCCTGCGGCCCTGCAGACAGCGATCACGGCGTGTAGCCATTCGCCCAAACGATCATTTCCACCACTGTGGCTTTTATGCAACTACATCAACCTCCCACATCCGCGGGTTAGTTTCACTTATTACAAGGCCATCGTGAGGACATCTGGCAACGTCACTGGAGTTTTGCGTTCGCTGGATGGTATGATCAGAGAGTCCTTTTTCTTCTAGCCTTACAAATATTAAGTTTTCTTACCAGCACAGGATGGACTTCATATCAAAAGGTAACATTCAATTACTCAACCAAACTATTAGCCCACTCCTCCAACCTCGTATACCCACTCCTCTCAACAACCATACCACCCTTCCCATCACCAACATCCCACCCCCTCTCCCTCTGATACCAATCCGGAATCCCATCACCATTACTATCAACCATCTTCTCCATCTCCACCATCCTCTCCCTCCTCGTCAACCTCCTACTGGGACCATCAAGTTTTCCCAACAACCCAGCCATAGGACCCTCATCCTCCGACTTTATCAACTGCCCCACCTTACCCCAACTCCTAACCTCAGCAACCATCCTCCCATCAACAGCATCCCTTGGTTTCGACGCTCCCGCTTCCCGTAAAACAGTATCAAGTGCTTCCTTCGCGGTAAGTACTTTATCTGGCCCGGGGTATGGAAAGGGTATTTTCACAACGTTCATCCCAGCGAAATTCTTACTATCGTCCGCCATAGCCTTGCCGTTAAGTGTGCCATCTTTATCGGCATCGTAGTAATTTCCTTGGGTAAACGCATGGAAATTTTCGTTGCCGCGTGTAAATGCCGATGTGCTACCAGTGCTTGGTCCACTGATGAAGTAATTCCCTACAATCATACATTGGCTCTGTCCTTCGCTATCGCCCCCGGCGATATAACCACCCCCTCCACCCCAGTTATATACGACATTATTTCTGTAGTCGTTCTTGCCTTTGACTTTAGGATTACGTGTTTTATTATCGATATACAAGTTTCGGAAGAGGGATACCCCGCCGTTTGTTTGGATGAGGCCACCTGCAGAGTGGGATTCTAGGCCTTGACCGATGATGCAGTTGGATATGGTGATGTTGGTTGCATTGTTGCCGTTTATGGAGAAGGTTTCGTCGCGGCCCCAGGAGATGGATACATGATCGAAAATTATGTTTTTGCCGTGAGCAATACCCATTGCATCTTTCTTATCCGTTCCTACTTTGCCCATGCGTATGCGTATGTATCTCACGATGCTATCATCCGCACCGCTAGCTGACCATCCATTCCCATACACAGTTATCCCAGGTGAAGGTGCCGTTTGTCCCAGTATGGTTGTAGATTTGGGAATAACAATTCGAGCTTTTATGCGGATTATGCCACCAACTTTGAAGGTGATGATTTTGCCGGGTTCCTTGAGTCCCTCTCGTAATGTACCTGGTCCGTCATCTGCCAGACTGGTTACTACGTAACTACTTCCTTCTCTTCCTCCACGGGCGTTGCGGCCGAAGCCTTCGGCGCCGGGAAAGGCTAGTTGTGCTGCATTTGCGAAAGCTAGGAAGAAAATGAATGGAGGGAAAAGCATTGCGAAGAGAGTGTGGGGTGGCATAAAGCCGTCGAAGAAAGTCTAAGTGGTGCCTCAAAGTGTAGTGAGGTTGAGATAAAGATCGGCGTATAATTTCAGGGAAATCCCGTGGGCAACTGTATGGGTGTGTGTGAGATAGATTGGTCCACTTGCAAGGCTGAGATCCTCCCAATCCGACGACAGGACGAGCTGTAATCTTGCAACTTAAGGAACGAGAAAATCATTGGACGCTAAGAAAAGCAAAAGTTTGAGGGTAGTTTATTAGCACATGATCGAGGCAGATGTAGTAAAAATAATGTTTCTTTCCAGCGCTATACGACTCACTCGTTCTCTTCCCAGAATTGTGCTAGTCCTTCCGGGTGGAGGCCGCCTACGGTTGTACAAATATCTAGACTTCTGGACATAAAAGCCGTAGGTATGTCTCATACATGGCCAAGAAGAAAGCCAACCGCCATGCTTCTGAATAGCAATACACCGTTGAATATTCTAATAGCGGCGAAATATTGAGAGATTCCCGGCGTGGATGCGGAAGTCATATATCTGCAAGTATAACGACGATTCGCTTGGTGGAAAGAGCATGATGGAGGTAGCTGGGCCGGACTGGGCTGAATTGGGCGCGTGGGACGTTTCAGACGTATGTGTGTGCGACTGGAGAAGGTACGGATGAGGTGTATGAGCAGAGGACAATTTTGATTAATTGTTGTCCCATTAGTCAAACAAGAATAGTTGCTCTTTATGATTGACTACTGGATCGGTTCTCTGCCTTCGAACGATGTTTCCTCGTGAGGAGCCTGAGTGGGGAGTGATTGTGCAGTCGATGTTCACAAATTGGTGTATCGTATATCCGTAAGTTCCAGGTAAATCTCAATCGCCCATCTCCTCATCCAAAGCATCCCACACCGCCCTCCCCTCCTCCTTCCACCTCTCCACCTCTAGTGTTTCTTTCTTCACCCCATTTATACCACCACCCACCCCATCCACCCCACTAACATTCACCCCACTAACATTCCCACCCCCAACCCCATCCAACAACCCCACCTCCGTCTCAAAATCCCCCACCAACCCCCCAACCCTCTCCTTCAACCCCTTCACCCTCTCGATCTCACTTCTCTTCCTCTCAATCTGCTCCTGCATAAGCAATATCAAACTCTCCCTCGCCTGATGAGGTCTATACTCATTAATCAAAGCGTGCGCGTTGAAGACCAGGGTTTCCATTTGTTTTATTTTGAATGCGTGGGTTGAGGGATTAAGGGAGAGGATGGAGCAGAGTTCTAGGAATTTCAGGAGGAGGGATCGGAGGAGGGATCGGAGGTAGATCGGGAGGTTTCTTGTGGTGGTTTCAGAGGTTATAGCGGGGTAGAGTTGGGTGGAGCGGTGGTTGAGATTGGGGAGGGGGTCGGATATCTGTGTACATGGATGAGATGCTGTATTTATTGGTGTGATAGAGAGACTCACGTCCATTTCCGCGCCAAAAGAACGGTATTTGCCATCTGCGGGTGGTTCTGGCGGTATCAAACTGCGCAATTCTGGCGGTAAATCTAGCAGAGATGGCGCACTTAAGCCTGGCAATTGTTGTGCAGATTGCGCGTCCTTGAGTTGTTGTAGCTTTTGGAGATTTGATGCGGTAAAGTCTTTGAAGAAGGGTGGTGGACGCGGGAAAACTGGTAGCTGTTGTTCTGCCATGACCTACACAGCAGTCTGCTCCGAGCTACTGTCTCAAACTTGAAGATTAGCTGTGAGAATTTATTGTTTGTTGATGATTCCTTGAAGCTGTTACGAAGCTTGAATTCAAGTTGCACGCCCAGGCTTTTGCGGGGAAGCTTCGACACCTCCGAAGCCTCGACCGTTTCAGCACTTCACAATCACCAACAAATGCCACGATATGTAGTGTCAAGCACCTCTCGATTACCAATTTGGCCATAGGAGCCTCAATGAATATGCGAGTCGCAACCGGCGATGGTTTCGGCCCTGGGTTCGCACGGTTTTGGAAGGTATGGCATATCAACTCTAATTACTCCAGATGATGGTGTTGTGGTAAATGGCTGGATGCACTAACAACTGGCTGGATGTACTAATAACTGGCTGTAGCGGTCATATGCTTCCGACTACGTCGGCATTATGATACTATTATTAGCATACATGGCAGTCCAATTCTTCATGGAACCTTTCCACCGCATGTTCTTCCTCGACAATCTAGCAATCCAATACCCACACGCAGAAATAGAACGAGTCTCCGTACGTACGTACAATGCCCACTTCCCAAACCCACCGCAATCTTACACCAGAAACCTCATACTAACTTAGCAATCCTTCAGCATGGCTATTCCTCTACACCCTAGCCCTCCCCCTCCTATCCCTCCTCCTCTGGATCCTCCTCACGCGCCCGCCGCCCCACAAATCCCACACCACCCTCCTCGGCCTCCCAATCGCCCTCCTCCTGTCCTCCTTCCTAACAAACATCATCAAAAACTCCGTCGGCCGACCCCGCCCCGACCTCATCGCGCGATGTAAACCCGCTCCTGGAACCCCCTCCAACACCCTCGTATCCTGGACCGTCTGCACCGAAACAGACCACCACACTCTCCATGATGGATGGAGGTCCTTCCCCAGTGGGCATTCTAGTTTCGCATTCAGTGGGTTGGGATATCTGAGTCTAGTTCTCGCGGGACAGTTCAAGGTGTTTAGACCTAGGACCGATTTTGCTAAAGTGCTACTTACGCTTGTTCCTTTGATTGGTGCTGCTCTTATTGCTATCTCGAGGTGTGAGGATTATAGGCATGATGTTTACGATGTTACCGTGGGGAGTCTTTTGGGGTTTTTTGTCGCGCATTTTTCCTATAGGAGGTATTATCCTAGTTTGAGGAGTTCGAGATGTGATACTCCGTATCCGCCTCCGGGACAGGAGGAGGAGGAGGGGAAGAAGGTGGGAGGGAGGGGGAGCGGGAGCGGGAGCGGGAGCGGGAGGGACGAGGAGGAGATGGTGGAGGGTGCTAGGCAGTTTGAGATTGGGGACGAGGAGAGTGATGTGGAGTTGGAACCGCTGACTGCGGGCGGTGCAAGAAGCTGATCACGATTACGTTGAATGAGAGGGGTTTTGAATGACTGGGGGGGTGGAGCGGTGCTCAAGTAGCTGCGATATACCCCATCTGTTCTATTTCTGCACTTCAAATATCATCACTCCTTCGATGCTTCTCTCACTCTACTTTTCAGCGATCCCCTCCCTTCCATACATGTCCTTCGTATCTCACAACTTCCCCACCCTCTCGACAGCGACCCTAGCATCCCTCCTAACCTCCTCAACGATATACCCAGCACCATGCACCCTTTTCACAAGCCCCACCCCCGCCCCCGCCCCCGCCCAAATAGCAACCCTCTCCAACCCCCTCCCCTCCTCCTCCGCAATCTCATACCTCATCCTCACCTCCTCAACACTCACACCACTTTCCCAATCCCTTACCGTATCACCAACAAGTGCCCTCCCATCATATTCCGTAGGCCAAATACTCGGTCCCCTCAATTCATCAAAAATTCTACTCCTCTGCGTACTCTGACCACCATCTGTCTTATCCAGAATAGGTTGCCTATGTTGCTCAGAAGGCACGATCGTTTCTCTCGCGGCGAGGAAACGTGTTCCCAACACTGCGCCTGCAGCGCCCAGTGTGAGAGCGGCGGCTACGCCCCTTCCGTCGGATATACCACCACTTGCTACTATTGCGCCTTTGAATCCCACTACTTTAAGTGCATCCATCGCTTCTGGTATCAATGAGATGATCGAACAACCTTTTTCGTAGCCGTGGCCGCCGGCGTCGGAACCTTGCAAACAAATTACATCTGGTGAGCATGTCTTTGCTATGGTGACCGCCGCGGTTACACTACCCGTCTGGATCCATATCTTCACTTGTGGGAGTGCTTGCCTCATTTTTGACGTCCATTCAACATACTCATCCAGTTCTTTCGCGGCAAATAACCATACCACGGCTGGTTTATGTTTCCCCACTACTTCGATTGCATCATGTATCTTCGCGGTGAAAACTAGAAAGCCCACACCCAGTGGTAAAGTTCTTCTGGAAGTACGTTCAAGTTTCTGGGATGCTGCATCTAATTCTCTAGATAGGGAGGACATATCATTGGCGGAACCTATGAATCCGAGACCGGATGCTTGTGTTACTGCTACGGCGAGTGGTGCTGTTGCGAAGCCGGCCATGGGGGCGTTGATTATGAGGGGTGGTGTTGTCCATGGGTAGTGTTCTTGTAGTAATCGTGCCATGGTTGGAGGTAGGTTGAGTTAATGCTTGTTGTGTCGAGCTTATTAAGCAAATGATTCAATGACTTCTTCTTTCCGAGCTTTAAGGAATTGCAAAGGTAAATGTGGAATAGAAAGCAGTCGAAGCTGAGAATTGAAGTTTTGACTGTGTTATCAGCAGGGCTTTCATGTACAGTTAAGGACGATCTAGGGAGTAAAGTGCTTACTAGTACTCTGGTGGCGATCCATCGTGCTAGGGGTCAGCTTATGCCCAGGCCCAGCAATCCACGCATCGGGTAATCGCCCGTATTGTGAGGGTCGGAATTGATAGATGTGTTGATTGTTATTTCGAAGCATTTTGCTGCCGTGTGCGGAATCTAGCAGCGTTAATTATACGTTTTGACCGTGGAATTGAGACAGAGTTAGGGGGATGCGATTCTACAATGCTGCTAGGAATGCTATGGAAGATAACGCTCGCTGTGTTCTTTGCGTACAGGAATGGCCTTGTGTTATGATTTTGCGAATTATTGAAGAGTGATGACCTGTGCTTATCATTTGAGCAAATACTACTAACCGTGTACCTCAATGGCAGCGAACGAAACCATCCGAAAAGGGTATCGCGGGCATTAACATTCTATGACGCCACTAGCCAAATGCCGCATATACAACCGTCGTAAAATCATAAGAGGAAAATTGACCAGCATCATATATCCACATTATATCGCTCCTGACCATCGACTCGACACTTTCGGGACCGGTGGCACCGTTTCCGGCTCCTCCTCCGCTTTGGTTTTGAATCGGACACTCCGCCCGCTTTCAGACCCGCTGTTACTCCTAGCCCGACTACTACTACCACGAGGAGGACTCTCGAAACGAACACTACTGCGTTGCATACTACTGCGATTCAAGCTATTGCGTTGAATGCTGCTGCGGTGAGTGCTGCTCAGATCCTCATCACCATAATAAGAGGGCGTATAAATAGTACTATTAGCATCCATCATACCATGTCTCTTGAGTTCCCAGTTCCCGTTCGCCCTATCGAGTTGGAGACTAGTACTCGAATACCTCAACGTATCAGCCAACGTCTTGGTATCGTCGAATAATTCCTCTTCGCTGTAGATGCGAACGGTAGCTCCGGTTGATGGTCGATAAGGCTGTTGGAGGAAGGAGAAGGAGCGTTCTGGTTTGGTACTCGCTTCCGCTGCATGGGTGGGAAGTGTGTTTGACAGGTCGACATAGGAATTTCTTTGGCCTGTTGGGGTGTAGAAACGCAAATCTACTCGTACAAAGGCGTAGAGGTATACTACAAGTAGTTCCGTCAAGAGTTGTATGGTGTAGAAGACCGGCTTGGAGAAGTAGAATGGTGTCGATCTCGTAAGAGGTACTGGTGGGAGCCAGCTCGTTGTTGTGCCCCATATCGCTCTGAATGTGAGCAGGAACGTTGACGTAAGGAGTACGGCTATTTTCGTTCGAAATCGCCCCTTTCCAAAACGTTCAGTGCGGATGCGTCGTGGCAGGACAAGTCCAATCAGAACCATAGGGAAAGGCAGGAGTGCTATAAATGTATAAAATGTCGTGCCCATGAGTTGGATATCCCTATCTATTCGTCTTGTATTCGTGCTGAGAGTGTATGACGACTGCACGGATACTGTTATGAGCGCTACCAGGACCAGAACAATCAGCGCGATGGTCAGTCGAGCCAAGATGGAAAGCGCGCGGTGCCATCCCAGCCGTGGATGTTGCGCTCGAATGATGCGATGCGCAAAAATGAGGTTTATCACGTAAATGAGAGGAGTTCCCGCCGCGACGAAAATGTTGCTTGCGATCGCGACTCTGACGTTGCGTGGATGCATCGACCATGCTATTCGGAGCGCAAAGGTCATAAGTCTACACATGCAGAATCCTAGCCAGCCCACAGTCAGGAGAAGTTCAGATATGGAAACAAAAGTACATACCGAAAGTCATTGCTGACATGACGAAGAGATGCCCTTGCTTTTTGTTCTTCTGAAAGATGGTCATGTGCGCAGCTGCGCCGGCAAGGTATAAGATAAGATATATGGCGCATATTGGTACATCTGGTATTATTGCAGGCAGACCTCCGTAGCCTTGCGTTTGAGCGGGATATGGTGGACTCAGTGGACCTCTTGGTCCGCCTGAGTTTGGACCATTCCCTGCTGGCTAGTTTATCATGAGCATTTATTCTTGTCCTTTTAAAATGAAAATGAGGAAATACCAGCAAGGATGCCATTTTTAGAAGAAGAAGATATCGAAGATGATTTCAACTCGCGGACGATGTTTGGCAAATAGACATTAGATAGAAAGTGTAAGCGCAAAAAAGATAGTGAAAAGCATAAAAGGATTAAAGGAAAGAGAGATTCGAGAAACAACTGGTAGTCAGAAACATGTTTAACATATAATCATCACAGCCCCTTCAACCCCACCAGATAGGAACATTCAGCGTTCCGGACAACCTGGGGCCGATGCTGCAGGAGGAGGAATCCTTGGTGTTTCCTTGTCACTCGAGTTCCTTACTGTAAACCCCTCACGCTTCGAAATGTGTATGACAGCGTCAATCAATCGTTATGATATGGCCTTCCAATCACAGTTACAGCCATTTGTGTTGTTGTACAAATCATGAGAGACGTGGGCATCCACCTGCAGCACACCGTTACTGTGTTAGGTGGCGGCTGTCAGTGTCGGACCCAATGCGATGTTCTGCACAGTGACGGCATGAAACGAAATTCGGTTTGTTCTTTCATGAGGGAAAAGGTTTCTAGAATGGACAAGTGCTGGACTTTGTGTTTCTTTTGAAGTTCGGAGCCTGGATGGAGACTGCGAAAGTTTGATGATAGGTGGGGTGGGAAAGATCGGCGACTAGTTTAGCGTGTCTGCTTTTGGAAGTATCGATTTCTGTGGCGTTTTCTTGATTTTTTACACCTTCCATTTTCCTTCCGTGTTCATCGTTCTTCATCTTCCGTCGCACGCGTTTGGTTCCATGATTGCCCATTTCTACGCATCGGTGTACTTCCTTCAGAATATTTGCTGTGCAATCACTCGCCATCCATGCGATACGAACCCAACCACATCCGCTCGCCGCATACCTTCTCCTGTGGTGCAACATCTGAACCACTTCTACTCCGTACTATGTTGTACACCGCGAGAGTCACATGTCTGGCGTATAAGCTTTGGGAACTCAAGACAAGCAATTCCAATTGATGTGGGAGATGACAACGCAACCCAAGATAAGCACCGTTCCAAAGTTAAGATGAAGCTGAAAAAGAATACCCACAGCAAGAGCAAAATGATGACGAGACCCACTGCTTTCAAGGTACAAATACTGCGAGCTATCTCAACCAGGTGTTCAAATTCTACCGAGTGCTACCTGAAGAAATTGCACCATCTCGAGTTTTCATGGCCTGAGACGCAATCGCCTGTTCTGTGAAGGGGAATTGGGTTGTGGAATCACATTTTCAATCGCTCGCTTCAATCAAATTTCTTCTTCTTCAATGGTATGTTTCTCCCCTCAACCGTTTCCGGCTCGAAATATTGCAGCAGGGTTCCCGCATCTAGTGTTCCTGTGCTCCTCCTTGCCTATGATCCTAGAACCTAGAACCTGGTGAACGAAACGTTAGGACATTCTATGCCCTCTCGAGGCTCATTTCTGACCATCGGTAAATTTCAACTTCGCACTTTCCATCGTGTTAGTGAGCATAGTAACACTCTGATCTATGCCCTGTGAGACAGACTCGAATAATGATACGACACTGTCATCGACATAAGCAACGTGCTAGGGAGCGATCGTGGCATCGTACAGACAGTAGCACATGCGACTTTACTAAAAGTATGTAAGGAATGCGTTGGTGTTGCGCAACTCGACAAATATGCTACCGCTCCCGTTACTTCTTAATTGCTGCGAATGAAGCCAAGTCATCACACGTACAAATGCTCTTACTAGCTGTCCATTTTTCATCGATCTCGATCTTACTTTTCTCTGTTCAGAGTCGGTGGGTGCTTACGGAGACTGTCCCATCACCGGAGCCGTACTCTTACAGTAAAGCAGACAATCATGTTTTCGCATACTGCTTCAGTATATCCTTGGAGCGAAAAGATAAAAAAGATTCTTTGGCGAAAACTATCCAAGCGACTCAGTTCCGAACGATCCGATTCTATTACAGCACTGTACACATTATCCATTTTCAGATCTTCAAAATTCGACGTTTCACGGGTAGCAAAGACCAAACCCCAAACTCCCGAATCGCGAGGCTTGTACAGCACACCAAAAACCTTCCGACGTGCATGTTCAGACAGTCCCACATCAGCATCATCGTCGAACTACTGGTCTTGTCCATCACAACCTCCAACATTATCAACATTGCTAACCTCTTCACGAACTGTCCTGAAACAGTGGACTCCAAACAAAACTCCTTCCCTTGCACACACACTCACTTGACCTCAGTCAACAATCCGGTATGAATATCGAGATTGTAACCAAGGATGTTCAAGTCCGTGGACAAGTAAGGTGACTCCCGGAGGATATTCAAATCTTCTTTGATGCTCTCATCGACGCTGCTTTCCATATTAGTCATGGTACAAGGATTTAAGAACAGTGGATACACATACTCCAGGATCTGTCCAAACTCCATATCATCAATCTCAGCTGATCTTTCCGGTGCGCGTTCTCTCAGCATCTTCTTGACACCAGAGTCGGACATATGTGTCATTCCGCAATCTGTGGTTGCATGAATATCAAACCTGTGCGAAGGAAGGAAATTTTTTTCACCAGTGTGGTGTACAACCATGACGGTGCCAGTATTTCCAAGTGCATCTAAAGCCGCAAGCGACCGCATCGCATCCGAGACTCGACCACCAGCATTGCGAATGACCGCAGCCTCGCCACGGCCTATCTTCAGATAGTGCTCTGGGATGACTCGGGGGTCACTGCATGTTACTGTGGCGGTCGTTGACATGATTGTGCTTCAATACCAAGGGAACAGAACTTACTTATGACGATACCACGAGGGCCATTTGGAGCTTGAAGCTTTTTGGAGATACCTGCAATGTATGGAGGAGCGAGAGCTGTTCTGTATTCCTTATTCCGCTCGAGCAACTCGGCAACCTTGGGAGTTACTATAGCTGGCATTTTGGAAGACGTGGATACCTTTGAATTTGTTGAAGAGATTGATCGTGAGGCTGGAGGAGTACTTGATATGAGTGGACCGGAGGCAAGTAGATGTTGAGTTCTTGAAAGGAGTTGCTTGGGTATTCCGAGTTTAAACATTTCCATTTTTTGTGGTTGACACAGACTTTTATATACGCAAGCTCTAGGAGTATCGACCTCGCCTGCTTGTTTACAACAAGGCAAGTATCGATGTAAGGGGATGACTGATCCTTTGGTCTTCAGCCTCGCGTATCACTGGTTTAGGGCTGCGGTTTATGATTACTGATCACCAGATTGCAAAAGCCCTGTGCACAACTCCTGGCGTGATTGGCCAGTTCTTGCCCATGGGGTACCGCTCGACTTTGCGGCGATTGTTTGAAGCGTGGCATCGTTGCGGCATGTCGGTTATCATACCACTTGATGATTTGTATCTCTATGTATGAAGACCATGGTAATACCGAGTTAGAAGGATAAACGTGTGTAAAAACTTTGGGCGAAACAGCTTTCTGCGCATTGAAATGTGCGACTCTGAAATATCCGAGCCTGGAGAATTATCACGGTGCTTTAAACTTGCGTGACCGTTAGGACGTTGACGCGAAACTCGGATGGAAACGTTGTAGGATAATTGTTGAGGACAGAACTGGGGAAGTGAGGGAGTCAATTTCGCTGTCATGCCACACCGGAGAGGGTACTCTCCAGAGTCACACACATCCTCTAGAAATTATCCTTAAATCCCTCTATTTACCCTTATTCATCCTCTACTACTTTCACGATGGTCTTCTCTGCTGATCACAAGAGAACATCGGTCTTCGCGCCCTCAGTCTCTAAAGAGATCCAACCAAAGGTGACCAAGCTTAGTCTCAATGACTTGAGAGCATTTGTATATGCATACCTGAAAGCCCAGTACAAACCCGCTACCCTTTTTGCAGTTAAATCTGCCCGTAGCAAAAACTCCCCACCACAATGGGAACGCTGGCTCAGGTTGGCCAATCGTGTGAACACGAAAGACAACGAAGTTTGGGGCTTTGAAGATCTAGAATTGTTGGTTAGCCAAATGGAAGAGCGAGGTCTGAAGATCCGGTTGTTGGAGATCCCTTTGCGGAGTCTTGCCGAAGGACAAGGATCTTTTTGTCAAATTTCCCATTCGTGTATTCGAGGGGCATATCTACGCACTGGATGGCTCGAGCCGCTGATTGTAAAGTTGTTGACGGAAAAGGCCTTGGTTGACCAGTTGTGGCAAATCCTCGAACAGGGCGTGCACTATCCTGGCAATGACTTTGTTAAACCACCAGCCCGGCGCTTTCCATTTTTCGAACGTAAAGCAAACCCCGAGTCCTACGATGCTCATGGCTGGATCAACCAAGAAATAGCACACTGGTTCAGGTCGTTGACACCACAAGACTACGAAATCGCAAACCACCTCCGCAAGCTAATACCAAACGAACGTCCGGCGCCAGAGCGGGCAGACGTACAAGAGCTCGAAATCCTACGTTCTTTCCTACCTGCGCAATTTCAACGCAGTTCCTCGGCGGGCTCAAGAGTTGACAGCAAAGTGTCCAGTTACAGCGTTGAATTATTCCACAAAACAGCAAAACCATTTTATTCCCAGAACGACAACACTATATTGGCATCGTTATCGCCGCAACAGCATCACATCGAGCTTGAAGTCAAAATGCCGAATAAGAACTCCCGGGTCTATCAACACCACGAGGTTATTGAATGTGCTTGCGGCCAGGAGCATGAGATAAATGTTTTGACCAAGGTTTCCAAGTCCAAAATCGGGCGGCGGTATTCCAACTGATGGAAGCCAATTTGATGAAGGAGAGGATTTCGTCTAGTTCAGCTATGTATGATTTTGAGTGCGCCATTGTCATTTCAATCAATCATTTGATTTGGTGCAGCAGCGTTCGAACATAAAAACCTTGACTCCACCGCCGAGGTCAATGCCGCCAAGTACGTAGTCGTTCATTAGCCTCCTTACCAACCCATAACACCAATTACCGTATGAAAATATGCAGACCCATATTGCCCTTATGAATTAGAGAAACGACCCTACCTTCCATACCAATGATGTGACGTACTCCCACCGTATGCAATGTGTATCCAGTCCCAGTTATCCCGGTCCGAGAGCAAGAACGCAACCCATCCCAGCGTTACCAAAACCATGAGTGTAGTGAGCAGCCAAGCACCAATTTTGTCCCCTGTTGTAATCTTTCTGGTAGCCAGTATATCAGCTGAGGTGGGTTTGCCGCGGTTTCCATTCCCTGCAGATGCGTCTCCCGTGCTCGTTCCGGTCTTGTGATCAGCCAGCGATGGCACATTTTTGATGAGGTTGGCCTGGACCACACTCATGGCAGTCATCTGGTTTCCGATATCTCGTGTCCCGTCATCTTGATCGACATACCATTTCCGGCCACATACAACGCCGCCTGGTGGGCCTCCGGAACAGACTTTCACAGCTGAAGTTGCCGACGTCTGCAGCCATGGCATGATCTGAGATTGCGTATAAGGGGCCAACTGAGCTGCCACGGCAAGCCAACGTGCAAGATAGGCCTTGAACGATCGTTGATCCTTGTTGCAATTCCCTTGCCCTTCGCACGCATACTCGACCATAGTTTTGCCGCCGTACTGCTCGGGAAAAAATACCTTTTGGGCGTTGTTCAGGTATCCACTCAAGCGCTCTTTCCATTTTGGGTCTCCATTGGTGTGATTATACATGAAAGCAGTACCAGCAATCATGGTCCCTATATTATAAGACCATTGCACCGGACCTGGTTGAGTGTTACATTTTTCCTCGGTGAATGAGAATCCGTCATAGACCTCGTAGGTTTTGTTGGAGATCAAGGGCGATTGTACCATCCACTCGTATGTTTTCGTCGCCCAATCGGCGTATGTTTCATTTTTGGTGTATCGTGCCAGTCGAGCTGCAAGCTGAAAAAAACAGCCATTGGATATGGTATTCTTCTCCATGAATCCGTTGTTGAGAGGATTAAACTGCCACCGGAGCCCACCACCACAATGCTTGCTATCCCATCGTCCCGCCTGTCGATTGAATACTGCTTGCGCTAAGGCGAGCCATTGAGGCTGTTTAGGGTCGGGGTTGGGGAACTTCATCTCAGCAGCGGACATTGCTGCAAATGCCCAGAATGCTTGATCATCGTTGCCCTATTGATTGATTAGTCGCGTAGAGATCAGGTGGGCGAAGTGATTCTGTACCTCCGTCCTAGTCTGGTTTTCTGGCTCATAATTATGATCTGGACCAGCTTGAAAAAGTAATGCTTGTTTCGTTATGTCATTATATGTATTATCACCGGTGTAGTACCTATAGTTGCGGTCAGCTTTCTTGGTAGCACTATATCCAAGAACCACAAGGGCTCACCAGTACTCCACCATCTATTTGTGAATCAGTTGTGGTGTTTAAATCTCAGATGATAGCATTATGTTACCTGTCCGAAAAGAGCTCCTGCTTCCCACCAATTAAATTCTCCTACCGCCGGCAGCATGCCAGGCGTGCCTCCTGGTTTGTTCCCATCGTAATATTTGATCGCCGACTCTGCCAGCGTGCGGGATGTTGATTTGATGCTGTCTGAAAGTCCACGTCAGCATGTCATTCAGTGACAGAGTCAAAGTCTATTACCTGTACTCCGTAGGTCCAAGCCGAGCGCATCTACAAGACTATATGAAAATAAAAGGTGAAATGCTATGAACGTTCGAAAGGCTCGCAGAAAGATGTCCATATCCTTGATCGCACGAGGTATGACAGCGGAGCTTGAGAAGAGGACCTCATCAGGCGCCGCGTGCTGACGAAGACACTAAGCTCTCGAATAGAAAGATTCCTACGATATTAGGAAGTGACTGTTGGGATAGTGGACTGGCTTTAGAATGTCGTTGAAGGTTTTGATGGTGCTATCCAAGAAACGTACACCACGTTTCGGCAGCGGCACCATGGGCACATGAACGATTCCTCCCTGGAAGTGCACAGCCCTCAAGACTCCCCAGGTACTTCAATCTATTTCGTCCCAAGATCGCACACATAAATTAAGATCATTCCACTTAGAGAGTTAGTGGCCGAGGCGGCCCTGTAGAAAGTGTGCTTAGGCCGTCATGAGGTCAGAACCCTTGCGAAAATGTTAAAGAAAGTTACCATGCCATCTGCGAACATGTATATCACTACGACGTTTTAGGAAGGTGAAAAATGAGTGCTGATAATGCTGCTTGAAGGTTGACTGGCATTAGTGAATGGCTATTTGTACAAGGCTTTCCCTTTTCCGAAAGAGTGTAGCTGCTTCGATGATTGAAGGTGGATCTTCAGTTTCTGCTCCTACATCATAAGACGTACAGTGTTGTCATGATGTTGCGCCGTCCATTTCAAATTGATTGCGGAGTGCATGGGTCGCGAGGGGAATGCCGTGTTTTACTCTCTTGAAATCAGTGTGATTGGCTGTGGCCAAACCAGAACTTCTGCTCACTCCCTGAGACGAAAGATCCGTCCACTCGTAGTGGATCCGAATACTGGTGAAAAAAAAACACAGTTCGTACAATAGTGCCGAGAAGGCAGCCGTCAAAGCAGTTCCCCGAACGTATCCGGAGTCGCAAGGGAACAAGTACGATGGTGGATACAACTGGATGAGCTTAATTATTTGTGGTTTCTGAGCTGCCTGCCTCTGAGAGCCTATACTTATGTTGATGTTGTTGTCAAGACCGGTGGATGGAATTGAGATGACGGCTAGAGCCAAGGGGTTTCCAAAGACGGACTAGCGCTTCACGTGCAGCGGCCCACGACGCTCGGACTCCTGTTATTTAAACCTTCTCCTTTCCTCTACCGCCATTGATATTTCTAGCAATTGGTATTTCTAGCAATTGGTCGCACGACCGAAGTGCTCTCTCTTGATAATTATCATGCTACTCACTCAAAGTTTCTCTTGAAGCTGGGCGATTCAAGGTTGCGTATTTCTCCACAGTTCAATCGTACGAGGTTTCATACATGTTTTGAGCCTCATTCATTCAAGCGGACTACACATTGTCCACCTCACTCTTTATGGTAGGAGTTACGAATGTTTATCATGCTTCAAAAGACTAGACGTTTCTGTACAAGCCAACTCCAAACTGAGAACGGCAATTGAAAACATCTCATTCTGCTGCACTAAACAAACTGTACAGTACAATGAAAAAGGATACGCCAAACATTTCTACCCGTCTCTGGTGTCAAACCATCTCACGAATCTATGCAGCTGGTGCCGCTGCTCCTCCGAATGCTGTGATACCTGTCTGGAGAGCTGTGGAGACCATACCCGCCTGGTTGCTAGCAATATTCTTGGCAATAGCTGGGACCTTTGCGGTGACAGCCTTTGCGAACGCGTCAGCTGCGGTCTTCTGGGCTTGGAGAGACTTGAGCGTAGTTTGAGTCTGTCCAGCCTGCTGGATAATGGCCTTCTTTCCGGTCAAGTCGGTGATGGTTGTCATGACTTGCGTAGTCAATGCCCCGGTAGTCTGCTGCAGTCCAAGGGCATCGTTCAAACTGATGGGCTGAATTGCATTCACCATTGTGGTTCCGGTAGTGAGTGCTTGCTGGACTGCGTTTGATGCGGTAACGACCTTCTGTGTGTCTGCTGGTCCTTGGACACTTTTGATGGCGGTATCCAGGTTTGTCAACGATGTTGTAATCTGCTTGACCGCGGTCTGGATGGTGGCAACTTGACGCTTATCCACGGGAGCGGCAAATGTCGCGCCAAAGAGGGCGAGAGAGATGATGGATTTGTAAAGCATCTTGATTGATGTCGGTTTGGACGCTGAAACTGAGTCAGTTGGTCAGTAACCTATCTATTCGAGTTTGGCAATGAGTGATCTTACTGAGTGATTGAGTGTTGGAATTGAAAGCCTTGGTGATCGACAAAATCAGCCAATGTTCTGGGAAATATATATGCTAAACCGAGTCTCAGAGTTGAATGAGACCAGCTATCATAGCAAGGCGATATTCTTGACAACGCACGTAGTCTTTGTCGCATCGTTGTTTCTCTCGACGGGTTTTTGTTTACCGATTTGGAAGTTAGCTTCGAACGAAAGTACGGTGAGGTGTCGCAGATCTATCCTAGGCCGCAATGCATCTCTGAGCACAGCGCTTACACGCTATCGGCTTTGGCTTCTACCGCACGCGTCCACGCTTTTAGTTGGTTCCTCTGTAGTATTAATTACTACTTACTATCTGACACCAGGCTGTTGGGAGCTTCTGGAAATACGTTCCACCTTCTTCTTATTGCAGAACACATTCTGAGCGATGATCTTCGCTCTCGCAACAAGTACGACGACCAATGTCAGAAAGCCTGGTATAAGCTGTTTATGCATCATGGATTTGAATGAGAATTCGCTGCATAAGTTTCGTTCGGTCCTTGATCCACAGATTACATTCGCTTGCTCGATCAAAGAGTCCGTTTCAGAATGTTTTGTTTCCAAACTCACGCATGGCGACACCATTGTGCGGCGTGTGAACACGGTCACGCTTTCCGGACTGGACTCCGTGACGAACAAGACTGGAGGACGTCGTGCCACGACCTTGATGAAGGACTTTCTGACAAGCCGGAAAACCGGTGGTACACAAGTAGAGCCGACCTGGGCAATTCATGCCTCGGGTATTCACGAGCACTGCGACTGACATCTGATCGAGTGGGGAAAGTTATGATTTGGCTGTATCTTCATCATCCAAGCTCGTGTTTCCACTCGCAGGTAAAGGGCAAATATTTGTTGTCACTCTGGAATCGAGATGATTTTGGACTAGAAGCAAATAAAATCGGGATTCTTGGCCGGCAGAATGCTCAGAGCTTCTGACGTGGTCGTGATTAGGTATCAAAACTGCTCGAAGGAATGACTCGAACATGACCAGGTTTGGACGCGGCGTCTGCTGTATCATGACATCTTGACCAGCACGCTCAAGGCGTAGGCATCATATAAGTATGAATGCATAGCTTAAAATCTTCTTCGCGCTAATCTCTCTCACCACACTCTATCCATTTCTCATGGACCCAAAAACGTAAGAAAATTGCCTACAACTCTTATTCATATGTCTCCATCCACCATGACGGCAAACGGAATCATTCACGATCCTACAGTTGATGATGAATCTGACGATGAGGAGGAAGTAGAGGAGCAGGAAGAAGAGGAGGAAGAAGAGGAAGATGAGCTAGACGGCGGCGGCGACGGCGATGACGATGAGAGTGTGGAGGAGGAGGAAGAACCAACCACAAATGTAGTTATTCTGCTCTACCGATAAATCAAATGTTTTCACGAAGTTGATGAAACTCAGTAGTGGTAGAGGTGTTGTTAGAACTGAGATGGAGTACGAAATAATTCTAGCAGACGGAAATGCAGCGTGCTGTGAGTTACGCCGCTGACGTATCAATCTAACACGTGGGATTTGCATTGCGATATCGCGCTTACCTTTTGATTGAGCCGATTTCGTGCTTTGGAATTGAAACAACTAGTCATACCTCAACTCGAAAGTTAAACCGTCTCAGATTACCAGGAGATTGTTCGGTGTCGTAGCCATTGGGGCTCGTATTACCGCTAAAATGAGCAAATTAGCAGATTCGTACGATGGTAAACTTTGATTATATTTTTCTCCTTTGGAAATATCTTAGCTAACAATCAATTTCGAAAGATCCTGTACGTATCGCAGTAATAGGCGGCACGGGAATAGCAGCACTCCACTCCTTTACCCAGGTCGCATCCCTTAAAGTTGACACACCATGGGGAACTCCATCATCTCCAATCTCGATTCTCCACCACCCTTCTCCAACATCGGGAAAGCCTATCCCCATAGCATTCATCTCTCGCCATGGACTACACCACGAATTCGCTCCTCACGAAGTACCAAACCGAGCCAACATTGCCGCACTACGGAAGATAGGTGTAAGAACTATTATTGCATTTTCAGCTGTTGGAAGTCTTCAAGAAGAGATTCGACCGAGAGATTTTGTGGTGCCCGATCAGATTCTCGATAGAAGTAAAGGTGTTAGGCCGTTGACTTTCTTTGAGGGTGGTCTTGTGGGGCATGTTGGCTTTGGAGACCCGTTTGACGAGGGGTTAGCGGAGGTTGTGAGGGCTTGTGGACATTCGCTTGAGGGTGAGGGGGTGAGATTGCATGATAAAGGGACTGTCGTTTGTATGGGTAAAATAACTCGTTCATTTTGTGAGGGGGGCCACATGCTAATACTCTACAGAGGGACCCCAATTCAGCACCCGCGCAGAATCCAATCTCTACCGTTCCTGGGGCGGCTCCGTAATCAACATGTCCGCCCTTCCCGAAGCAAAACTAGCCCGCGAAGCAGAAATAGCATACCAAATGATCTGCATGTCCACCGACTACGACTGCTGGCACGACAGCGAAGACGTAAACGTAGCGATGGTCATGGCGAACATGAAGGCTAATGCTGAGAATGCGAAGAATTTCGTCGGGGCTGTGTTGGACGAGTTGAGTAAGGAAGAGCATGGGGAATTGGTTGTGGCGAAGCATTTGGATGGGGGGAGTAAATTTTGTATTAGTACTGCTAAGGAGGGGAGAGGGAAGGAGGCGATGGAGAGGATGGATTGGTTGTTTGGGGAGGGGTATTTTGGTTGAGTTTGAGTGGAGTGGTTGTGGAAAGAAAGATTATGATTTTACGTAGATATCCACATCGGCCTATGTGCCTTCGTAAGTACCCTCCATCACCTTCGCCTGTCCTTTCTGCTCAGGCTGACCCTCCTCTTGCAGCTGCAGCAACTCCTCAACGCGTTTGCTGCGATCCTTCATCCGCCCCAATTCTCCTGTCGGATCTTTATCCCCCTCAGACTCCACATCTGCCTCGTACACACTCTCTAGTCGTGTTTTGGTTGCTTCCTTTCTGTCTACTCTCCTCTTGCCTCTGAATCTCACCTCTGATTTCTGTCCAACACTCTCTTTTTTCGTAGGCTCTCCCTCTTCCAAGTTCCCAATTCCCTTCATGGTTTTGGTGTGTGGCTTACTTGGTCTTGTCGGCGTTCTTGCGTATGGATGGATCCATGGTTTGTATGCTCGTTGTGGGTGGACTATCTCTGTGGTGGGTTCTGGTTTTAGTCCTACAAATTTGCGGACTTGATTAACGATGCCCATAGCTATGTATCTTGACTTTGGTGAGACTTGTCGATTCGTTGAACGGAGCTGCTATATCAAATAGGTATCAGTATTAGACTGGGAGAGCTTATCGAAAGAGGTTTGCCAAGAATGAGTCGACCTAATATCACTTCACTGGGGCGAAGGTGGAGGAAGTCATCCATCTCCCACGATCTATGGAACAGCTGTTATCATTGCATGGTTTCTGTGTCTTTAGCTTCACACATCTTCCGACATGGCTGATAACAGTCACACGGTGTCATTTCATAAGACAGTCGATGAAAATTTTACGAGCAAAAGATGTCCTACGCACTACTCACACGCAGGAACCGGAAGACACGTCAACTCAAATATATTCCTCATTTGCATACATCACAGATGTACGTTATCTAGGTACGTGGCCCACAGCAACACTAGTACGACTCGACCCCTTGTTCTTACAGCCAATACACCCACGCCGGATCTTCGTGCCTAACGACTTCTATTTCAGGACTTTCCCGCTCTGGTTCCTGCTCTTCGTCCTCGTTATCGGTGTCGTATTCGTCAATGTCATCATCGGGAATGTCAGAGGCTTCTCTGTTGAACCAGTCTTCCTGGATTTGATCATCACTACGAGAGTCCATACGTGCTTGCTATGGAGTGAAAGCAGATATTTGGGTGAGAAAGGGTTGAGGAAGTGGGCGCCGTGGTATTGTAGGAGTGCTTGAACCAAGAGGCGGAGGGGTTTGGGAATGAATTAAGAATGAGGAGTTGGCGAAAGGGGGATCTTTTAATATGCAGCCGGTGAGACAAGAGATGCACTAGCGTTACTCATGACTGAATTAACACAGAGACAGCAAAAACACAGCACATCTACAAACACCATTTCAGCATAATTACTACACTAGCAACACCACGTCTTCTACTCTACATTTCCAAGACCAGGCCCAACATCCCTCTCACCCCTGCCGTCCCCCTTACCAACCATAGCCATACCCACCACCCATATCTCCACCTCAACCACCGCCGTACCCTCCGCCATAATCACTGCCATAACCTTCGCCTTAATCACCTCCATCCATACCATCCCAACCGTCGTTACCCCATTCCTCGTACGCACCTTCACCCTCTCCCCATTCAGAGTCGTAATCTTCCTCGTCGTACGCGCCATCGTAGGGCCCTCCGTCCCAGCTTGCCCCGTCATAATTGCCTCCGTAACCTCCGCCGTACCCTCCGCCGAAACCTCGGCCGTAATCGCCAGCACGAGAGTCGTCTTGGCCCCAGTCCCAGTTGGACATTCTTGAGAGTGGCTTTTAGGAGAAGTTGTTTGGTGGTTGGGAAGAAAAGAGAGTTGATAGCTTTGAGGGTGGAAGTTGTGTATGTGAAATTGGATGGGAAATCTTGGAAGTGGTAAATTAGAGAGAAGAAATGTGCCAGAGAAAAGACATTTTATGTACTACGAGTGAGTCCATGGTAGGTTGTGCGTGTCGCTGTACTGATAACTCTCGTCAAATCAGCTATAATGAGGAACTTTCCAGAAATCGACGGATCCATTTCTACAACAACATTGCTACCACCTACTTCACCCCTGCCGAAACATCATCAACGTGAACTGAACCACGTAACTGCTCCAACACATACTCAAGGCAATCCTGCGAACTCTTCCCACCATTTGACTCAACAACAATAACGCCCTGATCAGGCCGACAAGGATTCTCAACCCACTTCATAAACAACGCCCTATACGCAGCCTCATCACCATCCTGGATAGCACCCTTAACCCCCTTCGCATCAGGCGGCGGCTCATCAACACCCCTCCTCTGACTCCTCAAAGGCTCCCTCCCCCTAATTCTCTCATCCAACGTTCCAACATCCTCCCTCCTAACTCTGCACTCCACATACTTATACTCAAATCCATATTTCTCGGCAAGTTTCTTCCCCTGCTTAAGGACTTGCTCGTAATTGCACGTGCTGTCTATTATTACTGAGTGGTCTTGCTTCATCATTTCTTCGGCGAGGGTCCATTGCATGGAGTAGGTTAGGTTTGTGGCTCGCTCCCAGGGGAAAGAGGCGTTCAGGAAGAATGTTTTTAGGATGTCGTGTTCTATTATTATTGCGTTGATGTGTTTGGAGAGGAGGGTCGAGAGGGTTGTTTTTCCAGAGCCAGGGGCGCCGGACATTTGGATTAGGAATTTGGAGTGGGTAGTTGTTGCCATAATTTGAGAATGTTGTTGTTGATTGAGTTTGAAATTCCAATACGCTTGCTTGCGAAAGGGGCGAGGAAAGAGAAGAGCGATGGTCGGAAGAAATACCTTGGAGGAAATCACGTCGAGGTCATACCTTCCCAATTATACAAGTCCTACGCATACGCGTACAGGTACGTATCTGATCGATAAATATGCTTGGCTCACTCAAGGTTAACAATCCTTGAAAGATCGAAATAGATTGATCGATCTGTTGTCAAACCGCACGATGGCCCGATACCCAGTCCCAAGACACCATATCTCAGCCTCGTTATACTTACGATGAAAAGAAGTCGACATTCCCACCTTCTGGTGAAATCTAGGACTTTGCAATGGCGGCGGATTCCATATTGCAAATGGCAGTTTCCATCACCATGTCTAGAGCGTGGAAGGCGTAGAGCAGCTCTTCTTGCTATAACTTCTCCTCTCCTCGTCCCTCGAGATGTAAATACCAACAACAACAGCAAACACACTTGTCCAACACTTTCACTGCACAACTTGCTTTACTCCAGCTTCTTTTATTTTAGCACCGTTATTCCAATATCTTTAGCACACTTCCCCCACACAACATCGCCAGCATGACTACTTACGATAGCGAAAACCCATACGCTTGTGCACCTTCCCTATTCCAAGGTCAACACAACCCACCAAGCTACTCACCATACCATAGTACTCCAGTCCTTGGTATACATGAGTTCCTCACCCGCGTTGAAACCATCAGGCCTCAGATGGAGCGTCTCACCGAGAACATCAGTCTGATAGCCTCGTGCCACCAACGCAGTCTTTCGAATGCACCCGTCAGCTCTGGGTCTGCCATTGATCACTTGGTGTTGCAAACTCAAGTCCTCATCGCCTACATCAATGATACGATCAAATACCTTGACACTGACGCTTCTCGCTCCGGTGGCAATGCTTCGAAGAGCAGTCAACTACGCAATTTGAAAACGCAGTTCCGAACCAGGTTGGAACAGTACCACCATGAGGAGAGTGAGTATAAGAGGAGGTTCGAGCAGGATATTGGGAGACAGTACCGTGTTGCCAATTCGGATGCGAGTGAAGATGAAGTTCGGGAAGCAATGACCGCCAACTGGGTTGATGAAGATATCTTCCAGAATGCTGTAAGTGAACTCTCTCATACGCCTTCTTCTATCGCTAACTCCCTCCAGCTCGGCTCAAAGACCAGTTCAGCAGGTGCTCTCGCTGCAATCCGTTCCCGCCACAACGACATCCAACAAATTGTGCGCACCCTCGCCCATCTCGACAAAGTCTTCGAAGACATGGGTGACATGCTTTCCAACCACGAACCAGTAATGGCACAACTAGATGGCCCTGCAGTCATGATAGCACAGTACGATGGCCCAGATGATGAAACTAATGTTCGAGGTGGAGAAGGAAGGCGAGATAGAACATTGAGGGCCCTCCTCATTTGTATCGCCGCGTGGATAGTTCTGAGTGCTATTTCCGGTATTGCAGCTGGGATATATTTAGCTACTCGGGACAGAAAAGATGATGATTACCACCGCGGAACAAACTTTTGAGTCGGGGTGGCGGTTGATTGTGGTGGGAAGGTGTAAGGAGCAGGAGTGTGAGAAGTAATCCCCTAGTTTTGTATTCGCGCATACCTGAGATCCTTTGATAGTCTTTGCTACTCAGTACCACTTCCTGTTTGCCTTTTCCCGATCGTTGTCTCTGCTGTCTTTGTCTTTGCTGTTTTGATGGGTGTCTGGATCTGGATATCTTGCTGATTGTACCTTTCCTGGTATCCGATGCCTGTGGAAGTATGAATCCTGTTCGCCTTCAGAAAGACATTTCTGTTCGAAAGATTTCAGTCGGGGATAAGGAGATGAATAGGCCATGTAATGACTGATTGGACCTTCTCTCAATTGTCGCGATGAGCCGACTGTAAACTAGCTCTTGCTTCCCTGTCTGCTTGTGGTACAGAGTTCATGCCGACAAGCGGTTTTATCTGTGATCTTATCTAGGTTTTTCCAGAGAAACCGGTCCTTTTGCCCAGAAATACGAGACACCTAACATTGCAGTTCGCATAGCCAAACGATACAACTGTGCAACGCGTGGCTAATCCCTCATCCTTTATCGTATAGTATAAGTACCTCTTGATCATTCAGAATACAACACCATCCAGATCACACACAATAAAATGCCTCTCCACCACTCCCCCTGCAATCATCTTCTTTCGCTTAGGATCAACAGCAGCCCCCGTCAGAACAGTAATCAATGAGCCATCATCCCAATACATCACTTCGGGCTCATAGTCGTCTTTCTGCTTCAACCGCAACACTGCAGCTGGAGCGATCATGGAGCTGTTCAGTGGGTTATTCCCGGAAAGTCGGGCTCGAAGTTTCGTGGCGTCGGGGAAGACTGTATCACAGGATGGTCAGCGAGTCCAATAAAGAAAAAAACGATGCTGAAGATTACGTACCACATACAGCAACATCACCTGAGCCGGGAATGATGGAGAGATTGTCGGCCGGAGCACCGAGTTTCTGCAGTAACGTCAGTATAAGTGACTTATCGGAACTACAACCTCGACCCATCAGGTCTTTTCAAACCTACCACTTTTTTCCTGAGGCTTAACATCTTGCTAACATGATCTACATCGTATATGCTCGTAGTAGCTTCGACTATCTCATTCACCATAAGGGTTTTCCCTCCATCAAGCAGGAGCAAACCATTCGCCGCGGGATGGCTCTTCGCCGGTGAAACGATTTTGCAATCCAAATCCCCACTAATGGCTACTGAACAATGCACAACGCTTGATGCCCAGCTGAAAGGTCCGAAGGTGTGTTCAAAATACCTCAAAAGGCCAAAGTAATGACTTGGGTAGGAGTAGTGATCATTGGATATGAAGAAGGAGCTTGATAAAACTGTTAGCGTTGACAGGAATTGAGGAAATGGTGGGATGATATACTTCAATCCAGTGGCCGCGACGGCATTTGGAGTTTTGATGAGGGGGTGCTGGTATTCTTTTATGAAGTTTAAAGAGTTTGATTCAATGCTGTGCTTGAAGACCAGGATGGATTCACCCTTACGAGCGTGGTTCACTGCGAATAGGTACAACTGCCGGAAGGTTAATCGAGTACACCAAGGGTGAGGATACGTTTGCATACTGTCTTAGAGTCTTTGAAGTCGAGATAGAGGTCAATCCCATGCAAGACAAGGTCGCCATCCCAGCCTACCGTGTCCAAGGCTGATGTTTTGTTGTTCTGTTATTGTCAGTCCTTGACACAATCTCTCCTTCACAATCTGTATACTTCGATATCGTACTTCAGAAAGTACTCTCTATAGCTCCTTGCCCCTTTGGTATCATATGTCCCAAGGGGAGGGTAAAACACCGTTCTCGTCTCGGGATATCCACAAGCTAAGAAGGCGGTTCCGCTTTCATGATGTATTCGAATATCCTCACACGCTTTCCCCTCTGGAATACCGAGTATAAGCTTACATGTTTTTCTTTGGGTTGTGGGAAGAGGATCATACCTGGAAATGTCCAACACTTATTGTTGTTCGAAGGACCGTGACTGAGATGTGTAGTGAGATATGTGTAATCTTTTATGTTTAGACGGCCTCCATATTTATTCAGAAGGGGATAGAAATTGATGTACAAGAGTGATGATAGGGCTGCTAATAGAGAGAGACCGAGTAAGCGACTACTTTGTAGCATGGTTGTATTGGTAGACAAGAGAATAAGCTGACAATAAAGCCACTACATTTTCCTAGCTTAACTATCAATAAAGATATAATACTGCACAAGCTCCGGCGGGGTTAATTGAATTCAGTTGTTTGATAACCTCGGTCGATTCACTGCGGGGAATGTGAGGATAGTTTGGAGGACTGCAGTAATGATCTCAAGAACTACCAACTACCTTGAGATATGAAGGCGCGTAAGAGATGGAAATATAAAGCTGTGAGTAGTCGTTGCTAGCTATTTGTCTCATTGTCAGTGCTCAATTTCATCCCCTAGCAGAAATGTTTTTCAACACCAGTTTCGGACATCCTTTTTCCAGCCCACAAGGTTCAGCAAGATGCTTTGAATCATTATTCAAAATTTCAAAGTATCTGGTATATGAATGGGGGAACAATAATCGATCATGTTAGCCTTGCAGGCGTAATACTAACAATGTGAAAGGCCGAATCTTGAAGTCAGAGCGTTACAATAGTACCAACATCTCCGATTGCGCTTGTAGTAAGAGTGCTGTATGGCTTGCTGTATCTCCACATCCGTGTTTTACGCTATGGTAACGATGTCGATTCAAGTCTTGAAAAAAGGACTTCCAAAGTGTAAGATAGGCGGGGTATGATCAATCGGGCATGGAGACAATTGAATGAACAATAAGAGCAGAAGCATCAGCAATTGGTAGAAAAAGAAAAGCACACTCGTGTACAAGCCTGCCACATCATCCGTCTTCACAGCATCCGAGTCGATGTGTCATTCGCCTCGCTCAATCGGTCTCCTCAAAGTTACGGTCGTGGAAATACTTACCACCAACCACCCAGTCCTTCGCCTTTGGACTGCGTAAAAACTTTGGGTCATTCTCCATCGCCGAGATAGTGTCTACAGTATACCCAAACTCGTTCTTTCCTTGACGATTATACCCTTCGATATTCAGGCCATTCCTATCAAAACCCCGCGAGTCAAACTTGACATTCTTCAGTTCACGATGCATGCCATTTCGGTCACACTTGAAGCGATCTAAACCTTGACGAGAGAAACCTTCTTTGTTGTATCCACTGTCGTTATATCCCTCCGGATCCCACTCACAACCCTCAGCATCACGTTTGAAAGCTGATTTTGGGAACTTGAGGGGCCTCTCTTCTTCGGAGTCGTAGACTAGATCGGTCCAATGGGGCTGAGATGGTTCATAGCCATCGTTCCACGGCTCATAGCGATCGTTGTACTTGTATCGGCTGCTCATGGTGTGCTGTGATAGGTGGGGTTGACGATTAAGGTTGTGGAGAAGATTGAGTTTTGTTGAGATTGAATTTATTAGCAGACATTAAGGCTGAGTAAGAAGAGCGTTTTAGAGAAAAGGAAACAGAGGAGGAAAAGAAGGTAGTATTTGTATGAAAAGACTGTGCAAAGATACGTCGCAACTGTGTCATCGTACACGTACGTGCTACTGTAGCAGAACCTTTCGTCGACACGAAGTTTATATACTCTTACTGAACAACAAATTTCGACTTGTGAGTGTCTCATTTGGTTGCTTCTTAAGAAGACTTGTCACAACGTCCACTGATAACTCTCAGCTTGGTGATTGTCGTAATGCGCGACGTCATGCAATGACTACAATATCGGGTGCAGAAGCCAAAACAGGGCCACTAGCAAGTCTTGAACCCGTCGACAACCTCACCGTCCCTAACGAACTCCTGAATAAATCCGATGGTCATCCTTCCCGCATTTAGCAACCTGTTTGAATGGACAGCTGAAATGTGCAAACTCACATGCTTTTCTTTGTATCTGCAAAATTCTCATGATCATGCATAAGATGCTGCTTGTACCATGGGTCCTGCTTGATGCGTTTGTAGTCTTCGATGCTCTCAAAGACAACTTGGCTGAAGCAGTCAAAGTCGGCGACATTGGCCATTTGCGCATCGAACAGTTGGGACATTAAAGCACGAGTCGCGGTTTGATTGTGGATCTTTCTTATATTTTAGCAAGGTCCTTATATATCTGCATCACTAGGCGGTGGTATTTTACCTGAGTCCATCTTTTGACTCCGTATTTCACCATCAGGCCTTTCGTCATAGGGGCGGAGACATTGACCATATGGTTGCGGTAGGCTTCCTCGCTCATGCCTGGCTTGCGGTATCCGCAGATGGTCAGACATAGATACTTGCCCTCTGTTGGGTTGGGCAGCACGGGAATATCGGGTTCGTTGACAGCTGACATAGTCAGACAAAGATACTTGTCCTTTAGTGGATTGGGCAGCTCGTTTATCTCGGGTTCGTGGACAGCTGGCATAATTGAATTGGTTCGACCACTGTGCCAATTAGTGTTATGGAAAGTATGATATTGATGAGTATTACGAGCAAGATATGGGAGAGAAGTGGGTAAAGAGTCAAAAATTGGATGCCCAGTAGAATGTTCTCACTCGGCCCATTCTTTGAGTCCGATGCACAACCGGGAAGGACAAACCCTCCGACATCTAGTATACGCGATAGTTCGTAAACCCGAGATGCAACAAATACAGAGAGGTATAACTGGACGCTGGAATTACTGGCGCAGTTAACACATCAGCCAAATTACCTCACTCGATACTCTAAAACGCATCAAAAATGGCAAGCCGCCTTGCATCTGAAGCGCCAAAAGTTGGTATACAGGCTACAGCCCTGGTGGCAGCTTCTTTCTTATCAGGTATGCAAGCAGCCATCTCATCCACGATCTAAGCACTTGTTACCTCTAATACGTACGACTCGTGATAGGTGCCATGATGAGCCTTTCAGCAATAGCAATTCCCGTCTTCCTCGACACCAACACTGAGACTGCGCACCTTCTCCGTCAATGGGCCCGTCTCTATCATTACGGCCATATATACATGCCCACACTAGCAGTTGGTACGACCGGGCTATATGCCTACGTGGGCCTGAGAAAGCGCGCTGCAAATGACAAAAAATGGATTAGATATGTGGTAGCTGGAGCAGTAACAATTTCCATAGTGCCTTTCACTTGGCTGATGATGGCTCCGACCAATGACACCTTATTCGAGCTAGAAAAATTGGCTTTAGCAAATGGAACAGCCTCGGTGTCGGTCTTGGAGGCGAGCATTGTGCAAGAGCAAGTGGTGAAATGGGCGTGGTTGCATGTTGTTCGCGCCGTATTCCCTCTTGTCGGCGCAATCTTGGGCTTGGTTAGTGTTCTGCAGGAATTCGGCGTCTGACGGAGGGTTATGTGCAGTAAAGATAGTTCCGAAGAGTCTACAGTATTAATTATTGTTAAATGTTAGAGCTTGAATACAAACTGATTTTACACCGAAGGCAACATTCCGATCTGATTGTTACTCGGAAATCGGGCCAAGCATGATGACGTAGTCCCTCACTAGAACTAACTCCCCCCCCCCATTTTTTTGGTGTACCTTGCAGCTTGATTTATTCCTCCGATGCGAGATCCTACAATTTTTTTTTATCGTAGTACTCCTCAATGAGCACCAACATGAGGGAGACATTCCTCAAATCTGCCTCTTCTTCCCGGCCAAGACTTTTACTTTCCCCCGAGGTTTTCGGTCCATCAAAAATGCCAGATACCACTTCCTCTGGTGAATACAATTATTTCAATGAACGCGCTCGCGAGATAACCTGCGAGTTAGATGGCAGGTTTGAGACCACACGATGAAAGCCTCCGAATGCTGGAACCGGAGTCTCAATCTCGTTTCGGTTGTTCCAAGTAGTACAGTCAGTGCTTTGATTCAAGTGCAGAAAAATATTCTATGTGTCTAAAAAGCGATTGTTCCCTAGCCTGAGAAACCCAAGTGCAGTTATATCAATGGATACCAGCCCATAACCCAGTTCCACCAAGTCTAAAACGCTTGCATGGGAACACCCAAAACAAATGAAGTCCTCCTTACCGGTGAAAATGGCTTACAGACGCTCTGCTGTACCGCCGCTTCCACTGAGTACCATTTCCTCTTGCCTCCTCTCATCTCAAAGGCAACCTTGTTATCGTCCGCTAGCTTCCGCAAAACCTCACCGATAAACGGCTCCAAGGCGAGAGTCCGAGTCTCTTCGTCCAGAGCCTCGCCGTAAATCTCGCTTACAAGATCTGTGACGGTAACACTCTTCAAGCCACGACGGCGGACCTTTCCGAGAGCTATCATGACTTGCTTTTCACGCCGCCATTTCTGGCTGAGTTCTCCAGCAATCTTGGCAGGCAAGTTCGTGATTGTAGCACCATGAGCCGGATGTCCGACAGCGCAGTTTTGCGAGTGCATTTTTTGAAGGCTGGCCATGAAAGTACCTAGATCTTCAACGGCGCTGGTTCCATGACCGAGGACGTTATCACCGGTGAACATCGCTCGCTCTTCTTCGAGAATGAAACACATGTGGTCGTCTGAATGGCCGGGTGCATGGATAGCACGCACCGTTGCACCCTCGACTTGGAAAATCTGACCGTTGGTGATACCTTGCTGGCCTTTGTCGGGTTCGTTTTTGTAGATGTGGTCCCTGAGGTGTGGGTACAATCGTACAAGATCAGGAACGCCGCCAGTATGGTCACCATGCCAGTGAGTCAACAAGACGTACGACAAACTGATGTTCATGGATTCGAGTGTCGATGCAATCAACTCTGCCCAAGCTGGCTCACCACCAGAGGTGTCTACAATGATTCGCTCACGGCCGGTCCCGATAATAAAAGTATTGGTTCCTTGGAACGTGAACTAGATGGGAGTTTAGTGTCATTGCATGTGACATACGATGATGTCGGACTGCATGTTGAACTTACCTTGCCAGGGTTCTGACCCAGTACCCGCAATATTCTGGGAGTGAGCTGTTCAACATTTGCTAAGTCAGGCAGACGTGCTGTTTGGCCTTTGAGGTAATCATCGAATGCGCAGATATTCAAAGACTTATTGATCTGCCTGTAACCGCCTTTGTCGTTTTCCATCTTGGAATGTATTGACATCTTGATGCAAAGTATGATGAAAATGTACTGGAAAGCCAATTTTTTGTTCAGGTTGACAGAATCAAAACGCAATGATGGAGTCTACAGGACCTTCTGATCAGGTCAGTTTATTGTATGCCGAGCGGAATAACCTACAGCGCTGATCCCCCTATCTTTCGGGTTATTTATCTATCCATCCGAGCGCAATATTGTGGCTCGGAGTCCGATGCTGTATCTCGTGTCTTTGTGGTTACCGAACTCATGTTCCCCGTCTCAATGCCGAGCTTCTCGGGAGACATCACTTCAACAAAACTATTGCCCGTAGAGGTGTGTTGTGATGGACATGGTGGAGTAGCGACTGCCTCCGTAGGTGACCTAATTTTCAGACTGCGAACGGGAAGTCGCGAAACCATTTTCCGTAGATATAAGTCTTGACTGCGCTGTAAAGAGTAGATTCACCTAAACATTCCTTCATCATTCATTTATCCCCTCCCTCTTCTACCTTTTTGATGGTTAGCTGTCCACACCGATGGCTATCTATACTCCCCCCACAAGTTTAGATTCCGACAGCGACTCTCGCAAAATGGAGCTTGTCTACTTCAGTAACGAGTTTCCAAAAGAGGATTTGCAGGGTCTCTTCCGTCTCTTACACAATCACAGCAAAGATAGGAAACATCCAATACTAGCGCAACTAATCACTGAGGCCACATTGGCGATCAAGGATGAGGTTCGGCAACTACCAACTGATATAAAGCAACTGATTCCCCCATTTGAAACTCTCTGGAGCTGGGCAGAGGAGACCGAGCTCCGGGAAGGCCTGATCTGTGGCTCCGTAGATGGAGTGCTGCTCATTCTTGCTCAGCTTGCGACGTATATCGGGTAAGTGGCTCCATATGTTTGCAATGCAACAAATCGATGGTTAATTTATCTGGTTAGATATGCCGAGCACCATCCCGAAATTCTGAATGAGTCTACAAACACATGTCTTACTGGCTTGGGCATTGGTCTGTTGGCATCTACAGCTGTCTCATTATCACCAACTCTAGCGGAGTTGCCATCAGCTGGTGCAGATGCAGTCCGTCTCGCTTTCCGTTTGGGAATCCATGTCCAAGGCGTATCAGAAAATCTGGAGAGCCGGGAACTTTCGGAAAACCCAGACACATGGGCGTATGTGGTCCACAATGTTGACCCAGTAGCAGCTCAGACTGAGCTCGACGCTATGCACTCTCAGCAGGAGAGACCCGACACTGGCAAAATCTTCATCAGTGCCATCAGCCGGACATCAGTCACTGTGAGTGGACCGCCAGCAAGATTGAAGGCTCTCTTCAACAAGTCAGAGTTCTTCCGTGCAGCAAGATGCATCTCATTGCCAGTTTACGGTGGCCTCTGTCATGCACCACATATCTATGGCCAGCAAGATGTGCAAAGCATTATTCAAGGCAAGGATCTGAACACCGTCCGTACACACACTTCACCAGTGGTTCCAATCTACTCGACCAGCACTGGCAAACCATATCCAGCTAAGAACTCGACGCAACTGTTCGAGTGTGTCATCTCGGAGCTCCTTACACAGACAATATACTGGGATCATGTCATCAATAGTGTGGTTGATCGTGCCCAGTGCACTGATACCACTAACATGACACTGCATTGTTTTGGCAATTCAATCCCACTCAATGATCTTAGTAGCGCCTTGAAGAGCAGCATGTCAGAGCTTGACGTCCTGATCAACAATCTCATGACATGGATCTCCAAAGTCGCACCAAGAGACACTACACCACGGGGCACAGCTCAGTCCAAGCTCGCCATCGTTGGTATGTCCTGCAGACTTCCTGGAGGCGCCACGAACACGGACAAGTTCTGGGAACTCCTGGAAGACGGCCTAGACGTCTCGCGCCGGATCCCAGCTGATCGCTTCGACATTGATACACATTACGACCCCACAGGAAAGCAGCCAAATAAGAGCATGACGCAATATGGGTGCTTCATTGATGAGCCAGGCTTGTTTGACGCCCCTTTCTTCAACATGTCCCCGCGTGAAACCCAAGTCGTCGATCCACAGATGCGTCTCTCTCTTGTGACCGCATACGAGGCGTTGGAGCGTTCTGGCTATGTCGCCAACCGCACCGCGTCCACGCAGTTGGAACGTATTGGCACGTTCTATGGCCAAGCTGCCGACGACTACCGCGAAGTTAATCAAGGCCAGGAGGTAAGCACGTACTATATTCCAGGGGGTTGTCGTGCGTTCGGTCCTGGTCGTATCAACTACTTCTTCAAGTTTGCTGGTCCCAGTTATAGCATCGATACTGCTTGCTCTTCCGGACTTGCCGCGATTGAGGTAAGTGCTTAATCTTCAAGAGTAATAATTTTTTGGAATATATTAGGCTAACAGAGTGGTATAGGTCGCTTGCCAGTCTCTTTGGAGCGGCGAGGTCGACACTGCCATCGCTGGTGGCGTCAATGTATTGACTAATCCAGATGGGTTTGCCGGCTTGTGTAACGGCCACTTTCTCACCCAAGGACACAACGCATGCAAAACCTGGGATGCTACTGCTGATGGTTACTGCCGCGCAGATGGAATTGGATCCGTCGTTATCAAGAGGTTGGAAGATGCCGAGTCAGACAACGATAATATTCTCGGGGTCATTCTTGGCGCTGGCACCAACCATTCTGCCCAAGCCGTCTCTATTACCCACCCGCACGCTGGTCATCAAGCTTACTTATCGCGCCAAGTACTTCGCCAGGCTGGCGTTGATCCCTTGGATGTGTCATACGTTGAGCTCCATGGTACGGGCACCCAAGCTGGTGACCACGAGGAAATGCAGGGTATCATGAATGTATATGCTCCTCTTACCAAGCGACGCAACAAGGATCAGTCTCTCCATATCGGCGCTGTCAAAGCGAATGTAGGCCATAGCGAGTCTGCTGCAGGTACCACGGCATTGATCAAGGTTCTTCTCATGCTTCAAAAGAACGCAATTCCGCCTCATGTCGGCATCAAAACGGAGATCAATCCCAAATTCCCTACAGATTTCGAGAAACGCAACCTCCACATCGCATTCGAGACGACACCATGGCCCCAGGTTGCTGGGAAAAAACGACTAGCTGTTGTCAATAACTTCGGTGCCGCTGGCGGAAACACAACCATGCTCCTAGAAGAAGCACCTACTCACGCAAGAACGGAGATGGACCCACGCCAAACCCATATCATCACCGTTTCTGCCAAGACAAAGATATCACTGGCTGGGAATATCGAGCACTTGATCCGCTACATTGATGCTAATCCAGAGATCAACCTTGCAGATCTCTCGTACACAACCACCGCCCGTCGCTACCAGCATAGCTTTCGTGTGGCAATTGCTACGACCAATATAGACCATCTGAAGAGACAGCTCAGCTCCCGCCTAGAGAAAATAGACTCTATCAAGCCTATTGGTCGGTCGGGTCCTCCACAAGTCGCCTTCACATTCACCGGGCAAGGTGCTTCGCATAAATCAATGAGCTTAGAGCTATACCGCGATGTCCCTGCCTTCCAAGAGCAAATTCAGCATCTTGACTCTCTTGCTCAAGGGCAAGGTTTCCCGTCGTTCATTCCCGCACTCGATGGGTCACATCACCATGATCATGCGCATTCTCCTGTAGTTACCCAACTTGCACTGGTTTGCACGGAGATTGCTTTGGCGAAATACTGGTCTTCTCTCGGGGTCAAACCGGACGTTGTTATGGGACACAGTCTAGGCGAGTACGCTGCAATGCATGTAGCTGGCGTAGTCACTGCCAATGACACCATATTCATGGTTGGACGCCGGGCACAGATGTTGGAGAATGAGTGCAGTGCTGGAAGTCATTCAATGATGGCAGTCCGAGGTTCACTAGCACAGATAACTGAGAACTGTGAAAACAAGCCTTTCACAATTGCTTGCGTCAACGGTCCTTCGGATACGGTGCTCAGCGGAACGAAGGAGCAGATTGATGAGGTTGCAGTGCCGCTCGAGAGGGCTGGCTACCGCTGCATAAAGCTTGACGTAGCTTTCGCTTTTCACTCAGAGCAGACCGATCCTATCTTGGACAAGTTCGAGACGATTTCGAAGTCCGGCGCTCTCTTTCAGGAGCCAAAACTACCCGTTATCTCTCCTCTTCTTGGGAAAGTAATCTTTGACGGCAAGACACTGAACGCAAACTACGTACGTCGGGCCACTAGAGAGACAGTCGACTTCCTGTCAGCCTTGTGGAGCGCTGAAAAGATCTCCGCGATAAACGATGAGACTGTTTGGATTGAGATTGGTCCACACCCTGTCTGCACTGGCTTTGTCAAATCCACCTTGCCATCCACTAAACTTGCTGTGCCATCCATTCGTCGCGGAGATGACAATTGGAAGACTATGGCTGAAAGCATGGCTGCTTTGTACCTTGCTGGCGTTGCAGTCGATTGGAATGAGTTCCATCGTCCGTTCGAGAGCAGACTCCGCCTCTTGGATTTGCCGACATACGCCTGGAATGAGAAGAACTACTGGCTACAGTACAATGGCGATTGGTGTTTGACAAAGGGCAACACATTCTACGACGCTGATAAAGAGGCAGCCAGGGTCAAGATGGCGCCAGCAACAGCGATCCAAAGTGCACTGCAGACTTCGTCAGTTCAACAGATAATCGAAGAGACTTTCAATGGCTCCGCTGGTACGGTGGCCATGCAGTCTGATATCATGCATCCAGATTTCCTTGCTGCGGCTCACGGACATCGTATGAATGATTGTGGTGTTGTTACATCGGTAAGTTGTCTCGTTCCAGAATTCTTGTTACCCAAAATACTTACCTGGCGTAGTCGATCCATGCCGACATCGCATATACACTTGGTGACTACCTGTACCGTAAGCTGAACCCGAAGGCCAAGGAAATCCACATGGACGTGGCCAACCTGGTGGTTACCAAAGGCCTCGTTGCCCAGACCGATAACAAGACACCTCAATTGTTCCGCGTAACTGCTGGTACTGCCGATATCAATTCGGGAGTGGTGGATTTGACTTGGCAGACTGTTGACAACAACGGCAACGTGAACGAACCATTCGCGACTGCTAACGTGATCTACGGGAAAGCATTTGAATGGATTTCTTCCTGGAGCTCCATTGCACATCTTGTCCACGGCAGGATCGACGCACTTAAGCAGCTTGCTGTTGAAGGCAAAGCCAATCGCTTCTCACGCAATATGGCCTATACCCTCTTCGCTAGTAACTTAGTCGACTACGCTGACAAGTACCGCGGCATGCAATCCGTAGTGATGCATGAACTGGAAGGTTTCACGGAAGTTGAGCTCACCACCAAGGAGAGCGGTGCCTGGACAGTCCCACCATACTTCATCGACAGTGTAGCACACTTGGCTGGCTTCATCATGAACTGCTCCGATTCCATGGATACGAAGAAGAGTTATTGTGTGACCCCTGGGTGGAATTCAATGCGATTTGCGAAACCCCTGGTTGCCGGAGCCAAGTATCAATCATATGTCAAAATGATTCCTACAGCCGAGGATCCAACAGTTTACCTTGGCGATGTCTACATCATGCAAAATGGAGCCATCGTAGGGTTCGTTGGCGGCATCAAATTCCGTAGCTACCCGCGCATCCTACTAAGTCGATTCTTCTCCCCGCCGGAGAAGACATCTACTCTAGATCCCAAGCCAACGATCACCGAGTCTCGCACTTCAGCAAGCGTACCAGCTGCACCGAAAGCAGTTGCACCAAAGCCAGAGCCTCCCATTGCTCGTCGTGATTCTGGCCCAGGCGGAGAAGAGGAGCAGATCAAGCCCCTACCTACAGATGCCCCAGCAGTCGCCGCATCCGATAGTGTTGCTAATAAAGCCATCCTCCTCATTGCAAATGAGGCTGCTCTGGAGGTTTCTGATTTGGAAGATGACGCTTGCTTCGCCGATTTGGGCGTTGACAGCTTAATGTCACTGGTCATCGCGGAAAAATTGAGAAAACAGCTGGATGTGAAGGTCGGAGGAAGTCTCTTTTTGGATTACCCCACGATTGGGGACTTGCGAAAGTGGTTGGAGGAATCTTATAGCTAGATCTATGTGAGACCAAATGGTAAGTTTAGCGTTTCCTTTGTACCGGATCGAGATACACTATGGAAACAAAGATGAATGGTGTTGTCCTTGGTCAGTTCCTGTGAGAGACTGTGACAATGTAGATGATGCTCATTAGATTTCCTATTTTGTCTGCGGGGAAGTACACGAGGTGTGAGATGCTGACGAATCATGGTTACATGGTCTAGGTAAGGTAGTCTCAAGGCAGTCTCTGGAACCATGTTCAAATGTGCCTCTAGTCGTTTGTTCGAAATGATAGCTTAGCTTTAATTACATTTGAGACTTATTAGCTTTTAACCATTGCCGTGCAATCAATGCTACTCCCTCATGCATTCTTTCGGCCGGAATAAGTCCAAGTTTTTGCCGTTCATGATTACTTTAACAGTGATTGAAAGAACTAAGGAAACGCCCATGACTCCCGAAACTTTGCGCATACCCTTTCGATCTCAGTATAACTGTTATGACGGTTAGATCTGAGGTCTTGGGGGCAATCTACCTAGAACATCAAGCTTCCAAAATTCTCGAGAAGCCGAGAATTCTTCAACCCTCTCCATCCATTCTATCAAAACACAGCTCCTAAGTATCTTCGCTCTTCACAGTAGTTGACTATCGTTTTCACTTGCAAGGCAATGGGAAAGAGACAGATAGGTGATGAATAACGATGTATGTAGTCCTTCTAATTGTAGGCTGTATCCAACACCCCTCATAAATTAAACACTCTGCAATATTCGTGACTCCGCATCACCAAAACTGTTACTCTTCTGATCCTGGTCCATGGGGCACAGTATAATTTGTCGTAGTTGTCGAGATTATCTAATGTCGAATGAGTAATTCGCTCACGCTCCGAGATATCCTCTCACGTAGAGCAGGCACCGAAAAAGGTACAATCAGGAGACTGAAATTTTTCGCGAGCTCGCTTCGGCATCGTATGCAGTCTGGTTCGCGGAATCGTCCACGTAAGCTTGATATCTCACTCCTAAGGCTGCAGTAGCGCTTTTACCAGAGCGAATCTTGTTGATCACCACGAGGCGACCCATGCCATCATGAACACTGTTGATCATCTTGATTAGCTCGTCCAGCTCCAGGCTGCACTCATTAGTCAGCTGTAGACGGGAGAGGTCACGTAGGCGTGCCATGGACTCGATGACTGGGTCGACTGTTCCTGGCTCCGGCAGTAGCTGGGGCGCCAAGATCAGAGTTGATAGGGCATTTGCACGTAGTACACCCAGATGCGCGTTTAATTCGGCAAGGATGTTTGTGGTGTGGCACGGGGATGGGGTGGACAGTCGGATGATATACACTGCCGCGTCACTAACCATTTGAACTGCTCCAGGCATTCTTTTCTGTACTGTGATACGTCCGTCCCATGTTTCCCCTTGCCCCGCACCAATCGTACCATTGCCGTCACTAGCAGGCTCCTTCATCTGTACTACAAATCGAAGCGACGGATAGGCCTCTGCAAGTGCTGTAGCCGCTTTCGTGGAGTAAGCACACGCCTACAGGATGGAGTTCAGGGGGTCAGCCGTTATGATGGTATTGGATCTTCACCTTAGCAGGAATTCAAACGCAAGTGACTTACATCAACTATACAGGCGTTGCCAAGGCTCCACCAATTGAGTCTCTTGAGGAGTTCGATGAGGCAATCATCCATGTCCCCAGCAAGACTGCGATAAGCTGCCCATTGCCGCTGCAGCCTTGCCCGTTCTACACACGCTAACTCGAATGGCTGTGAAGTGTTGAATGCGATTGAATAGGCACTTTTACCCGAGGAACATATCTGACCATGACGCTGTGTAGCCGTGGCCATGTGCAACGCTGTGGGCACTGCAGTTTCAGCAAGGAACATGGCAGCGTCCAAAAAGGAGAGATTGGTAACAAAAGGTGCTGAAAGAGCTGTGTGAGCTATGTGACCTGGATCAGGTTCGTGGAGAAATCCAGCGGTCGCTGTCATGCGGACAATACGACACAATTGGGTTTCTGGCACAGCGGCAAGGTCGGCGGCCTCTTTGATAGGAATGCTACCGCTCAAAGGGATACAGGCGAGCACTTGGAACTCGCCTAACCATTTTAGGCATGCGAGGAGCTGGTTCTGTACAACCGTTTAATCGCGTCTCAACGCTAAAAAGTTCTCAAGTTTTGGTACCTGGTGGGCAAGCTGCTGTATGAACTCGGTCGGCTCAGCCGAGTGAGTCTGCATCCGGCCTGGCATTGCAAAGATGTTGCGTTTCGCACCATCGGATTCCCTAGTTATCATATTTGTGGTGGTCATGGCTAGATGGGACATGGAGGCATCGTCGTCGCTCTGACGACGGTCACACAGTGTCTTAGCAGCAACAGCGAGGTCATTACTCCAACTTTCAAGCTGCTTCGAGCTCGCCATGGCTTCAAAATCAATAGGTGCAAAGATCACACTGAATATACTAGGCTCTTAGTCACTTCAAGGGCTAAAGACTGTTATAACACGTTTCAGGTTCAAGCTTTCTTTGGCCACTAATAATACATAAATAAGACCTGCGTACAGTGGCCGATTTATGCATATGTAGGTAGCCGACCCTACATACAGTAGCTCCAGTGAGGGCGTCCGTATATGCGCAAGCCAAAAGGCGCCACGATTAGCAAAGTGTTTCTTATTTCCTGCTATCATGTGTACCAAGTATCCAACCTGTATGGACAGACAATGTGTGTGTAGTGCATGCACTTAGAGTGCAAATCTTCGATGAGCTGTAACCATTTATCAAAAGAACCGTATCAGCTGATCAATCTCACTTGATTGTAGCAACTCCCTTTCGGAGAGGGCAGTGATGAGTGTGGACTAGCAAAAATTGACCACTCAAGACTTCCACAGTAAAATATGACTGATGTTATCGAGGGCAAATGCGAGAGTGTCAATCGGCGAGTTTATCAGCCGTAGTCTGGTAAAATAGGGACCTTTTACTTCCCAGAAGATAGAGCATGCTTTTACAGCCGCAATGACAGAGGCCCAGCAGAAATTCTCCTCGTCCTCCGACCGTCCGCCCGCCCACCATGATCGGGATCAATTTATAGTTGGACAACACGCCCGATAGGAGAATCGGACGGTTACATGCAGAACATGTCGGGCTCGCTCAGGCTCAATGCTATTGGCGCTTTCTGTAGATAGCATAATGCAGGCTTGAGCAGGGCTTGACCAAACTCTGGGGAAGCTTAATATGCGGCTTCGCTTGCTAGCTTGCTGCTTTTTTCCCGCTCAGCCCACGTCACCCACATCCTTTCAATCAGCTGCTATTAGTAACACGAAACGGGATTGATTGTACGCTTTACTTGTATATATCTGGCCAGACTTGATACTCGCAATTTTGGTGTTTACATGTGCAATCCTAACATCGAATCCTGATTTCTTGAACAAGGCGGGATGTTAATCACTAGGGAGGGATGCGAATCGAATCTCAAAAGGATAATGTTGATTTCTCGTTCTACATTGAAACGTTGAGAATTTCATTACCGTCGTCATATATCGGGTGTTCTGGCACCGTGAGAGAAGTGAACGCCGTGAAAATGCCAAAAACGAGACATGTAAAAATGGTCATAACTTTCTCAAACGATCTATCATTTCCAGCCAAAGCGTCCTGAGTCGTTTCCGCAAATCAGCATCTAATTGATCGTATATTGAGCCAGAAAGCGGCAACGTCATTTCATTCTCCATATCCCACATCTCCGCGGTTGCGGCTGCCGCTCCTCTGGCTTCCTTCCTTGCTTGCACCTCCAGTTTGGACGACAGCTGGTCGACGAGGCGGCGTACGCGGTGAAGTTCACTCAGAACAAGCTGGGCAGCCATACGTTCGGAGTCCGCCCCACCTAAACGGTAATTGCCAAGGATAGTAGCATTTTGAAGTGCCTGTTCAGATGTTGTTGACTGATAACGGGGAGAACGCTGAGAGCATTGAGATACGGGCGTTTTGCGTGCGATGGCAGCATAGCAGCCCAGTACTTTGAATATGATGAGTGACATTACGGCGAGCAGGTACCCGTCCTGTGAACAGCCGCAGTTCAGCATTGTACTGACGGCCTCAATCGTGGCTTCGTTTTGGGCAATGACGGCTTGGATCGACGAGAGCGCAGCGGCCATTTCCAGATCTTGCGTAACCAAGATGTTGCATGCATCCGAGGACGAGGAGAAGAGCTGCTTCATGAAGCCAAGGGCTTGGACCAGACACGAGCAATGTGGATCCTTTGTGTGGACCTCATGATAGTTGTCCAATTCTCTTTGAGGAGAGACGCCGATGTGAGGTGTAGAGCTTGGCAGGGAAAGAGTAAAGAAGTCCGACATTCCGTCGTCAGACTCGGGGAGAGAATCGGGGAGACTTTCGACTCCGCTTCTGCCACTATCCATGCTCATAGGGAATAAGTCTGCTTTGCCAAAAATATTCATGTCTGACATGTCCATGGAGAAAGACAAAGGTGACATGAAAAAGTCGTCGAGGTCAGCATCAGTGCCAGCAGAGGTTGAGGACATAGTTCGATCTAGTGGGCCAAGGAAGTCTTGCAACATGTCCAATGATCCGCAGGTGTTCATTCCGCTGGATTCATGCATAGCTCGAGGTGAAAGGAGAGGTATGTTGCTCGTCTTCGTTGAGCTTGGTTCAGGATAGCCAGATTGGGGTGGTAGAAGTCCACAGCCATTCAGACCTGGTGTGATATTGGAGACATCATTCCCGCCGGTCTCGTTGGACTTGCTGGGCTTTCTGCCTCCCCGTTTGGCAGCAACGTACTCGCAAGGGACACGACGCTTCACACACCGGGCACATGCTGGTTTCTCCTGAGAACATTTCAACTTCGAAGCCGCGCAAGCATGACAGCTATTTCGTAATTTGGGCCTGTCATGTGTGGTTGTATCCCCATTCGCAAAGGCGGTGGATGCTGTGGGCATACGACGACGTGATGGATGGACTCCGGCCATTGTGAAGAACGCGTACGACTTTCAAGAAGAATGGAGAGTATGGTGACGAGTACAGCGGACAGAGCGACGGACCGTCAATTTTGCTAGCTTAGTCGAGGAGAAGATTGTCCAACATACAGTCGCTGCATATCTGATTCATATAAGCTTCGGGCATCATGCTTGGATTAAGCAACAGCACCAAGAGGAACAAGCAATGTGCTATGAGGCGTGATTGTAGCAGCAACACGAACTCAAGATAGGCATTGTATGGAGTCGATGCAAACATCCCCGTCGGCCATAATGAAGATTGGCAATTTCCGATGAAGATCAAACTCTAGGAGACAAGCCTTAGAATTTTTTTGACCCAGGTGGTTCTCTGCTTGGGTAGCCGAAATCGTATCAAAGGTTTGCTGTAGAATGTGCACAAGGTAATTTCGGTAGCGATCGAGCCCACATGCCCGGTTGTCGTGGAACCATTGAACAAAAACGTTGAGGTTGTTTGGAATAGTTGCATGGGGCTCCACTTTTCGTGTGAAGCTAAAGGTAAGACTGGTTTTTTAGATCCAAGTTAATCTATGCGGAGCATACCTGCGGACGGTGCCTTGATACTCTTCAAACCTCTCTATAGACAGCTCAACAAGATGTTGGCAGCTCACAATAGAATATGGCTGGCTGTGGGAGTGCATGATATCCCGAATCAGGAACAAAATATCGGCCGCAGGTACACTGTGTTTGCAATTCCAAGCCGAGCTGACACACTCTGGCATGGCATTGGAGCTTGTTCAACATCCTTATCTCACGCCATCTTGAGCCAAATGTGCCAGCGAGCTGTACCTGTACACTCGGCACGTTGTACAATCTCGTTGGTGTAGAATAGCAGAAGGATCTCCACCACCCCCAAAATCGCAGATCTTACCACGGTCGGAGATCTCACAAAAAGGGACCGTTGAGATCTACAACCCCGATGTTGACTAGCATATATAGCGGCTGCTTAGTAGTCAAATTAAGCGAGTGATTGTGGGTCGTGCGTTTGAAGCTAGATTGCCTACATCCTAAGAATTATCCTGACGATCAATGAATGAATGAATGAATGATTCTTGAAGTGGTGAGAGTTACTTCGCCATACTAGTTACAAGACGCTTCCGGAAATTTTGAGCATGGTTTGTAGGGGCTGTGTTTCTTGAAGTTGAAATTTTCTCGTTATTTTGACTGCCAAGAGCGGCAGCGGCTCCCTGCAGACGGGAGTGTTTTCTAACTCTTGATTCTGCGCGTGGGGTGAAGCCACTGATGTAATTACTTTCTGGAAGGCGTTTTGACCGGAGGACTCAAATCGAATCGACTAAGTGAAGGTAGTTGAATTCGCACAGTCTCCGGGGATTCTCGAGCTTCTCGGGCGTCTGCCAATCATTGTTTGCCTACGAAATGCCACACCAGCCTCCACCCACTCCGTTTGATACTACGCAGATGCGTAAAGCAATTTGATACGAGAACGCCCACGGGATTTTCCACGGAATCCTCACTACTTGTCTCCTTCAAGAGCACCCACCGGCAATTCCATCCGTAGAAATATACAGTCTCAGCAACTCCATCATAAACACTCGAACGTCATCTTCCCGATATCCAATGCCAAAGTAATCATCCCGGCCTCGTCTTCGTTATTTTCGGATCGGCACATGAAACTCAAGCTTTTGTTACGGAATCAACCGCAGCCCTGCGGCATGCATCCCACGTCTGCTAAGCTTTGGAGGTTGCTCTTGTCGATCACAAGGAGCAATCTCCGATCGTGTTTTACTCCCTTCGGATCTTTTGAGCCGATGTCAGAATTCCAACCTACAAGCATTGAAGTAGAGATACGAGTATATTCACAACTACTGGTACAATCCAACGTACTTGTATTAGGGGGAAGTGTGTATTCTCTGTTGATTGAGATATTATGAAGTAGCTTCAAATAATTTAAGACCGCTCATGGCCTTGGCATGTTTGCTCTCTGTCGCGTACCTCTAAGACCGAATTGTGTGCTTCAGTGCATGTGTTGGCCTAATTTCAATGTTGTTCATTTTGCGAGGGATCATGGTGGTTTGAACAACATCAGATAACGTACAGAGATTCGTGCCTATAAATTATGCACCTGCCGAAATGGGCCTAGTGTAGAGGCACTACAAAGCTAGGGAGTGTCGCCTAGATTTCTAGGGTACCCTACACGGCCAGTGGAAGTCCCCTAAAGAATTAAGCTCCCAGATCCTAAATATCAGCGTCTCTTCCAAATCCTATCAGGCACCCCCTAGGTATTAGGAGGTAGGCCACTAAGATGCAGCTGCTCTTCGCGCTAGGTCCAATTGGGCAAGTGCAAAATTCATGGGCACCAATCTCTGTGTCGCGGGCATGATCAGTACGTAAGTGAAGATGCGCGACTCTCAGCGGGCATGAATAGTACGTAACTGAAGACGCCACTCTCTCTCTATTACCAATTGCTTCCGTACTGGAATGTTTAAACGTGTTTTACTCAAGAGCACTACACGGTGCAAGGGATTGTCAGGCAGTACTACCAGTGTCCACATCAAGTGCAGGACTTTGCATCACACGTTATTCGACTCGAATACTCGCAAGATCATTTCAACAAAGGGGTAACCATTGAGCAATTAATCAGCGGAATTTGCAGCCTAGCTTTCTTGGTCTCAATCAGAACATGGGAAAATAAAATTGCATGCAGTTTTCTATGTTCTTAATATCTCCCTGAATTTACTTGCTGTCAAGACTATATAAACAAGATCAAATATCCTATCATCTCCAAATATTCTTTTCCCCATGGCAGTGCACACTCCTATTCCTCGCCTACTTCACTCACACACCTTCGCATCAATCTCATTCCACACATGGTAATGGTACCATCACTTCTCAACCCTGGGCACAGCCTTGCAGAACAAATTCTGGGGCAGGGCGGGTGCAAGCTCGTTCAAGGCTGTCGTTGGCGGGATAAACTCGGGGTTGGGCTCACCATTCTTGAAGCAGCCGCTCCATTCGTACATGCCAAGTGCGTATGCAAGAATCATATTCTGCTGGATCTTGGCCCAGCGGATGCCGTTGCAGGGATGACGGCCAGCGCCCCAGCCCATGACTGTGGAGCAGTAAAGTTAGCCATTTGAGAAATTTGCAGTGGAGCTCTGAAGAGGACATAAAAGCGGGTTGAGGAGGTTAATTTGTGGGACTACTTACAGCCATGAGCTTCCTGCTTCATCTCCTCACGACCTTCACCAAAGCGGGCAGGGTCCCACTTCAAGGGTTGTGGGTACAACTTCTCGCTGTAGTGCACGTCAATGGTGTTATAGCTCGCGAGGCCACCAGCCGGGATGATTTGGTTCGTTCCGGGGATGACAATGTCTTCGGAGCCTTCATTCACGCGACCCATGGGGAAGGCAACCCACATACGAATGCACTCCCTGTAGCACTGGTCGATGGATTGGGACATGTTCTCCCAGCCTTGGACGTCAAGTGAGTCGAGCTGTTCCAGGAGCGGGGCGCTCTTGTCCTTGCACTGAGCGCTGGCAGATGCCTTGATCTCATTGTAAATCTTGTTCTGCCATTCTGGGTGGTGGGCAATGGAGTACAGCATGGCGCCGGCCAGGACGCAACCGTTGGCTTGTGAGATGAATATCATGCTGATCAAGAAGGTAATGATGTAGTCTGGGCTGTCGCCGTTGTCGATGAAGTGTTGCAGTGCGTCATCCTTGCGTTCCGCGTTGTACTTCATTCGCTCGTTGACGATAGGTGTGACGAGACTTTTCAGGCCATTGCGTCCGTATTGCCTCTTCCAGTATGCTACACTGAAGTAGGATAACCAAGGGAAGGACAGAAGATGGCAACTGCTTGTGATTTGAAGGATTAACAAGTAGTGCAAGAGTTTTGCTTTGGTTGCTGGGTCATCCACGAGTTCGTCGGAGCCGACAACACGGGTTGCTTGCGTGCACACCAAGGCAAAACAGGCATGGGCCGGATTGACGATGCCGTTGAAGGGACTCTTTGCCATCGCTGCGAAAGTTTCGCGACAATCCTTGGTCAAAGTGGGAAGCCGTTTAGCGAGCTGGCTGGTTTTCTGCAGCTCGAGCAAGCGGCGCTGAGCGTACGACTTGCCATTTCCCAAGGTAGGCTTCCAAATATTATGCTGAGGGGTCGAAGTGCCGTTGATATAGTCCGGTCCGTGTCCAATGAGTACAACGCCTTTGATGTGGTCCATGTCGTGATGCTCAAGATATACTTTGCGAGCGGCCTCGCCAGATACACCCACAACATGATTCTTGCCTAACCAGAAACTGAAGTTTCCCGTCTTAGACTTTGCAACGGCACTTTTCCAGAAAGACCTGGAACCTGGTGTCAGAATACCGATTGTCGTATGGTCGTAACAGATGGAATATAATAACTTACCATTTGTGTGTGAAGAACCTGTAGGAGCCAATAAAGGGGTACTTCTCGGTCGTAAATTCGGGTACTCCTTTGGGAACTTTGGGACTATACGACAGAAAAGCTAGGAAGCTGATTGCCATCAAACCAGGGAGCCATAGAGACAGAGGCGATCGGAAGTCAATCAAATTGAGATCCTTCCCTGATGGGAGGAAGTTGTTCGTCGTTGCGTTGGAAACGAAATCCATACTGAGATACTGAATGCAATTCGTAGGTTGCCTGACTGGAGAAAGAATAGAATGGATGGGTTAAATATAATGGACACGAAACCTACTTCCCTCGCTGTGTATGGTAATACCCGATATAGACGGTCGGGTGAGTGCTCCCATTCTGCTGAATCCGAGTCCGAAAGTGGTCATGGTTTGGACAACGGGTACATTTGAGAAAAGCTCAATTCAGCTCGGAATGAAGTATACATGGACGAAAACTTCAGACGTAACAAACTGCAAGCAGATTCCGACATGACACTCTGCAAGACTTCGCAGCGCATTACTGAATTTTCTACCAATGACCGGTGTCCTGAAGAGTAGCATGCAATGGACCGAGTGGAATCAACATTCAGGAGTTTTCACTTCGGCGCTCGTTGCTGGTTGTTGTGAGACCATAGATCAGCAATCGGGCGAGCCTGAATTGAAAACGGACTCGAGCAAGGTGTGATGCACGTGGAAGCCAAATAAAATGCTTAGATTCTCGCGACTCGCAAAGATTCTTGGCCGTTTTCCCTCCGATTACGTGGATGTGAGTGCGAAATTGCGCCATTCCAAAGCGAGTTCGAAGGGAGCCCTTGACACATGCATATCAAGCGCAAACCCCCCACGCCTCCAATTTCCTCCAACGGTCCCGGTGGTTTGGACGGGAAGATTGCGTGACGAGATTATTGGGTGACGATGAAGGGTGGACGGCGGAGGGTGCGGAGGGTGGAAAGGAGCGTGAAAAAGTGGCGTACGGAGGGTCGGAGAGTCTCCGTGATTGTGGGAGATGAGATGATCCCTGCATTTGACAACAATTCCTTCCTGCATTCCTATCCACAAAGAAATCGGAGTGCGGAATGCGTATATCCAAAAATTCTTGATTGCATTGATTACTTGCTTACCTACGTCCTCTGTGTAATGTTCGAAAGTACAGAGAATTCCGATTTATTTACAAACATGCCCAAAGCCGCCTCAGCCTTGAATCCCTTGGAGACGGTTTCAGTATGGGAAATAATAACGCATGCCCATAAACCCGGAGGTGTTTTACCCTGTTTCTATGCTACTCCCTGACTGTGATAACCCTCCGTGATTCACCCTCCGTAGTGAGTAGATGACGTTCAAATGCTAGGTGGACGGTTTATGCACAATTCAACTCCGCTTGAAATATCTATCTTTATCACCCATCACACTCATCTTGCTATTTCTGGAAATACATATTCCCATGCCCGAAGTTTAATCTGCTCTACCGATACCACAGAGAGCAATACATTCAGCAAGAACGAGATGGGTTCACCACCTCCCACCACAGAGTCTGCGGACTATGTCTATCCCAAAGGCCTGAGGCTTGCGCTACTTATGACCTCAATCTATGTTGGCATGTTTCTAGTAGCCTTAGTACGTTTTACTAAACTTATCTGGGCATTCTTGTTCAAACCTCAAGCAATTGTGGGCTAACCAATCACGTTTGTAGGATAAACTCATAATTTCAACCGCGATACCTGCCATCACAAATGACTTCCACGCCGCTAACGATATTGGTTGGTATGGTACAGCCTATCTTCTTACGAACTGCGCCTTCTTGTTGGTGTTTGGAAAGTTGTACACTTTCTTGAATGTCAAGTTCACATTCTTGGTTTCGGTTTTGCTATTCGAAATAGGATCTGCAATCTGTGGTGCGGCACCTACATCAATTGCGTTCATCATCGGCAGAGCTATTGCTGGCCTCGGAGCTGGAGGTATACAGTCGGGAGTGGTATGATTTCCTTTCTTTTCTGTCGCACAATCTTACACCCGACTACTCCTTGCCATGTCTCATTCAACAACTGACAAAATTCATCTAGCTTACCATCATAGTCTACGCTGTTCCGCTGGAGAGACGACCCTTATATCAAGGTTTATTCGGTGCCGTCTATGGCATCTCATCAGTTCTAGGCCCGTTGGTTGGAGGCGCCTTCACCACAAACGTCACCTGGAGATGGTGCTTCTACATCAATCTTCCAATAGGCGCCGTAGTCATGGTCTTCGTGTTCTTCTTGCTCAATATTCCCTCGCCTCCCAAAGCCTCCATTTCCGTGAAGGAGAAATTGAAGCAACTCAATGCTGAGGGACTTGTTGCTCTTCTTCCGGGAGTTATTTGCCTATGTCTAGCTCTACAGTGGGGAGGTTTCACCTACAGCGTAAGTGATTTTGAATACATCATAGATACTGAAACTGACAGCATGTAGTGGAGTGACCGACGTATCATCGCATTGCTCGTGCTCGCATTCGTACTTTTGATCGCCTTTGTCTTCATCCAAATTTGGAAACCGGAGCATGCAACAGTGCCGCCACGTCTGTTCGCCCAACGCAGCATCACCTCCGGCTTCTTTGTGAGCTGCTGCCTCGGCGCGCATCAGACACTGCTGCGTAAGTTTCCGAATTACGAGGTCAGATCTGTATGCTAACGCGCGATTACCAGTTTACTACCTCCCCGTTTGGTTTCAAGCCATCAAGGGCGACTCTGCCATGGCGAGTGGCATCCACCTCTTACCCCAGGTGGTTGCCCTTGTAATCTCATCCATCTTGGTCGGCGTGTTGACAGGAAAGGTTGGATATTACACGCCTTTTCTACTCTTCGGCATCTGTATCACAGCCATTGGTGCCGGTCTCCTCACCACCCTGCAAGTCAACTCCACTGTCGGCCAATGGATAGGATACCAGATCCTGTACGGCTGGGGCTTCGGTGCATGTGTGCAGGCACCAAACATGGCTGCGCAAACTGTTCTACCACGTGACCAAGTCTCCATCGGCGCATCGCTCATGCTCTTCGCACAAACACTCTTTGGCGCCATCTTCGTGTCCATCGGGCAGAATGTTCTCGGTGGCCAACTGGTCAAGCGACTTGCAGATATTACCGATATCACGCCGCAGCAGATTGAGAAGGCGGGCGCGACCGGTCTCTTTGACATCATTCCCGTTCAGTTCCATGACGCTGTGCTGGTGGCTTACAATGAATCGCTGCGTATGTGCTTCTTGGTTGCGCTTATTGTGGCTTGTCTTTGTATTCTTCCTGGGTTGGGCATGGAGTGGCTTAGTGTGAAGAAGCAAGATCCTGACAATGAGAAGGTTGCTGGTGATGGTAACAGCCAGAACGGTTCAATTGATACTGCAGTAAAAGAGAAGGGTGGGTTAGACGAAGAGAGAGGGAGTTGAAGAACAAGAAAGGTGTGAAAGTGTGTACTATAGATCAATTCATAAGGAGTACCAGCGATGGTCAGGATGTATGAGGTTATCCACGGCTCGCCATCCAAAAGCCTTGGGGTTTCAAAGCGATTCCAATTACATGACTAGATCACATAAGAATATAAGGGTGATTCATCGTGCGGCTTAATTTCTAAATTCTTGTTCCCCTGTATATTACTAAACGAATATTTGGAAAGCTATATAGGCCGTTCCCAGAATCCAGACTTATGAATCTCGAGAAAGTAATTCTAACATGATGTCAGAACACCCATGACTGGTAGCATTAATGAACTTACTCGTAACAAGAGTAAGTGAATCAATTACTCAACTTGTGCGCAGTGGAACAGTTCTAAGTTCTCCTGAGACCTCAATCTTCTTCAGCTTCCGAAAGAATTAGGCAGTAGAGTATTGGCCAATACAGATGAGCAGTACATATTTTCTAGCTAATGTCAAGACTTCGCACAAATCCTCGCTGCACAGGCCTGCCATCACTTTATTACGTTAGGGGACAGCCTCAATCGAAGAGGATCAATCAGTCTCTTGTTATCACCACGTCTCATGTGTGTGAAGGTAAGACGGCCGGCTCATCGACAGCTCACTAATTACACAAAGTACGGCACAGCAGTCGCCTTGACAATTCCCCACGCTTCATCAAAGGCCTTGACAACATCATCCGGCAAAGGGCCCTTTTCCAGGTTTACCAGATTCTCCTCAAGATGCGCGACTTTGCTAGCTCCAATGATGATAGCATCGCCATGCTCAGCCTTCAACAAGCTATGGTGACTTGACCACCGAAGTGCAGCCTCAGACGTCGTCATGCCATGGCGCTTAGTTGCGGATCTGATCACATCGAGGGCTGCAAACGACGGCTCGTTCTATATAAGGTCAATTAGGAACGACAAACGCGTATGAGGATCTTCAAGAGAGCTTACCCAGTATTGATTCCGATAGTAACCTTTCGCATTGGGGTCGAAGCGGCTGCCCTTTTCGTGCTCCGAGCCGGTGCGTTGGTATCGATCCGATAGCATTCCGCCAGCCAGAGGACTGAAGACATAAAACGCGATACCGTAGTGTCGAAGGCAGGGAAATAGTTCTGGTTCGGATGTGCGATGCAGGGCGTTGTATGAAGCTTGGTAGATATCAGGCTTCTTCCAACCGTGTGATTCGCACAGTTCGCAGATCTGCGCGACTTCCCATGCTGCATAGTTGCAGATGCCGAAACGCTTGAAGGCGCCAGCATTGTAGAGGTCGTTAACGGCCTCCAATGTCTCAGCGAAATGAGTCGCACGCTTTTATGATTACAGAGTTAGCCGCTATTCAGCATGAATGGAAGTACAGCGACAATCGAAAAGAAATAGTTAGAAAATACTCACGTCTGGCATATGCAGATAGAACAAGTCCAGCTGCTTGGTCTGCAATGCATCAAGACTGGCTTTCACGCCACGTTTGAGGTCTTCAGCCTTGTGGGAGTACGGATTTGGCCCAATCTTCTTCGGGCTGAGCTTCGTGCCTACGGCGATGCCTCTGTCCTGCCAATTTAGCTGGGCAAGGTATTCCTCAGTAGACCCGAAGCCGTAGAGTCGTGCTGTGTCGACTTCGCTGTGTCCATGCTCCTGGAAAACGTCTAGCAGCGAAGCGCATTCTTTCAAATCATGCACGCGGGTGAGGGGTGCGTCTGTAATACGGTATTCTTTAGCTGCATTATCTGGGTTCGATATTTGGTTCTTGCAGTGGTTTCTTACCTGCTCTGCCCAAGTTCATAGTGCCAAAGACTATTTTCAGTGCAGACATAGCCTTGATGGGAGTGGCCATCTTGGTGACCGTAGTTGGCTCTTCGGTTTGCGTCATGGTTGCCATCTTGAATTATGTTATGAGAATATCTCTTTTTTTGAATTCGTAATTTTAATGCTTTGAGATCTAATTGAAGATGCAGTCTGGCCTATAACCTGTCAGACACCTCTTCTTACTACGCGCTCAAGCGTTCGTAGTTTTGAGACGGGCAGTTTCGGAGGCTTGGCAATCTGAATGCCCCTTCGGAACGTTCGGAAAATCCCTTGTAGATCTTTCAGCGATTCCCCGAGCTTATACCGCAATCTTTTCGCACGCGCTAACCTGGATTACATGTATATTTCCGATCGGTCCCAAATGCGGTGGGCTTTGGATTGCGCATTCCGAGATGTCGGTTTCAAGCACTACCGAAAGCCGCCAAAATTTACTTGTGGTTCAGCCTGGCTGGTCACTCCAGGGTCATTTTCGGCGAGGCTGGCTTGTGCTAAGTATGCCCCAAACCATTCCATATTTGATGGATGCATTGAGTTCAGCGGTTGTCCACCCAAGTAGAACTCCGGGCCTGGCTCAGCTGAAAATGTGTTCAATACACCCCTGGATGCGGCTTCCAAACTCATATTCTGCCAATAGTCGAAATCGTTAACAAAGCCATTAGTAGTTATATCTGACATCTGGTTAAAGAATGCTAGCAGGCCATTGGAATTAATAATTTCATGGAACACTTGTGGAGAGGAAGCTCACCATCTGGAGGCATTGACGTAAATGCGCTTGATGTGTTCGAAGCCTGCTGGAGTACAATTGTGATGGCTTTTGCTGCACGTCTCGCTTCTGTGGATTGGTCCGCAATATTATCCCACAGACTTCTTGCGAGCGTCAACGCTTGTATGATCTCCTCTCGCCTATGTAAGGCGTACGAGCCAACTGTGCCCTCTGTGAATCTACTCAAGGTGAAACAAAGCATCATTGTAGCTTGTAGAAACTCATGGTTAAGCGCTGAGGCGACTTTCCAGCGAATTGCAAACATGAGACCTCCGGTTTGAATCTCTTCGTGCATTCTTCGTTGGTGCTCTAAGATTGCTAAGGCGGCTTTGATGCAGAGCTCGTCACTTACCTCCCCAGCAGAGCCTTTCAGGAAACTCCGTCGATGGAGCAGATAGATAGCCTTTTGTATGAGGATGTCCACAAACATTTGCTGCAGTAATGTGACAGGGTTGAGTGCAATTGATGCTTCGAGAGGGCTGTATTTTAACCATGAGGGTATGGCATTGATGGCTGTTTCAATTTTACCACCTAGCATGGCCATGGTAGCTGATGATGGAGGACCTGCTTCAGTTGCATCATAGATCTCCGCTGCTACTCGGATGATATCATTCCTCTGGATGATGAATAGAAGCGGAGTAGACTCGTTCAGTGGCCGCTCTGGTGGGACTTCATCGTTTTCGAAACCAAGGTCACGGTCGAACAAATGCCTTGGTGGTCGTGTATCACATTGAGAATCCTTTATGATCCGTGGTAGCCCGACTTGCGTGGAAAGGAAGAAATCCATTTGATACAATGTGATCCAAAGTCGCCGGCGCATTTCTGCCTGTAATGGCCGGATATCTGACCAGTGGGAGGGATCACGGTGTAGCCCCATGCGCAATGCGATTCGTATGATTACACCAATCAACATCCAGCTGTTAATTGATGCGTCGGAATTGAGGTTCTGGTCTACTCCAAAGTGCAAAACGAGTGTTTCTATGGTGTAGCTGCTCGGTTGCAGATAATCTCCAGCGACTAAACAGTGAATGGTAAGGGTGCGGTAGGTTTTCAGCAATTCTTGGGAATCCGCTGCAGACAAGCCAAGCGCCCCGGCAAGTTGTTGCTGGAGAAATGCCGAAACGGTCATGATGCTGAACAACAATCCTAGCCACATGATGGGGGCAGATGAAGGACTGTTCCAGAAATTCGCGTACTGTATGAGCATGAGCAAGCTATTTTACGGAAACCAAATAGAAACTAACCTCTGCGAGGAACTTATTGCGATGAAGAATGCCTAACAGCTCGCAGTGACACGTTAGCGATTAACTAGACACAGCTGGGAAGGTGCGCATGGATCTCAAACTTACAGGAAGCCATATCGAAAGAGCTGAAGAAGTGAGCGACATGTCTATCAACAATCTTTCGTGGAGGCATCATGGTTAGAATCTGCTCTTTCGGAAGACGGGAGCCACTGTTAAGCAGGGAGATTTCAGCAGTCGTTGATGCATGTATTTGGTCATCATCAAATACAGTGGATTGGTAGTTGGAGGTATTGTTCGAGTACTCGTTGGAGAGCTCATCTTTGAGTTGTTGGATCTAAAAGAGTTAATACATTACTTTCTATGGCATACTTTTCAGAATGAGAACTTACATCTTCCAGAATTGTTACCCAATGAGAGCTGCCAGTATAGACGGCATGATCATCAGTGAGACTCAACTTGCCCATGTCATTCATCATCAAATGGCCATCAGCTGCAGCATGCGATGATCTAGGGTCGGGTAAAATTGACGCTGCGTCACCGTCCATTTGTTGACCGGGGGTTTGAGCCATATTTCTCATCTCTATAACAAGATTCTCAAGGCGAGCAATTCTTTGACGAGCTGGCTGGCTCCGTATGTGCGGCCTGTAGTCGATAGCATGCATACGCTCCTCTTCCGAACAGCTGTAGATGCATTCTGAAACATTTCCGCGTTCTACGCAAGCCTTACAAGGGGACTGTCTATCACAACGGAGTCTAAAAATATATTAACACGCACTGGTCTACCATCAAGAGTAATTGACTTACTTGCGCCGGCGACAATAGCGGCAGCTCAATACCGGCTTTTCACGCCTCCTGGTGTGAGACGCTGATTCAGCCATAATTTAATTTACTATTGTGTACCAACAGTCAGTGATAACATTTATCGCAGAGCGCAGAGAACGGCACACAGTGTGGAATGCTTGGTTGCCGGGATTGTGAGTGGCTGAAGGTGGAATACTAGTAGGCGCCGATGTCTTTGTTGTATGACGTAGATCCCTCTGGTCGATGGTTAAAGCTCAGACGTGTAACTTACAGGTTGAAAACCAGCCTGAGTCAGCAAAACCTCCTGCCTCAGCATAACCCCCTGCCTCAGCATAACCCCCTGCCTCAGCCTTGTCTACTGACGTCGAACCTTCCAATATCGTTACTGTCGTACGGAGTAGGATTTTTTTTATTACACAAGCCGACTTCACAGCCCTTTTCTCTCTTCTCTACTATTCGAACCCAACTTATGAACCCATCACTTTTCTTCTCACTCAGCCTATGCCTTCCAGTTCTCTCATCAGCTACACCATTGGTTCAACAATCCTTCCACCCTTCAACAACCGGCGGCAAAGGATCATATGCATGTGGTCAACACAAACCCCACGTCGGGGGTTCTACCTATATCCCTAGTGGTTCGCCTTTCAGATTTCGTAACGGCAAGTGTGTCGGTGATCATTACAGCTCGATCTCGCCGGGGTAATTCCCCTTGTTTCCGGAGACGCAAGTATATCAGTTTTCCTGTCACCTTCCTGTTCTCTCTTCGTTCGCTCTCATTATACAAAATCGATCAGGGCTGGAAGTTCGTCACAGAAGGATCTTTGAAGAAAATATGCCCCATGATTCCAGTGTGCAAATTATTGAGAGCATGAACGAAGAGAATACGGCAAGTACATACACGACCATGATAGCCGGGACCGTAGATTTCTGCGATTTTGGGTTCAAGATTTGGCAGGATTGAAAGCATATTTTTCCGCCGAGCAGCGACGATGTTGCTGTTACTAGTCAAGTAATTGTGCCTTTTTTTGTGAGGAGAATGAGTTGACAAAAATCTTGGGATAGTCAAGACTTTGAAGACTAACAGCGCCTTCAGGGAGATTACAGCTTGAGATTACATTCGCATGATGGGAAGTGGAGGAGGATCATCTGCTTATCTAAGCGTGTCTCTTGGGAGACATTAATCGATAATGTTGTAGGGTAGGCTTCACTCTGAGGACATGTAAATCTCATGCTGCGGATAAGGATACCGCTTTGAGCACCACAACCTAGGTGTCCATGTTTGTCTCCTTGACTGCACCATGTTCAAGAAGCCACTGCTTGACGTCCTCTCGCTTGTGTCTGGTGGCAACATCAAGAGCTGTTCCAGCACAGTCCTTTCCAAGCACTTGAGCTGGAACAGAAACATCATTTAGATCCGCCCTATACTTTACAAGTAGCTCCACAACGTTCAACCGTCCATATTCAACAGCATGTTGCACGGCACCGGACCCTGAAATTTGGGCTCCATGCTTGAGTAATAACTCCACCTTCTCTACTCCCTCCCTCTTGCTGGCCTGGTACAAGAAGTACCCGGGCACGTCGAAATGGGGCGGGTGGATTTTGTTCGGGTCCGCACCATTTTCGAGGAGATATCGAACGAGACCAGTGGTGTCCCGACCAGGGACGTTGCCGCCACCAACAGCAAAGCCCAGTGGATCCCCAGCATGTCCCATATGGAACGACACAGCCTCTGGCATAACGTGGACTAGCTTTGGGAAGATCTCCAAGCTGTAATCGGAGTCCATAGAAGCGTGGATAACATCACGAGTGATCATATCGTTGAGGGGCACATTATGATTGATGCCAAAGGATAGGAGATACTCAACCATGGAAGCTCTGCCAGATGAGGCGGCTAGAACTAACATGTGGTGTAGGTTGAGCTCGTTGGACGAGAGAACAATATCGCGCCATGGCCGGAGATCTGTATGCACTCTTTCCTCGGATTCAAGAGCGATTGCAATGGCGTCGGCTTTAGCGAGGAGGAGACGAAGCTGCTACACGTTACCCAATGAGCTTGCCTGAAAGAAAGCTTCGGTGGGGAGTTCTTGGGCCATCAGGATGTAACGTTGAAAATTGCGATTAGATTACGAGTTAGAATACAAGACTCTATTACTGTCAATGGTGGAATGTGCGCGCAAAGAGAGTCCGCAGAGGATATCGGTACGATCCTATGATAGGTCCACCCAAGAATGAAGGCGGAATAAAGTAAAAATACTCTTAGCAAGAATTGGTATCGAAGACGCTTGTTGTGACAAGGCTGAATTCAAGACATGCGCGTTCTAGTTCTGGAGCGATCTAACCTCAACCATGTTGTATTCTAGAGTGAAGAAAAGTCGATGGTAAAAAGTCGATGATAATGATTTGGAATGCAACAACATATCCTTCCTTATAATTACATCACCCTTGTCCTAGGCTGCAGTCACCAACCATGTGCATCCTATCGACTGGCTGCCGCCTGATTTGGGCAAAACCTTATGATCTACGCCACATTTTTCGCAAAGCAGGGCCGTAAGAAGGATCGAGCCAACGCTGATACATGCCGGATCGATTGGGAAGAGTAGGAATGGGAAGAGTAGGAATGGGAAGAGTAGATATGGGAGGAGTAGAATTGGGTTAATGCTCAGGTGGCGACCAAACAAAACGACTTTGATCCGTTATGTGGCGTTCACCAATTGTGTTTAAGGACTGGCAAGGCCTCAACACCATTGTGTTGAAGTGTTGACGGCATGAATAGCTGAAGCAAAATCGGAAGTTGGCATGACCAATATCTTTGGAGAAAGACACGATCATGAGGATTTCAAGGTCACCTTAGCTTTCAACCTCGCGCGTTGGGCAGTGGTTCGCTCTTTAGCTGTGATCTCTCCCACTAAAGAGAGAAGATATACGACATGGTTCTGTGTTGGCTCACCAGAATAAGAATATCTGAACTTAAGCAACGTCACTCTCCATCATTGTACAATTGCAGAAGCAGAATATCGTCCAGCAACTCCCCTCATAGAATGGAAAGGTTTCATGAGCACAAGAAAGAGTAACACTACTATGAAAGTCAAATGCTCGTTCTTTTATCATTAATTGAAAATGTGGTTATACACCCTCCGCGCTCCAAAATAGTTCGTCCTCCTCCCTTTTCTCCCTTGACTATATGAATCTCTCCGCCCGACACTTCATGACTCCTTTTCATACTCTCGCGACGAAAATGCGGACTCACCCCCCCTGTCCCATACCCGGGTTCATCATGGCCGGATTCATCATGGCCGGGTCCAGCATACCCCCATCTCCCATATCCGCGTCCATCCCAACATCTCTAGCCTCTTCACTCCCACGCCACAACCTCCGCCCCAATTCCCTCCACGATCTCCTCGTTCCCAAACACAAGATAAGCGCATTCACAAACGCAATAATAGCATGAATAGCAAACAACATCCATCCCATAGAGATTTTGACCCCCTCACGAAGAATACCGGAAGCCACCGCCAAAGTCAATCCGAGTTGTAATATTATCAATGAGGCGACGATGGTGAGGAATAACGAGACAGTCAGACAGCATTTGGCAGTGCGGTGGAGTTTCCATTGATCGCCTGTGGCACGAAAGGCTCGTTCAATAATTGTGCACATCGATCCGATTGCGAAAAATGCGAAAGATATAGCCATGAACCATCGCGGTATTAATTTTCCACGTACTTTGATACTCCAATCCCGAGTTGATAGGGTTGAGTTAGAATCGGTTGAAAAATAAGTTGATATGCTTGAGTTGTTTCCATTCGAAGGTTGACAATCTATCTCCTCCTTCTGCAGACCAAAATACCCCACTTGTATGAGAGAGCCAGTGCCATTCTTTGTAGAGTTGTTGTTACAATCTTGTATTTGCGCAAAGTAGTAGTTTTTCGTTGGTTGTGAGGTACAACTTGCGATGATGAGGGAGTGGGCTATTAGTCCGCAGAGGACGAGGATAAGTGTTATAGCCAGTCCGAGTTGCTCCTTCTTGGGTTTCCTGAGAGTGATTGGCATGGCGCTGTTGTTGAGACAGACGTTATTGTTTTTTTGGTCGTGTAGTTTGCGGTACGCTAGATTCTCCTTTTGTTGAGACGTGATTGATGATACGAGTATATGCGACAGTGTGGGTCTTTTCGTTTTTCCTTTGGTGTGCTGGTGTGTAACTGTTGATTGATGTCGCGAAGGTTCGATATCATGATTTGGAGACACATGGGGCTTTTGTACTACTCGAGTAAAAAAGTGGTAACTGTCGTGATTCTCAAACTTGTGAGCAGCGCCCTTCGTGCGCCGGTGAATTTCATGCGCTGGCTAGGTTAACATGTAGTGAAATGGAGGGAGATTCACTGATACGACTCTTCACATAAGAGGTTGTAATGTGAATTGTATTTCGAACAATCCTTGCGATTCGCCATTTCCTACTTTAGCGATAAATACCATTCACCCGCCCACGTCTTCTGATGGTATCGTCACTCATGCGTGAGCTTACCTCTCGAAATACAAAGACAACTTTGAACATTCGCTTCAATCAGCCGACTGATAATCAGAGCCACAAAGGAGGTTCAGAAACGCTTGGATTTCTTTTGAGAAGGGGCCAGTCATTCTCAAGCAGTACGTTAGGTTTGCTAGGACGAGTGGCAGATTTCCCCCCCGAGACAGAGCTGGCGTAAGTAGGATGAGGTTCTATTGGCTTTGAGCCTTGTCCAGCATCGAGATCAGGCCAGTCGTTGGCAAGCAGTACGTTAGTATTGCTGGGACTAAGGACAGGTTTCGCCTCCGGATCAGGTTTGGTGTGAGCACGACCAGGCTCTGCTCGCTTTTCAACTTGCCCAGCAGGTAGAGCTTTCCAGAAGTCCTTGCTTGACGCGATTGGTTTGGGCGGGGGAGGAGCTGGTGGTGCAATAACCATGCCGACTGTTGGAGTAATCAGTCGCAACCTAGGTGTTGAGTTGGGATCAAATTTCCAAAACGGTCGCCCTATGGGGATTGACTCGTGAACAGACTTCGCATGTTAGCATTATTGTAATTAAAGCTGGGGTCTCTCATGGCTCAAAAACCACAGTTTCCATTTGGGTGGCTTGGGAAGTATAATTCTCTTTCCGTTTCCCGTCACTGTTGGCATTCGTGGCTGCGTTGTGACTCGTGGTCCATGATGGAGCAGTGAATGCAGCGTCATTCACTGGAGTATCGATCTTTTGCGGTGAAGGACTCCTACTCCTCCAATTGGCACTGTGGATTCCTGTGGCTCGCATCGGCTCTTTGCCTTTCTTCGAGGTGTCAGGATCAGTGTGTGCGGACTGCGAGTCTTGGGTACGTGCTGAGATACCAGAAGGAGAAAGCTCGTCGGCTTCTGCTTCCATTTTGTTGGGACTATGGTTCTCGTCCGAAGCCTTTGGTTTACTCATACCGCCTGCGAAACTGCCATCGACGGTGGAGCGTCTAGTGAGCGCGGGGTCGAATGAAGGAAACGGTTCCGTCTCCTGGGGCGCCGAGACTGACGTATCGTGTTCATGAGTGGCTGTTGTAGTAGTTTCTTCCCGCAGGCTGGTGTCAAGCTCTTCACCATAATTCTCGTTCTCTTTATCCATAGACGCCTCAGGTATGTGGCTTGCCGTAAAAGATACAAGGTCGCCGACCTTCAGTGTGTGATCGTCCACATTTTCGATCTCGACACGCGGCAGACGCATTTTTACAAGCATTGCACGTCCATCCCCTGACAACTCATACCAATGAGCTGCATTTTCGACAAATCCAGCAGTTTGGTAGACAGGGTTTATGTCCCAGAACGAACGACCAGGGGTATCCAGGTGAGAATTAGTGACCAGCTGTTTGGTGAAAATGTCGAAAAAGTCTTTGGAATAGTGTTTTGCCTTTTTCTCGATTGGATATACTTCCCGCGTCTCAGAAAAGGACCTCCAAGGCGCATCTGGCTGTCGTAGCCTGGGCAGGGGTGAAGGTTTCGGCGTACGAAAGTTTTCGGAAATGTAGATTTCTAAAAGGATGTTCAGTCGTGTACGCTGTAATTGCTGGTTGCCGCGATGTAGTCCTTCGCCGTCGTATATCGGCCGCGTCTGCGCTCCCTCATTGGCGAAAATTGAAAATGGGTTCGTTGTGCTTCCATCGTGGCGGAACCTTGGGCCGAGGTTCACAACGGGATTATCTGCTCCCTCAAACTCCAAGGGGAACACGGTTTGAGTATCTTCTTGCTCGACCAGGATTCCCCTAGGTAGAATGACATTGGATCCTTTATCCGTAAAGATGCGGTCGATTCCGAACATATGCAGATGTATGGAGTTTGCCATTGTGTATCGCTCTTCCGGTGGATAAATCAGACAAGTTTGACAGTCGTCCTGTACCTGGCTAGTTACGCCCCCCAAGACGAGGAGACTGTCAGCTTCTCCTCCGATATCTTGGGTGAATTCTATTAGGATGTTGACCTGCTCTTCTATCCAATCGTCTATTCTGCGGCAAGCCTGACACAATTCGATCGCTTGTTCGGAGGTGTACGGGGAGTGTAGAGGCGCCGAACGGTCGCCTACGTCCGCTTCGAATCCGTTAGGTAACTCTAATGAGTTGATACCGGCGTTGGTAGGAGCAGTGCCCTGCGCGCCGCTGCAATTATCATCAGTACGGGAAAAGAAAGGAAAAGAGAAAAGAAAGGAAAAGAGAAAAGAAAGGAAAAGAAAAGAAAGAAGTCCCTTCAGGCTCACCTTGCGTGGCGTAAGAGTCCACCTCCTCGCGGGAGAACGCTACTATCTTCGCTGCTACCGATGGACATGTTAACAATCAAATAGCTTCACAGGAATGGTCTAAGTGGAGTGCTTTGCGGCTACAAGTTGAGCGAAGCTGTAGGAATGAAAGTGACTCTTGGCGTCTGCAAAATCCACGAGTCCGATCTTGTGTAGCGAATGTGAGAAGTTATTGTTGTTGTTGTTGTTATTTTTGTTGTTGAAAGATAGCTAAGAAATGAGTTGATGTTTGTGAATTTGGTTGAAAATTCGCTGTTTGTTGTGGTGAGGTGCAAACTTGACGACGTCAAGGTTGTCAGGAAGGAAAATGACAACGGCTCCTTCCTCAAATCTCAGACTGCTTGACGTCAACTGAGAAGGAGAAAAGAGTTTTCTGCAGCAAGAATCCGTATATGTTTGTATTTCCTTAGAAACTTCTAGGTCGATTTGTAGGAAAGTTTTCTTCTAGGCAAAGGAGGAAAATCGGAGTACTCGTAAAAGCGGGATGATAAGAAGAAAAATCGGAGACCTTGAGCGAGTGATCTGCTCAAACCAACCTTCACGATTCGAATTCAACGAGTTATCCGTCGCTCTCAAGCGCTACACGTCTCTTGCTCGTCAATTCTCGAGGACTACGCATCACTTCACTCCTCAGGCGAGGTCCCTCCTAAAAATGCCGCGACGAGCAAAAATTCCGTCACCAACGGATGTTTCAAAGCCCCATCAGTCCAGCTAGAACAGTCAGTGCGCGCGCCGTGGGCACTTAGATGTTCAGATCAATATCAACCCAGATTCTATGCCATAATGTCGCAGGCTATGGCAAGATCGATACTCCACTGTCACAGTAGAGAACTTTGTCGCGGCCGACTTCAGACGCCAGCTCTGCGCAAACCGACGGTCGAGAAATCCTTACGAGCTGGCATTTCGTTCTGTGCTCTTTAATAATCGTGTTCGGTGATCATTCTCACTGCGATTGTAGAACTACCCTCCAAGAAGCTGGCCGAAAAGTGTCAATCGTCGCACAAAATGTCTAAGGAGCGCACTTTTTTTGCTGTCGGCTATTGCTCTCGTGGTCACAACATCTCACAGAGCAGAGACGCAAAGCTTGAAGGCCTTCTTGGGTCATTATTGCTCATGGAGCTGCTGTCTTGATTGTTTGATGTCGAAGGTGAAGAGGTGGGAATAATTTATTCCCCACCCCCACATCGCAGTTTCATTTTCACCCCCACGTAACCGAGACGGGGAGGCCCAAAGATCTCCAGAACTGAATTCAGGAGGCCTCAAAATCGAGAGTAGTTCCATTGGCAAGGCTTCCTAGGTATTCATTCATCCCAATTTTTTTCTTTGTGCAACGCGCTTAGAAGAACACACTGATACGGCTCTGCGATGCTGTCCACTTCACATTTGCTTTTTTGGGGCACAGCCACCTCAGCTTTCCCCGCCTCAATTCACGCGTAACCTCAGCTGAAATTCACGCGTAAGCTCAGCTGAAACTTCTGGACAACTTACCAAAGTAACATATCGAAGAGTCTCAATTCTTGGTTTATACCTGCTACGCTTGTTTTTTGTTTATTATTCTTCATCATTGCTTATACTTTCGATTTCATCCCGTGTTTTCGCGTCGTCGCGCTGGCTTAAGATTCTTTTGGCGAAGGTTCATTGTCCATTTGGATCAGTATCGCAAATCATCAATATTCATTGCAGAAGATGGCTTCACGAAAGCTGCCTCTCGGGACAGCGCAATCAACGAGGAATTATCACAATCGAGCTAGAACCGAATTGAAGGCCAAGATTGTGGAAGTGGCCGAACAAGATCCGCAGCACGTCTTGCTCCATTCAAGTGAAGCTGGGGATCCTTATAAGATTATTGGCGATATATATGACGAGGACAGAGCTCGATCGTTCGCGAAGGATTGGGAAATCGATACGTGAGTGCTGAGGGAGAAGGCTTCACAGCCCGCCCGCGCAACCCAGGCTAATTGTAGTACAAGCACAAACACACCATATCTGCTTCATATAAAGTCATTAGCACGGGCATGGCCACATCTACAATATCTTGCTGATTTTATGGAGGTAGGAACGACGCCTTTGCGATGGAAATTTCTACATCCAAGTGACGATCCGATTGAGAGAAAGCAAGCGGAAAAGGAGCGTAATGAGCGTGCGGAGAAAACAAATGTTGCACAGTTGGTGTTTCTTTCGAGTGGTGCGATCGTCCCAACTTATTATAAAACCGCTCAAGACCTTGAAGGTGGCCTCGACAGCCTTAAAGCTACTACAAGGGAGTCTGACGACACTAGCAAAGTTTCGACTCCAACCGATCATGACGGTGAGGACCATACCCCTGCCGGAGCTGAACGTTCTCCAGAAGACGCTCTGAATAACGTCGAAGAACACCAAACAGAGGAGGGAAGTGACAACAACGAAGATGATGCAGAGCAGAGGCCACAAGAGACACCAGAAAGTGCACCTAACGCCATTCAATTTCGTCTGTTCGTAGTCGAAGATCTTTCGCGCCGCGTGATCGAAGCACTGGGCGCGAAATTCGACATTGATCCCTCTTTCTTCCGAGAGCATATCAATGACTACGCATGGTACAATCTCAGGGACCGATTTGCGGAACCGCCGAACCTCCAGATCATTCAGAACCAGCTGCCTTGGTTTCAAATTCGTTGGGTGAGACCGCGGTACTTCAGAACGAAGGACGACTTTGAGAGGGCTCGTGTCCAAGCTAGTAGCTTCAATGTATTACGACGGCCGGATGAGGACCTCAACAACGGAGCTTTGCTTGACGATAAAGATGCAACAGTCGCTCTCACAAGGACTCGGGCCTCATTCTGGAGAGGAAAGTTTGGGAACGAAGACATCGGTGAGTAGAGATCTAAAATGCCATAATGCCTAGAATCTGACGAAGTTTGTCACAGGTATACTGCTTCTGGACCCCACTGTGGTCACCGCAGGATATCCCCTATGGCGACATTATCGAAATTGGGAACCGGTTCCTAGCATGCACACCAAAGATCCCTACCCGAACGGACCACCGGAAGACTCACTTTTCGACAACGTCATTCATTGGACACTGAAACAATATGCCGTGAGTCCAAATCAAGGATTCAATTCTGACGAATCGCCAATCATACCCGTGCAAGCATTCCTCCATCTGGTGTGTGCTGAGTGGCTCAACATGATATCCTATCTCTCCACCCGCCTTGGACAGTTGGAATGGGAGATTTCATTTCCCCGCGACTTCCTACTCGAAGAAGCCGCGGATAGTTCACTTAAAAAACTGCACGTCTGGCGACGACTTGTGCCTTTGTACTACGAAATGCTGACCGAAACGCTATCGGATCGCGTCTTTCAATTTCCACCGCCCCATTCTCCCTCCAGGATTCTTCCATTCCACGCGCTTCGACCTTCTTTCGAACACGTTCTATCTCGTTTTGGGGAATTGCAGAATCGCCTCGATCGCCTCACCACAATTGCGACTGCAGCTATCACGATCGCGGAGACGCGTCTCTCCTATGCCGAAAATAAAAACTTGTCTCGATTGACGTGGTTAGCCACTTTCTTCATACCACTTACTTTCATCACAGGCTTATTGAGCATTCAGCCCAATATACCCGAGCTCAAGGGCAGTTTGAAATACTTCTTCGCTATCGCTATACCACTCACGGTTATTGTGCTTGGTATTACGGCGATTACGACGTGGTATGGGGAATGGATATCTTCGAAGCTGAAAGGGCAAGCCAAGAAAGAGGCAGGGCAGTTGAAATTCTATAGGCAAAACTCTGATAAGCGTGAGAAGGGCAGGTAATTTCCCTGGGTCTAAATTCTTCTAGAATTTTAATGTGTAGAGGTGGGGGTAGCTTGGGGCCAAACTCAGTCACCACAGTTGACAATGGTAGAGTACCCACAACTGCTCCTACCCTTTCGTTGGCTCGTGTCAAAAGCGGGCCATTTCGCCCCACTGCTCTCAAATTGTGGACTACTTCCCCAATCATTACTGGCATGCATTTATGGGCATGAGTTTGGCGCAAGTCTATGGGGAAAGCTCTGCCTGGTTGAGCCGCCCCGTGCAAATGCTCTTTCAGGACTTTTGAAGCCAACAAATATTCATTGAAGAGATGGTCCACTTTCGTATTTTGACACAGCACAGGAGGCTCGTAGGGGTGCGGACCCCAGCCCTAGCTCATCCTCGCTGTCCCTTGGAAAAGTTCTCGCCAGCATCATTGGGGCAGACAACGCATCGCTGTCTACTTGGGACAACAGGAACTCTACAAGATCCCTAAAGCTGCCAGTAGCTGCTCATCATCCTCAGGTTTCCCAGCTAAACTATCCGATGCGTATCCTCAATATCACTATCTTTCAAGCGTAGGCGCACTACTGCTTGTAACTTCTCATGGGAAGTGTTTTATCTTATACTGTCTAAGTATTTCAACAATTCCACCCCTCAGAAATTACACGTCGTCGGAGTTATGTTATAATAATGTCACCTATAACACCTCCTACCTCTCACACCGACTAGGACCAGCTTGGACTTTCAGTCGATGACATTGTCAATGACCATGTCGAATGCGACCATACCACGACAAATAACTCCTGGCCACAGCCCATCTGTGTCCCAGATCCTTCCTGCACGTTCATGGTCTCTCTCCTGCTCTCAATGACGGAATGCAAGCGTGCAGGGGATTGAAGGCTACGCGGGCCTCCTCAGGAGCAACCGACAACTTCCTCCCCACCTTTCATGCGCGTCGTCTCTCCAGCTCCGGTGCTTGTGTGTCCAGTGATTCAGGCCGTTGCTTTGAATGCCGAACTTGTCGTCCCACACAGCACGGATGCACTTCTCTACATTCGTCCTCTTTTTTTTGGTGCGGGTCCGTCTCTAGCACTCCAACACTTCCAGCAAGTTCGTATTCGCTGTCTACGTGCAGCCGGCTACGACGTGTTCGTCTGCTGGACAGTATGGTCATTGAATAATTTGATCATGATCTTTTCGCGACTCTGTTTCTACATGGTCGTCCCTCGTTCAGCGGATGTACATTCATTATTTGTTGATTACTACCTCCTTTTGTACCCTCACAAACGCTGCTTGTGACCGCCTAAATTATCAGAATGCCAATTAGCAAGCTATTACCACAATTCTCCAATCCGTACTCTCTCTGTCTCTCTCTCTCGAGCACCGAAATTTCAATAGAATTAGCGAAATGAACGCAAAAACAGCGGCGTGCATGACAGTATTCTCAACAATCAAGCACTCATATTACTACTCGCTCCTTTGTAGCCATATGCGGGCATCTGGCTCGGTCTTTCACCGTGTTCCTGCCAAGTATGATAAGCGCGAATTGCTGCAGTATTGGCGTGGTTCGCGAGAGGTATATAATCCTCGTCATTCTCAGTGCCTCGATTAGCTTTCTTCTGCCCTTGTCCGTCACGGCCCGAATAACAGCAGCATATCAGCCTCCTTAGCTTGCCGCTGGGCATGACTGAATTGAGACTTTTGAATATGCGACCCGGGTGCACAATGTTCCAAACGGAGATTGCGAAAAACATCAGAAGCGCATCGAAGGCATAGGCGTAGACTTCGTGATAAGGGAGAGGGTTCGACAAATCTTTACCGGCTGAGAACTCCATCAGGCGAAAGATAATGCGGATAAAGATAAAAGTCAAACTGAGGTACAGTGCGACAACCATCCACTGCCATTGAGATTTTGGCGTTCCTGCAAGGACTCCAGATCATTCGAGTTTGAGCATTTCGGTGTGAAACCTGATGGCTAGGCCTAGAAAGATGATGATTACGGCCTCCTGGAGTCCTATACCAGCCATGTAAATGTGGACTCCTCTCATAACTTGCTCTTGGGACTGCCCAGGCCTCACCATTCCTCCACCGACGAGCTGGATCACGAAGGACGCGAAATCGAGATTGACGAGAACAATCGCAGGTAGAGATGGCGTGATATGTAGTCGCAATCTGGAGGGCAGAAAAAACCAGATCATTCTAGCCAGTATCATGTAATCAAAGCCATTTACCCTTGTATGTGCATCAATATTATGCCGCACTTGAAGATGAGAAGTCAGTCTATCTTACAAAGAGGCCCAATCTACACGAGAAGTTGTCCGACTGTTGCCAGCGCGGAGCTCTGTTGATCTTTGGCGCCAAATGCGCGAGACACGAATCCTCCAAATTCCCAAAGAGTGCCCATGATTATGTCCCAGCAGAATGGCTTTTTGGAAATGATAGCTTGGGTGGTATGAGCGACAGCAGTGAGTCCAAATACGAATGACATGACTATTGCCGCGGTGAGTAAGGGATAGTGGTTGTAAAGCGCTTTACAGGTCACCGGTGGCAGATAGCCATTATTGTCTGGTTGAATGGTCCTCGTGCATGTGGGTGTGGGAAGATGAATATCGAGAGAGGGAATAGTTCTAGTGTAGGGCTTCGCCGTGGGGATTGGAGACTCCGGCTTGAATGTGAATGGTGTAATGGAGAGACCAGTAGTTCGGCAGCACGTGCGGCGAGAGCAGCTGCTGGATTACAGGCAGGATTTTACGAGTCGAATACACTGGTCGTGTGGGCTGAGCACACAGAAAGTTGCAACAACAGATGTTTGCGTCGCTGTCGTGACATGGTAACACCGAAACTCTGCAAGATACACTATTGTAGTCTCGACCTCAAACAAATCGTTCTGTTGGACTCGAGGAATAAGACCATGCGTGACTGTAACGATCAGAAAATTGCGAAGTCGAAGCTCGATTGTTATAATCAAACACACGTTAACTGCTGTCGCTCACCGTCCTGGTGCTGTTTTAAAGTTCGAGCGCGTGGCCTTCATGGACAACGATATAATTTAGTATCATGTAACCGTCACTCGAATTTACCCCCTTACCAATCCTACTTTCGTGCATATCACAATAAAACTATGTGTATCGTACACTTTCGACATACTCCGTACGCATCTCGATCTTAATCTGTTCTAGGACTCCTCCGAAATAATACATATTGTGGCACCGTTTACAGAGAGTGCTAAAAAACAAGAGCTGTCAATAGCTATAGATGCAATCGAGACCAGGTATATAATACATATGTAACTACTGGACGAGTGATCGGGCTCGAGGAAATGCATCCGCATGGTCTCACGCGCTAGATTGTGAGTTACGAATCATCAAGCTCGGTAGAATGTTTTTGATCGAATGAAGCATGACTGTCCCTAATGGAGTACCATATTATGACTTTATACGACCTGAAACTTGGATTTCCCTTCACGATCCGTAATTTCTAGATTTTTTGGAGGTATCCTGTTGATGCAGCACTTAATAGCTTAGAGATTCCAGCGGAGAAAGTGTGAGATCTATAATACCTCTACAATGTTAGTCAATTAAATGAGCCTGGGAAAAATTATTTTTAGTATTTCATACAATTTACCGGATTCAGCCTAGTATGAAAATGCCTCCAAAAGATATATTTGCTTGGCGACGCTAATTTTACAACCAACTTCCACACGAGACTCAGCCACAGAAGCTTAATCTCGCGACATCAGCTCATACGATTCTCTCTTTTTTATTCATGCTTCAATCATATCTTCAAGCAGCACAAGTTGTTTCGCACAGATAAAATATCCTGGTATTGCTTTAACAAACTCATTGGTCCTCCATTATAATAGATAGGGTTTCGCACGGTACGGGACGGGTCGGGTTGGCGTATATCGGCCCCGTACCGCGGCGGCGCGGGACCATTACGGTATGGTAGTAGTACGGTGTGAAAATTTCGGTAGCCCGCTCCTGATTTATTCGGTATCCCAATTTCATAGTAGTATTTATAGTAGTCTTAAATTATTATAATTTTATATTTAAATAAGATTCTATTTAATACCCTAACTACGTACGAATATTAAATATATAAGAGTTAAACCTTAGAGTTAACTCTAGCTCTCTTTTATAGAGAGGTAGAGGTAGTACTATGTGTTGTAGTAGTCTTTTGTATAATTACCTATGGAGCTCTATTAATACCTCGTCCTCTAGAAGGTAATAGAGTACCTACTCTACTTAATTAAGAACTAACCTAACGTCCTAAACTAACCCGACTTCCTAAAATAGACTAAGAACTAATCTAACTACTTATAGTATTATCTGGATTATTATCCGGATTATTATATCTATTAAAATTGCTTAGTAGATCTTCTATTTCTTTATTATTATCCTTATTATTAGAAAACTCTTCTATATCGCTAATATTAACCGTTTTTATCTACTCTATAACTTGGTTTAGTATTCTATTATCTTCTTCCTCCTTAGCTTTAAGTTC
>MU007047.1:0-294658 GCA_010583015.1 Tothia fuscella | reverse complement strand
ATATCTAGGGTCGGGACATATCTAGGGTCAATACTCTATAAGAGAAGTAGATAATTTTTTAGGTACTTTCTTTATCTTAGCGACCGCATCTTAAAGAAGCTAAGAAGGAGGTAGAGTAGTAGAGACTTTATAGTAAGAGTATATAGGAGTAAGTAGTAAAGACTTAGAACTATAAAGATAATTTTTCGCTTAAATAGAAGTAAGAAGCTTATCTACCTTAAGAAGCTATTAAGAAGGAGAAGTAGGAGTAGGAGAATAAATACTACTAATAGTAGAAGTAAGTAGAGTAGTATTCTTAGTATTAAGTTCCGTAAAAGGTAAACTTAATATAATAAAAGTATAAAGAAAAAGAAGCTAGAACGTAAGTAGAGAGTTATAGAAATAAGAAAAGTTAATAAGTAAGATAAGGAATAAGAATAAGACCTAATAATAGTAAAGAAATAAGAAGAAGAAAGTTAATAAAGATATTATTATTATTATTATAGATAAAAAGAGAAGAATTAGAAAAGTAGTAGGGTTAATAACCTCCTACTAAGATAATAACTATAATAGTAACTAATAGGTAACTCCCGGTCCTACTCCGTTACAAAGAATAGTTAAAACAACTATTACTAGAACTAGGATCCCGGAAAGAAGATATAATAACGAACGGCTAAGCTAATAACTAATTCGCTATCTTACCTAAAAAGATAACTATAATACTAGCTCTCTAGTATTCTAAATACTTAGCTTAGTATATATTCCTTATAGAAGGGCTATATAGACGATTTAAGAAATAGGAGAAATAATAAATATTCCGGCTAAAGAAGAAAGAAAAAAGAGTATAAAAAGAGTATTAATAAGCGTACTATAATTAGTAGATAGAATAATATATATAGGTAACTTATAGATAAGAGACGGACCGATACTAGTACTACTATATCTATTAAGAAGTAAGATAAAGGATATTTTACCCTCTTAAAGAAGAGGTTTTTCTTCCTTAAAGTAGTTAAAAGTCGAACGAACCCTTCTATATAGGGCGGTACTAGATTAGATCGGAATAAATATAACCTTAATAATAATAAATATATAGATATAAATAGTAGTAAGATAGACTTCTTATATTAGAAATAATTAAGTATAAGAAAGTAGAATTAATTATTTTTTATCTTCTTCTTTAGACTTAGAATTAAAGATAAAGTCTAGTAGAGTAGTAGTTATAGCTATAGTCTAGAATATTTACTTTAGTTTTAATAATAGAATTAGTTTTCTTTAGAATAGAAGAGAGTTCTTATACTTTTAGCTTTATAGAAGTAGTATATTAGAAGTTAAGATAGAAGTATATCGCGATTATATAGATTCTAATAGTTTAATATATAGTTTAAATAAAATAGAAAGAATAAAGAATACTTATTAGCTTAAAATAGATAAAGAAATTAGATTTAGGTTCTATATAATTGTATTATTATTATTAAAGATAAGTTCTTAGAAGGCTATAGCTAGAAGATTTAAAAAGAGATACTCTTTTTAGATTAAAGATAGTAAACTCTTATAGTCTACTTAATATTCGATATAGCTATATCTTAAACTATATTCTTAAGTATATCTATAAAGAATAGATTATTAAATTTAAGAAGATTAATAATAATAATAAAGGAGGCTATTATAAAAGATAAAGTATTACTCTAGAAGTAAATAAAGAAGTAAAATATATTAAGGATAAGAAAAGAAAGAGTAGAGAACTATATTATTAATTATAAATATATATATACTTATTATAAATAAACGTGTATATTACTATTTTGAAGCATGAGCCACCTCTAGGGGGGGGTGTCTATATGAGGGGGGGTGTAGTTGCATTCTCCCGACATGTGAAGAGAACGAGGAGAAAGACGCCAAGCTCTCTTGCGATAGGCTAATGTCAAGCTAATTAGGGTGCATGCGAACGCGCCGGATCTGGCAAACTTGAGCTGAGAAATGTCTCCTACCGGGAGTGACAGCGTCAGCGATGTGATATCATTTATCATGTTGCTAATGCATTGCAGCAGCAGCTCTTCAAGTCGCTCCGATGTTAAAGTTGCTGGTAGGCGGCTGGTCTGATCAGATGGCATGCAGCGATACATGCCGGTTTCGGTAAGAACGGTTCTCTGTGTATGCTTACGGAACGGCATATACTCCCACGTTATCGGAAAAATCATGAGGGTGTAGAAAAGAAAATATCGTTAATATCCCATATTGGTCTGACAAACATAGTTATGCGGACTTGTGGGTCCAATTGCGCACAGCCGTAGTGGGATCGTTAGTGCTCGATCTAGTTTCGACCAATCGCTGGCGCCATAAGCGAAGCTAAAATCTCGAAGGCGTTTTCCTTCTGTGCTCATTTGCCCCCAGCAAAAAGAGCTTGAAGCGAGGCACATGGCGGGAGGCAGGTAAATGACGAGCAGGATACTCAGTTGCTTTTCCTGTACGAATGACTTAACCTGAATTGGCTCCCAACGGCTGGATAAATTTCTAAAAGTGCAGTTGGTGTCGGGGTGAGATCGACCCCACCTTTTGATACCAGCATCGAATGAAGAAGTTAGTCAGACGCTACTGCTTTCAAAATCTCTTTCGGTTTAGCGACGAAAACCGCGTCTGGCAGGGTTCGTTGAATAGCTTGCTCCTCCACACCGATGAACATCCTATATTCGGTAAGCAGTGCTAGGTCTTCCAGAGGTGAGTAGATCTTCGAGCGGAGAAGGTAATCCGCAGTGGCCAGTTTCCATGACTTGTGAGGCTATTCATCGCAGAACATGTATGTAGAGAAGAGTAGGTATTATTTGGTTAGCCCGGTTTGGGGATACGCCGGATGTATGTTCGGTAGCTAAAAACAAAATGCATCAGAATGCAAAACGCCCCAGTTTTAGATCCTGGGAAGGACCGTATTACCTTCAACGCTCTCATCCCGAGAGAGAAAACGCTCTTAACGCTGAGGAGAAAGTAAGCGCCATAAATTTTTGCAAGCCTAGTTCTTGCCACTGATATCAATCCTTTTGTGGGCCTTTTGAACGTGACGCTTTTGAAGAGGAGATGCAAAGAAAAAACTTTTGTAGTACCGGTCTATCGTCAATGGTAGTATTGGAAGAGACATTAATAGAAATGTTGACTTCGGACCTCCTCATCAGGGCTTTCATAGTCAGGGGCGTCTTCGAAAGGAATGGCCCCATAGTTCCTTGTCCGACTCGGGCCATCATACTTGGGTAGCAGAGGAACCCTGTGGTCGAGGAACGTATGTTCAGCCTCTTCAAGTTCGTGCACAGGGGATTTGGCAGTCGTTGGAGTCGAGGTAGATGTGCCATAGCGAGGTAGGCGTATCAACCTGAAAGAATCGTTGGTGTCGGCGCCATCTCTGCTTCCCCAGGTGGTCTGTTTAATGTCTACGTTAGCATTTGGATATTGAGGTTCGACGCGAACACTTGGGCTCCATAGGAGTGGCAAATAAGATGTATAACTTACCGAATGCATGGTTATCATTGCGTATGTCTTAATGAAACACGAGTGATAGTAGCCAAACAGAGGTATTATAGGAAGATACAAGAGATCCTGCGGGTATCGGGAGAAGTGCCTGCAATATTTGATGATCCTGCAAAGCACAACAACCCAAATAAAGCAAAGGCCCCGAGAGATACCACAAGTATGTGCTGTCCAATTCGCTGAAATTTGCCAGAATGACAACAACATGCATATATCGGCCGCCAGTGACCAATGCGTCAGCGTGGTCTGGAAAACAGCGAAAACACTCCAAATATGTCGCCTAATTTAGGCCCTTTACATTAGCAGATGAACAGCATGATTACGGCAGGGTAAACAGGCACATACCTCCATGCAGTCCGCTCAAATAATAAGGTTGTTAAATTGGATCTCCAGTTACTGCGCGCCCAGCGGTGGCACTGCTTCAGGTATGTGAAGTTATCGTTCAAAGTCGTTTGGACTTCGCAATCCGGGTGAAATTGAATCCACGTTTTCCATCCGTGATTGACCATCCAACGAGTAAGGAAGTTATCATCATCCGCATTAAGCTGACACGAACGCCATGTTTCATGTTTGAATGAATGCTGGAATTCATCGTCTTGCAGGATGTGCGTTCTGTATGCGACGGTCCTCCCGGACAAACACGGTAGCCCACCATCAATATGGCAGCAGGCAGTGCAATCCCAGTTTCGTCGGATCAAGTACGCAGCACCAAGAAAATTCCATATATTCGGGTGCTTTTCTCTTCGCAAGCGCTGATTGGTACCTACACCACCCATTTTCGGATCTTCGAATGGTGCCAGCATCCAGGGAAGTAATGTTGCCGGCCATTCAACATCATCATCAGCGAAAATAGTGATTGGCGTGCTCACACAGGGGAGAGCTCTGCACATTTGGTGGCGTTTGTTGGCTTTTGGAATACTGAGTACCCGGATTTTTTTAGCACTGATAGAGGCCGCTAACTGCTGAGCCTTCTCCAAATTCGCGTCTATCGTGACCAACAGCACTTCGTGAGGTTCGGTGACCAAGACCGAGCGGACAGTTTCCCGTAGCTCATCCACATCTCCGTCGAGAAGAGCCGGAATGACAACGGTGACATCTGAGGAGTAAAAGAGTGGATCATCTGGCAACGGAACCGGCTTATAACTCCAGTAGGCTATGCAATTGACAAAAAGGCGAAAGTATTTCAAGAACCTATCATAATCAGCACGTGCGAACTCCTGTCCAGATCTTGGGAGAGGAAAAGATATATAGTGTTCTGCCGGGAAGGCCGAGCAGCTAGGAACATGATGTGCATGGAGTTGACGTACGCTAGAAGAACGAGGCATATCAGATACATGTGAGCCATTAGCAAAGCCGAAATGTAACGAATGAAAAAGGAAGAGCGTCCAAAGTGAGAGGAGGCACGTTCATCACAATGATGAAGCACGCAAGAAATGGTTGCGGCTTCGGGGGGCTACCTGCTCAGGTTATATAGCCCAGGCCTAGCAGTAGCAACCACTCCGTTGGTAACGAGGTGGAGGATGAAATCAGCCCGTTGCAGCAGAGACATTAGCAAACTTTGGCTGAAAAGGATAGCGTGCGGGCAAGCTGCTAATGGACCTCTTCTATGCGCGCGTATGTCCTCGGTGGTGGCCAGAGTGTATGGAGAAACCCGGTCCAGGTTGCATGGAGACCATGATGAGAATGCGACTGGAAATGCAGGGAATGAAAGCCACAATCTGTCATTGCCAATTCGTTTCATTAGATTTTCACGCAACCGTGCGAAAGTGTTGCTAAACCCGACTGCTCTCTGATAGTTGCTCGCCGACCCCTCGTGCTTAGCTGAATTTCCATCATCAATCGAGCATGGACCACCCAATGAATCGTCAACGACCCGAGATGTGGAGAGACAGGCGAGGCGCCGTCGAAGACCCGCTAGCGTGACCTAACGTTCCTCCTCCCGAGCAGTTCCCAATGTCATCTTCATCTTCATCTTCCTTGCTCCATCTTACCGGACAATGATGTTAAAACTCTCTGTTCCAGGTGACATGATCTCTTGGTACCTTGAACAGTGATTGCCGACTGTCTCATCACTATTCCAGGATCATATTAACCATGTGCAGAGTGCCCTGTCGAAACCATGCCACCCCAGGTTCAAAATCTATTCGTTGACCCTCAGTGCTGGGTCCAACCTCTTCCAGCATGTTGCCAAGGCGTTTCTTCAGAGCGTTAAGCGCCCCATTGCCGTCTAGCCTGCTGTCACTTTTGCACGTATTAGTCACGCGGCAGGAACAGACAAGGTATTGGAGATAAGTACTCCATGGTACTTCGAACGGAAGGTAGGGTTAGAACGACAAAGATGCCATCCAATTAGGGTGTCCATCAAAATACCACGAACCGCCTAGGCTCCCTGGTCACCCTAACCGTTTTCAGCGCTCTTTATATTGCCTCTGTTTTTTGAGACTGGCATACTTGAACACTGTGAGCTATCACATTTTCAATCTTCAATTAAGGCTCAATACGAATATCACGCACGAGCATAACCACCCCTTCTTGTATTCCTGGCTCAAGAACACGAACCTCGCCTGACCGACTAAGTCTAAAGTCGGTGATCATCCAATCGCAGATCGATGTTTCTTGATGGACAAACCAAAAAAGACCCTTACTCGCTTTATACATGGGTATACATATACTCGGTAAGTCCATGAAATCACGTTGTCGATTGCCGAGTCTCGATTTTCAAGCAACATGAAGATATCGTTGGGTATGGAATAGCTTTTCATAAGCAGGAGAGTATATGAGTCCGCATGCATAAACTTAAATGCAATTTTTACGGCATAGAAACGCGGCAAAGTATTATCACTGGCATCCGTACTATTCATTCAACTCGATAGCGAAAGCTTGTATGATGAGGAAAAGAAGTGGCCATGCATACCATGCAGACGCTGGCTTCACTTCTGGGGTCATGCATGGATACAAGGGCTATCGGGACGGGGAAAGGGTTCCGCGATGCAAGTCACTCTGGGTCAATGGCTCAGGATATATGCTACTTAGGGCTGGCTGGCCGCGTGATTAGGATTAAATTCGATCGAGGAAATCGTGGCGCAAGTTGTTGCATCTCCATTTGTAAAATCGTCATATTCTGCACCATCAAGACCTCACTTCAGTCCAGCAATACTTCTTTCAAATTTAAAAGCTCCGTGCCATTGATACACTCCTGATTCAGTCTTCTCGTGGAAAGGCATGTATTTGCAAGCGGTTTGTGTTACGCAGCAGATGCAAGGCTCACGCAACCTTATTTCAACCATTGCTGGGCAATCACATGTCCTCCCTTGACAGAGCTGTGTACAAAGCTACCGGTCAGTCCCGTTGGCGGCCCGTCCCTTGCCCTAGCTACAGGAGCTACAACAACGAGATCTCAGTAGGCATGTCTAACAGGTGAACGTTCCAATGAACAATAGCATGATCCTGGCTTTATGAATGAGATATGGCGTTGGGGGCCAAGGAACCGAATTCGGCTGTCCGCATTTAGCGATGGGAATTCAATACCTCTGAGTTTTTTCTTTAAACGAAAGTTGCCCGATTAGGTCCAATCTGATCCTGACGTTGTTTTTTGAACCTTGATATCTTTGCCTGAGTGTCTTGCTTGGGGATGTAGTACCCTTGACCTCCATCCTGAATCAAAGTCTCGAGGTCGGAAGCGGTGAAGGGTGAAGGGTGTGATAAGTAATATAGGGTTGGTTCAATCCACTAAGAGGAAGGTGACTTGTCAACTCGTCCTCGTGCAAAAGGGAAGTTTGTGCCAGCTTCAGTATGAGGCATATTGGCTTAATTGTGCCATAGCTAGTTCCTCTCTTATTTTCGTGGGGCGCAATGCCAGCTTAAATCGTATACCTCCGCATTTGATCGTTCGTGTCGAGTGTGTCTAAACTCAAGGAGCGCGATTATTCCATTCGTCTGCATGTTTTGGCTGAGCACTAAGAGCTGTGAACAATTCGAGAGGCAAGACCTTTTGCAGAAGTTTTTGCTTTTGGCGATCGCTAAACCTATGCCGTGGTTGGTTGATCATACACACATTCGGTCTATCCGCGTGACTTCGTTGTCATGAGGTGATCTCAATCGGGCCGGATGCAACAAAATGTCTGGCGCTTGTTAGTGTGGCATGATGAAATTGCGAATACGCATGATTGTACTTCCACCAGAGATCCACCACGCGATCATAGACTCACAACGGCAATAACATGTCAACATGCTGGAGCCGTACTCTTATCGAGCAAATAATTAACCGCTTTTCTACAATCGAGGCCTGTTGACTGCGAAAAGCCGCGGTTAGCGCACTGGCTAGAACACTTTAATGAAAATAAACCTAATCTTGGCAGGATGTATATCCTACGCCCGGGTCGAATCGGAGTAGCCTCATTCGCATAATGGACGACAGTCGAAATGGATGAAAGTTCGAAGCCTTCCAATCTCAACGGAGAGCCCATGCGCATCTGGTTCTGGTAATGTACCTGAGCAGCAGACAAGCACAAACCTGACTGGTCGAAAATGAATAGACGGAAAGCTGTCAGTAGGAATCATGAGAGACAGAGAGAAGAAGCAACACAGAAATACCTCTATGGCGATGTCTTGATGCTTGAAGCCTCTGTTTGTTGCGCCGTCTTTCTTTGCATATCAAGTCTGCAATCTTGATCTCAGGGACAACTTTGTGTGGAGGGGTTTGATATGTTGTTAAAGCGTCCTTTGGCATGATCCTCCTCTTATGAGTTTGGTATACTCCAACTTCATGAAGATACTGATGAAAGCAGATTCTCTTTCAAACACTCATGGATATCAGCGACATATCCTCCACGAATCTTTGGCTGCGGACTGGATTTGATGTGAATCCACTGGAGTCCTGCCTCTCCCTGCAGGACCGCCCATGTTGATCATGATGCCACCGTTTTCGGATAGACCCACCATCGGCGGGACTCGAATTCGGTGTTAAAACTTACAAATTCATGTACATTCACAAAGGTGTCATCTCGGCGTCTCTCTCGCAGAATTGCCAAAAGAAACGCCTCAAAGACTAGGTAACTAGAGTCATCCCATAGCTCAGCCCCCACTCCAGGGTCTGAAAACTCAGACGATAGTGCATCATTCGGGGTGATCCGGGTTAACATGCATAGCTTTGAACTGTGACGACTCATATCTCCTTAGCGAGGAAGCTGGCCGTCGGCGGTCTGTTATGAGCTGTTTGGAGAGGCCCAAAGAAGGTCTACCCGCGGGAGGTTCATGATAGCCAGCTATTGTGGCAGCGGGATGGCGCGTCCCGGTGGACGGCCCGGGCTATCTGGAGAGGGAGAACGAGGGAAAAGCTTGGAGATGCAGCTTTAGGAAAGAAGGCCCGAGTAGTGAGAATTGTGAGCCGAGCTACGGCTGAGTTTCCAGCGCTCAGGGTCGTCACAGACATGAATGGCGTGAAGACCTGGAAGTGAAGTGAAAAGACGTGATTGAAGTGCTTGAGAGGATGATGAGGAAGCCACCATTTGCGGGAGGCCCACAAGGGCCCGTTGTTGAGCTCTGATATTACCTTGATCTGACCGCACTTAGTACTATCCTGCAACTACACCGCACTTGGCAGCTCAAATATCTCCGCACGATATTCGACATGTGCGAGACAGATAATCCCATCGCATGAACACCAGTTTCCGGGGATCGTCGATCAGAATGGGGGTGCTGTGAATCAAGCTCACGTTCTCACTTTGCTTCTGCAGATAACAAGGATCACAATTGCGGTCTCGGAGGGGTTTCCCAACATCGAGGGACTTTTTACCACTCAGTCGGTGCCGGAAATGAAGGAGTTTAGCATGGTGAATGATGGCTGACTTTCGATTTTTGCCTTCATGCGCAAACAATGACCGACCAATTCTAGAAATTGACAATCGTACGACTCGAAACGGACAGGTCACATTGGATATGGTTCCATCTCATGATCATCTGAGCGAAGGCCCGAGTCCCCGAAGAGCCTCATAGTACTCCAAAAGCCTACTCCTGGATCTCGGACCTTGCCCGGGCAATGTTGGCCGATCTTCCGTGTCGCTCTTCTTGAGAGCTCTGGATTGCAAGGTCAGCAATCTCATCTTTGGGAGATTGCCTAAATGGTGCCTTGACGCTGGAGCGCGCGGTAGGCGAGGTACATCACCCTCGGCAACCATCTGAAACATGTCTTTTGCGTCCGATAAAATGACCTATGGGAGGATTGTTCGGCCTGTTAGGATCAAAGTTGCGTAAATGCCCCTTTTTCACGATCCAATAATGTAGCTCACGTATGTAAGAACACCTGAACCAAGGAGACGGGACATGTGGAGTATGAACGCGCTAAGTGATTATTGAGAGGCAAATTTCGCCCCGAAGAGATATTCGTGCATTGGAACCCAGCCGTGGCTTATGCCCATTGTCAGCAGCTCAAGACACTCGTGCTCTGTGCTTTCACTCATCTGACGGGATCATCTTTGCTGCCAGGGAGGTGGTGTGAGAGAGGATTTGATGTGAAGGAGCAGGAAGTAGCCAAAGGCCAGACTTTCCGCCATCATTCTCTTCTGTAGACATGGCTCACCACTTCACCAATTATTTCGAAACTCGGACGAAATTTTTAAGCAACAAAACCTGGTATCTGCAATAAAACCTGGTATCTGCAACAAAGAAGCCGCATAGGCAGTCTACGATCGTCCCACATGTATTGGAGGCAGGGCCTTTAGCACTGAAGTTGTCTGTCATGGGCGATAAAGCATATCAATCTCTTCACTTCATTGCGGTTTCTCCAAATCATTGATATCTCAAGATCCTATCTGTTGTTGAAAAACTCCCTTTCGGCTTTTAGGAAACGTGAATAATTTGATACATCTTCATTTTATTTTCACATCTAAATGAGTAGTAAAAAGGATACCGGTTTTTCCCATACATAGTTCTCGGGTTTTATTTTCAAAGACATTCAATTCCACTAAACAAATATAGAAACAATTGAAGCCCACAATATAGACAGTCCCAGATATATCAAAACACTAGAAGATATCACAGCCATGCGTTACACAATTTCACATCTTTCTTAAAATAATGCAATTTGAATGGAGAGAGAGAGAGATAGTACGGAGGTACGAATACACCCAAGCAGGCTGCTCCCGAAGCCCCAAATATATAGAGCCAGAATCAAGCAAAACACAATCAGCAGCACAAGTCGCCATCGCTATGCAGAGGAGAGAAAACGAGAGACCCACATTTCAAAAATGCACTTGCGCCCAAAAAACATGACCCAACTCAGGTCCCAGGCGAAAGGACGGCTCGCAAGAAAAGCTCACGAAAAGCTCAATCCAGCCAGTTCCAAACTATACACCAGGAAGGAAATTTTAAAGTCCTCCAATGATAATACCCCCCATAAATGTATACCCATCACGGTCCTCTTGACTTATATTTCTACAACAACAAAAGGTTAGCATTTACACCAAAAAAGGTAACAGAGCAAAGCAAATAAAAAAACCGATAGCGATACTCACATCATGAATCTTCCTCTCACTCTCCCTATCAAGTGCATTCCCCAATCCCGACAACGCCGTACCAATAGCTTTCGTGCCCCCGATAACGGGTCTGAGCAACACTGTCGGCGCCCCCCTCAACACCACCCCCGCAGCACCGGCGGCACTCTCACTCTCACGGACATCACTACCGATAGCAATGATAGCATCTCTTGTGGTGAGAAGATCCCTCTCCAACCCCGTGAAAGCGGCTCTAAGTCCCGTCATCACGTTTAAAGGTTGAGCGGCGTAATTGGATACAGCGCGTGTTTCTTCCCGGGGTGAGGAGGAGAATACATCGTCGGAAGACCAGGAGCCCGAACGGCGGCGCGATGACGAGGAAGTGGGTGTTGTGAGTGTTTGGAGACCTTCGGCTAGGTTTTGCGTTCCTATCGCTATTCTGGCGCCGAAGCGTGCTAATTCGCGAGTTGTGGTACGGCCGAAGGATGTGAGTCCTTTTTGGACGCTTCGAACTAGACGACCATCTTTCTTGTATTCACGCATCGGCACGACGACAACACCACCTAGAGCCGAACCCAGATCCACGAGAGGTCGGGCAACCGCCAAGCCAGAAAGCACGGTCTTAAGCTGGTTTTTGACAACGTCATCAGTCCATATCCCCTTCAATAGGCCCTGAATCCTATCTGGTGACTCAATGCCGTAGTAAATCAGGTGCTTAAGCTGGAGTTCCGCACCATCAAGGGTGAAGAAATTGGCAAACTCAGAAGTATGACCAGACCGTAGGCTAGCATAGTCAACCTTTTTGGGCTTGTAATCCAGTTTCACCGGTACCGTTGGTACCTCAATGCGCTGAATGAAAGGCCCATCTGCTGGTGGACTATCCTCTTCACCTGGCTCCCTATCCTTGAACTCGAAAAAGCGTGTGATGAAGTCCAAGGCATCCTGATCAACATGAAGTCTAACAGGTAGCACTGTAACTTTCATCACTAGTTCCGAAGCTGCGAGCTCAGGCACAGGTCTGATGTTTGCAATCTCCATCCGTACCATGGGCTGGCCCGTTTGTCTGTCTCCGAAATCGAGATTGTATGTCATGAACTTTCTCCACGTCGAGGAAGGCATATGGTCGTAGATCTCTAGATTATGGATCTTGAGCATGATGGCGGTCTGGGTGATCTCGGAACCAGGAGGAAGATTTAGAACATCAGCGGTCACTCCACCTAATTCAAAGCTGATCTTCTTTTTCCTGCTACGCATGAAATTCTGACGCTTAGTCCTGCTCTTGCGCCGCTGATGTGGAGGCCGACTGGAGCGTGTATCAACGGTCGTCACAGTCGCAGTCTCTGAAGTTTGCTCATCCATATTCCTGTTGATTTGCCGACGAAGGTCCTGCGCATCGCCATGTGCGGGCACCGATATCCACACCGACTGGAAGAGGAAATCCCCAATTTCGGACTCGTTATCGGTGAAGTCTTCCGGCGCTCCCTCACGTTCCCGTAAACGTTGTTCCCTGCGCGCTTCAACCGCATCGATGGCCTCAGTGAGTTTCTCACGAGTTATAGCCCAATCATAGCCATCGTATAGATTCCATATCACGGTCTTGAGGTGAGCTTTGACCTTGAGCGGAGAAACCTTAGCGTCGTTTTTGCTGATGGCTTTGAACTTGTTCGTACTTGGGTCCCATCTTCGGACTGGCGCTTTGGCATCGGTTGTCAAAAGATAGTCCTCAGAGGCGTCTATCCGTATCTCCACACTGCCATGCTCAAATTTCTCCTCGATGCCTACGGCAAACGATACCTTCTCTTTCGGCCGACCAAAGGTAGAATAAACTGAGCTACGAGCAACAGAAGTAACAGGTGAGCTGGGTTGATCGTCCATGTCATAATCACCTTCGGGGTTGTAGAAGCTTCCCAAGAAGTCCATGTTGCTTGGTAAGTCCTCGAGAATATGATCAGCATCGTCCATATCTAAATCATCGTCTTGGTTTGTCTCTGGCTGTGTAAATGCCTCTCCTGTGAATGAAGCCATGATGTCCGTTATGGGCACAACATTTGTTCGATAATGCTCTTGCTCCTTCGCAGGAATTGGTGGCTGCAACCCGTTCAAGAGATCAGACAGCGTTTGAGTCGAGTCCGCACAACTCTCCATCACAAAGATGCCGACGTTGATATCCACATCCAGTAATGGACTGCCATCCTCGCCTTCCTTAGCAAGGACAATGATGTAAGCTTTGGTGATCGTGGCCATCGGTTGGTAACCTTGTCGGGTGAGGTCTTCTATAGCAGGGCTGATGACGGCTGATGACTTCGGTCGGGGAGCAACTTCAGTCATCGGGTCTAGATTGTCGCTATTATCTGTCAAAAGGATAGAAGCCTCACGAAGCTCAAGCTCGATAGTTACATCCTCTTTCTTGGAGGCGTGTACTGTGATACGAGTGTTGGTGAACAGGAATATGCCCTTTGACGATCGTCGATCTGGATTTAGTCCCAAAGCGCAGTCTCGAAGCAGTAAGTCCACGTGCATTGGCTGAGAAACCGATCGGCTTGTCGTGGTATTTTCAGAATTTTGTCGCTCAAGACCAGATCCTGCATCGCCTCGAATCGTCATGACCGAAGCTGCTAGATCTTCCACTGTCGCAATGTTGGTCAAGCCCATGAGAGCCATAACGGTAGGAACACGATATTCAGCCATAAGATTGAACAGCTTGATCTTGATGGTCGGCTCGAGTTCGTCCCCAATGATTCTAGCCATGACCATAGGGAGCTTGTCACTAGGTTGCAGCTGCACGAGCGATCCCACAAGCTCTTCGTCAATTCCGCGAGTCACTCCGATTGTGTCAAGCTCCAAAGCAAACAGAGCGGGAGCCCCGACATGGGCGATACCGAGCTCCGTACATCTGGTAGATACTGTACCGACAGATTTGTTCACGAAGGCCTGTGCTGAGATAGCTTTGATCGCAGCCATTATGAGTAGACCTGGGCGATCATCATCGGGAAGCATCTTAGCCACGCTTGAGAGTTTCGAGATTTCATCTGACAAGAGCTGAAAACCTTGCACCTTCTCAACATCGGTAACACTTATTTGGACATCGTCAACGGTGACTTCAAGAAAAGAGCCTTTCTTCCGCTGATCGAGAAGCCTGTCAAGTAGAAAATACTGGTCGTCGTCTTCATAATCATTCCGAGAAGGTTTGATAAGAGCGATCAACCGATCCAAATGCTTCTCTAGTGGCATGAGCCTGAATTGAAATAAGGTCCCTGTGACGTTGACTATTAGTGGAGCCTGGGTCCGTTGATCACTATCAAAGGGCCCTTCAAACCCCATTTGATCTACTGCGAATGCCGCATGATCTGGTCGTAGCACGAATTTCATTGTGGTCGTTCGAAGCCTCACACCGCAAGCCTTTCCGTGAAGGTTGAACACCATCCCTTCGACCCTAAGGTTGACCTTGATGGGTGGGAATCCGTTTGCCGGGGTAGTTGCTGGCGCTATACCGAAATCAGGGCCAGACTCGCGAAATTGAGGCGATGGCATAGCTAGTACGGTGCTGTTCGAGGCGACAGAATTGCTCAAATCTAGGATTCCGCTGAGACCACCAAAACAGCTCAATCGATCATCCAATTTGTGCACGTCAAGCGTGACTAGTAGTGTCCGAGTCTGAACGATGACCTCGGGCCCACGGTTGGAGTTGTCTGTGAACGTTATCGAGATATCACTTCTCCTGGGCGTTGCTAGTTCACCTGGGTGAGACTTTGTTCTTGCCATGTCGTTGAACCTGATGATAGGCTCGTCAGGAGAACCGAACTGGAACTTCTCGATCTCCATTGCTGTCTTGACCTCATTCAAGCTGATCTGGGTTGATAAAGAAACTCCGTCGATGCCGACAGTAAATAGACATTCGTTGTCTGAAGTGATAGGCTCTGATGCAGCATGAAGAGGACCTGTTGGTGTCACTGGCAGCTGCTCTACAAAAGCTAAAGCCATTTTGGTAAGGCGAAGCGCGTAAGATTTAGTGATTGTCGCGTTCTTCCCGTCGTCTTGCTTTGCTCTATTTTTGGCTGTTTCTTTGGCATGCTTTGAATCCGGAGCGTTAGATTGATTTGACCACGCCTGGAGAATTTGACTGAAGACAAGATACAAAAATTTGGATGTCGACAAGTCGATCTCGCCCGTCACCGTACCAACCTCAACTTCTACATCAGGTGCATTTGGGACTTGTGCTCCATCCACCGGAGCAGATGGTAAGGGCTCAATCCGGTCACCCAAATGTGCTTGCCGAGTACGCGAAGTGGGCAGTGAAGAGCCAAGCCCAGGCGTTGGTCGTGTGGTCGGGGCTGGAGAAAATGCCCCAGGCATAGCGCCATATGTCGAGTAGTCGGAAAATGTGGAAGCCGACATGTCTACAGGCAGAGGAGTAGGGCCGCTCTCTACAGTACCACGGACACTCGCCCAAGGCACTAACACAGCAACCTCATCGACAAAGAGTAGTCTTTTGGAAACTGTGGGAGTTGGATGAGGTGCAACCGTGGGATGCTGCGTTGGTCCTGAATGTCCAGGATCATTGGAAGATTCGAGTACCAGTGCTGCTCGAGCGTGCTCAAGATTATCGCGAACAAGTTCATGCTCGGATTGGAAGTCTTCTACAGGACTACCCGGTCGCGGTGTCGCTAAACCAGACTCTGCGGATTCTTTCTCAACGCGCCGAGTGGGCCGACTGACATCCATGCTCGAGATGGGGACCCTCGAATCAGAACCACCGCTTGTCACACTACTGTGATCCCACCCACCAGGTATATTGTAGTGGGTGCTAGCCTTCGGATCAGCCTCACTCATGGCACTCATGTACATACTTTCAGCCTCCTCATGACTGAAGATCTTTGATTGGCTCAGATCTTCTATGTCGGAACCAGATTCGATCGAGCTCGAACTGCGACTTCTTGGTTGGCTAGGTGTGTCCAGAGTACTCTCTCTGTGCACAGACGGAGTGAGCGGAAGATCAGGGCTATGAGATGGTTGAGGTAATGAGTTGTATAAGCCTGATGGTGTATGAGGGAGTAGCGGGTTGCCGTGCGATGGATAAGCGTTTGGAGTTGTTGAGGACAAATTCTCACGAATACTCCTTCTCCGACGGCCGCGCGAGTGGCTAGACGTGGGTACCCGAGGTTTAGGTGGAGAGCACTCAAGAAGCAAGCTCGCAGAAGGAGACGCATAGCGTTCATACTCATCCAAGTCTTGCGGAAGGAAGTGCTCGTCATCTTCCATACTAAAAGGGAATTCGTCTTCTGATGCCGCATCACCACGAGATGTTCGACTGTGGCCAGACTGTCGGAGCGAGTTAAGCTGGCTTGCTGTATACTCTTCATCCTCGTCATATTCGTCGTCACTAGCATCGGCAAATCTGTCCTTATCACTGCGCACGAGGTATGCTGGTTCTGAAGCTTCATCGTCCATAAGTCCACTAACGGAGATATCACTGACTTGACTATGCGTGGAATATCTCAAATGACTTCTGGCAGATCCTTCTACTCGAGATGACAAGCTGGAGTGAGTAGACCCATAGCCATGTTTGCGCCGCCTGCGTGGGGGTATTCGAGCAGACGCAGGTGATTCTTGGCCATGCGAAGAAGCACTGATAGAGCTGCTGCGCATGGAACCTTGTGAGTTCGTGACCACTGGTGAATGAGTGGTTGATACACGGTCGAGACTGGCAAACAACGCCGAATCAGTAATGAGGTCACCAGAAATGTTCTGCATATATATGCGACGCTTTTTGCGAGCTGGTGATTCTGAAGCAAGACCCGTGATATTGTCGGACGCGGAGTTCGATACCACTCCAGGCGTTAATCCTTCTATGCCTACTGACCCGATTTGGAAGACGATGGAAGCTTTCGAGTCGTCATTCAAAGGTAGATCACCAATCTTCAAGCTTGCCGGGATCTCAGCATCGAGCATAAACTTGACGTCTTCTATAGTCAAAACGAATCGATCCTGAATTCCTCTTAGCCAGTTTGTGATAAACTCGGGCAGAGATGGAGTGTTTCCTGTCCCGTAATCCTCATCCTCGCTGGTCTCACTGGCCGAAGATTCAGCCTCGTGTAGTTGTGATTGAATAGCCTCTTCAAGCCCTCGAATGTCTTCGAGAGGTGCCTCATGGATGAAGGATTCGGCAAGCTCCTCTGCCGTGGGCAAGTGGTCCTCGTCTTCCTGAAAGTCTTCGCCAAATCTTGCCTGCTTCTTGAATTCCACCTCTTCCCGCGCAGCTTCTGGCTTTGGACTCGGTGATTTCTCCCCCTCATCCTTGTCTTTCTGTGTTAGATGTGCTTCAATCGCGACGCCCTTGACTTCGAGGATAATGCTACTCCTATAGAAATCGGCAGGAAATGTGACTCTCACAAGAACTATGCGGGCTCCTGTTGCTTGTAAGTTTTCGGGTAGGTGCAGCAAGTGCGAGAGTTTCTGCTGGCCTGTCAGTATGAACATAATATTTGAAGGGAATATGGAAGGCATACATCAGGAAGAAGCTGAATATCTCGGAGCTCAAAAGTAGACCGTTTCCCAAACGCTATATCTAACTGGTCCAAGTCAAAAGTTTTGGGGTCTACAATAGCGATACGGTTCAAAATAAAAGCAAGAATATGGCGTTGAATGTAGGCAGGTATGCCAAAAGACGGCATATAAGAAGCCATGACGAATATTGAAGAAGTCGGTAGTTCTGTCTCTATGCCAGAGATGGCGTTTTTAAATTTTCCATAGAGTTTCAAGGTTTGGACCTTGTGTGAAAATGCCTCTTTGAAATACTGGGTGAGCGTTTATGAGGGCGAGGTTTCGTGGTAGAGCCTCTTAGTGTAAGGAGAAGGTTAAAGACGGGCTTAGCTTCTCGCCGTGGAGTCAGCATTTCTGGCGATGATGGACATGAGGATGATGTGAAGGGGAGGAGGCAAGACACAAGCACCAGTGTCTGCTGTCTCTATGGTGAATGTCTGTCAGGTGTTTTGTTGTTCCCCCATCATTCACTCCCGCATCCTCAAAGCCTCCCCGCCAAAGCCCGCCTCGATAGACAAGGATCTCAGCTTTAGCGTCATTTCTGCGCCACATCAGAATCCTCAGGCCTCAGGCAACAAGGAGGCAGTATATACGCCACACCCAGATTGTGAGTTGCGACTGCTCATATAGGAAAGATCGTGTGAGTAATGAAATAAAGGTAAATAAACTTAGCCTAAGGTTTCCATTGATCATTGACTTTGATCTAAATGCCAGCTCGACCAGCTTTACTCCCGCCAAACCCCTTTATCCGTCTCACAGTCAGCACAACCCTGACGTAGCTTGCCAAATAATTCATATGTTCAAACATTGATTCATTCTCATAAACTGCTTTTTCTCGTTTGTTCTCTTCTATCGATTGTCACAACACCCAAACAGAAATGGAAAATCTAAGCCTCAAGGACGATGATGAATGGCACCAAAAAGAGGGCGTACCACGCCTTGAGGACCAGTTCATCCAGCAATACCTTTCAGGCCGAGATGCTTTAGTTGAACAGGAAAAGAAGCAGAGAAGTGGTCTGTAGATTCTATCAGTTCGAAGTCTTCATTTATTGACATGACAAATTCAGACCGGTTCTTCCGCGAGAACATGTCACCAATGGCATCGGAAGCATGCGCAATAGTGGACCAAATCCGTTTCGAAGAACGACAAATCCTCTGGACCAAGGATTATGAAGATAGTCTCACCAAGAAATCCGATGTAGACATATATCCTGGAATGATGTTCAGTCAAGCCAAGGAACGAATGGAGACGAGTAAACTATGGAAGATTGTGAGAAAGATGCCTAAGGGATGTTTACTGCACTGCCACTTCGAAGCCATGGTTGGTATTGAATTCATGTTACAAGCAGCCTTCACTCTGGGCAACATCGCCATCCAAGCACAGAAGAGCTTGGATACAGCAGACTCTCTGCTTACCACACCTTTCACATTCACTCATCCAAAGACTGCACCGCCAAACTCATCATCTATATGGTCAGCAGACTACATTCCAAATACACCAGTACCCCTCAACGAAGCGGCAGACTCATATCCCTCTGGAAACCGTATGGGATTTATAGCATGGGCAAAATCCCGCTGCGCCATCACACCAGAAGAATCCGTCGCACACCACCAAGGCCCAAACGAAATATGGCGAAAATTCATCTCCACATTCGCTATCAACGCCTCAATCATCTACATAGAACCAATATTCAAAGCCTATATCCGCCAACTCTGCCGACAATTACACGAAGACAATATCTTATGGGCAGATGTACGCGCCGAATTCTTCGATCCAACAAACGAGCACCCAAAAAAGCGGTATGCCGAATTATTCCAAATCTTCGTCGATGAGGTGCAAGCGTACAAAACTTCCGAAGAAGGCAAAGGGTTTTGGGGCCTAAGAATCATATGGACTTGTCTGCGAAGCTACGACAAGAAAACCATAATAGAAGGTCAGCCCACACTTTCTCCTCTTCTCTCCTTCCTCCCTTTCCTCCAAATTTCAACCCCTAACCACAAAACAAACCAGCAATGAAACAATGCATCACCCTGAAAAAGGCCTTCCCGACCCTCCTCGCCGGCTTCGACTTCGTCGGTCAAGAGGACAGCGGTCGCCCCCTCCAGGACCTCGTCCCGGAGATATTCTGGTTCCGCAAATGCTGCGCGGAAGAAGGCGTGAACATCCCCTTCTTTTTCCACGCCGGCGAAACTCTAGGCGACGGCGACGAAACCGACGAAAATCTCTTCGATGCCATTTTGTTGGGTACACGACGGATAGGGCATGGTTTCTCTCTTTTCAAGCACCCGCTTTTAGTTGATATGATCAAGGATAAAAAAATACTCGTGGAATCTTGTCCGGTTTCGAATGAAGTACTTCGTTTGACGAGTTCTATCTTGTCGCATCCCCTTCCTGCGCTGCTAGCTCGTGGGGTCTCTGTCGCGCTTTGTAACGATGATCCTGCGATATTGGGGCCGGAAGTCAGTGGTGTAAGTCATGATTTTTGGCAAGCCCTTCAGGGGTGGGAGAATCTGGGACTGGCGGGGTTAGGGTCGCTAGCGGAGAATAGCGTCAGGTGGGCTGCGTTTGAAGATGAAGATAATAAGGCTTGGGTGCAGGGCATCAAGGATGGTGCCTTTGGGAAAGGCGCGAGGGCCAATAGATTGAAGGAGTGGATGGGGAGTTGGGAGAGGTTCTGCTCGTGGGTTGTTACGGAATTTGGGTCTGATGAGGACTTCAGCCGTGAAGACTAAATGAGAATTGGAGAGTACTCCCCAGGTGTAAGGAACACACAAACAAGTTTCTAAATTATTCGACAAAAGAATGTAAATAATTCTACAGCTTTCCCTCCAACACAAAACCACGGGTGCACATCTTCCCCACATCTCAGTGCCAATTAAGTAAAAGAGGGAAGACTGCAAAACCCCCAAATCTCATTCCCGAGGACCAAAAACGGGGAAAGAGCCAGAGGTAACAAAGTGGGGGTGGAGAGAAATACAGCGAATAAAGGAGTGGCCCTGACGTGGTGGAAAACGCAACACGCTGACCGCCCGGGGCATGACTGAAACGAAAAAAAGAGTAGAAGTACCACGGTCAAGGGATTGGGAAAAAAGACGAGCAGCCCGTATCACATCTGTTGGTTCTGCTTGTGAACAGGGGGACCAGAAAAGTAGGAGCAGGTGGTGATAATACAGGAAGGGAAACGAAGCAGTGAGAACGCCAATCCCATCATTCTTTCCCAGCAATCACGCCGTATCCCATGCTTTCCACGCAAGTAGCGTCCATATGGGACAGCTACTATACTGTACAATGAACCCATTGCGCCGTCGCCATGCGAGCCCGCAAGGGCATAATATCATTTCTATACCCAGTATAAGAAAGTTTCGTTTCCGACAAAAGAGAGAGAGTCAGAGAGAGAGAGAAGGGGAGGAGGGAGGGAGAGAGAGAGAGCACAAGCTAACTAAACACAAACTACACTAGATTTTTTCCCAATCGCGGTCTCGTATCCCATACACCCAATAATTTCCCATGCAAAATTGGTCATAACCATTAGTGCTCGTTAAGATATATTCGTACAAACGTTACCCATTTCAAAGTTAGATCGCGTTAAGAGTGATGACGCCTGTGAAAGTGTATTCTGAGATAAGGGATTTGGAAAGGAAGACAGGCTACGATATGCAGCGAGAAGAAACTGCCGAGAACTTGAAGTTATAGCAAAGAAGAAGGGGCGTCATGATGGAGACTGTATACTCTGCAGACTTGCCCGATGCTGCAGTTGGTGTGCTTCCCTGATTTCGCGATGTCTGCGTGCATCGATATGAGAGCGATCTGCGCGTGGCTGATCGAGTGGTTGATAGCGTTCGCCATTAACAAGAGTACCTTCTCCATCACGATCGAGTTCCTCCATCGCTCTCGGAGCAGGTTCTCGCGAGTAGCTGTAGAGGTTTGCTTGAGAATTCTGGCGTGCGACGGTAGAGAAATCGGGATGTGATTGCGAGCCATGCAGACTATGTCCAGAACCTGAGCTGATAAGAGATCGTGTCGACGAAGCAGAGCTGTAATTCGAAGAAGCAGTAGTGTTGTACGTCTGAATGGGATTTGTGGGGGATTCTTCAGGGCTGGTACCATTGTTGATGTAGGAGGGGGACTTGCTCTCGGAAGCTGTCGAAGAGGAAGCTGTCGTTGATGCTTTTGATGGGGGTGGTGCAATTAGATCTGCGTTTGAGGACATGCTAGGGATGGAATCACTTCGAGGGGCTTCTTGCCCATTTTCAGGGACCCATGCTGATTGTTGAGACTTCGAGGTATATGCCGCAGATAGATTATGGTGTGATTGAAGTCCGGAAATTCCAAGAGCGTTAGCTCGATGAGCCATTGCGTTCATGTTTGAAGTTGCTGCGTAACTTTGTTGTTGGGAGGTCCCGTTCGGCATAGGATTGGGAAGTCGACGGTCCACAGCATTGGGAAGTGAGTACTGTAACGCAACCACATTGAAAGAAGAACCATTGTCTGATGCGCTCAGTGGCTGGCGGATTGGCATTGAAGGTGCGTAATTTGGTAGTGAGGTCGAATATCCAGCACTGGCTTCTTGCTCGGCATAGTGCGAGTAGGCGGTGGGAATTCGCTGGCCGGGATGAGTCCACGCTCGTCCACTGTAATTGGGAATGTCGTAGCCGGTGTACGTATCATGGGCCGTCAATGGAGCGGTCTGGAGCCCATAATTATCGGTGGGAGAGTCGGAGTCGTATTGGAGTCCGTAGTCAGAGGGTGTTAGATTTCTCGTCGTAATGCTCAAAGGAATAGGAGCGTGTGGATACCCTCTTGAAGAATATCCGTAACCAGGTGGCACCTGGACATAACCCATCCGATCTATGCTAGAAGGCACACCATACCCGTTCAAACCCGAGTTTGGTGGCTGTTGCAGTCCGTTTAGTGCTGGTGGTCCAACATCGTGCGAGCCAACCTGATTTAGCATTAGTGGCCGATGTCACCACACATGGGCAAAATACTTACTCGGAAGAAATTGCAGGCGCCAGAGCCAGCGTTTCTGCAGTTCTGACAACCCAAACCATTCCCTGGATCTCCACTACACTTGATCTTTCGCTTTCTGCATCTGGCGCACTTGAAGAGCAAAGATCAGCATCTTTCTAAGGCTTCATGGAGGACGACATGTCAAACTTGCATCCGAACGGAGCCAATATGTCGATATGTTATGTGGGAACAACTTACGGCAACAGCAATCCTCTGCCGACGGGTTTGGCTCCCGTTCGAATCTTGATCAGGTTCCGGCATACGCTCGGGACGACAATGAATCGGGGCAGATCTCATTTGCAATCGGTCTGAGTGCGACAGTTCTAGCGCTGTATTCAAGTTGCGCTGCTCCCAGTGTTGCAGAGGGAAATGGCGGCGATAACGCTCCATATCGACGGAGTCGTAAAGGGTGCGCGTCATCATCTGAGGGGAAAAGGAGTTCAATTAGCCATGAGCCAGAAAATATGAGCAGAAGTCTGCAGGCGATGATATGCTCGAGCAGCAGAGATTAGTGTGGAGAATGTCTGTTTGTCCCCATAAGGTCAAGACAGAATAGACGTACTGCTGCGGGAGACTCTCTGCGTATGCCCAGGATATCCCTACTTTTTGCATGCGCATCAAGCACGAGGCTATGAAATCAGGGTACGGACAGAAAAGAGCCCGTATGCCTGCAACTCCGGATGAAACAAACACGCGAAGGAGAAGCCTGGGGAAAGCAGTAAGTATAGGCTGAACACTTATAAAGTCCAGTACGTCTTACAAGCCGCAATGAGAAATCCAGGCTTTCACCACTTCTTGTTGGGCCTGAAATTCGCTAGATGGGCAGAACTGGTATTTCCAAATACTAGCCTGTTCTCCGTACACAGATTCAGTACATCCAAGATGTCAAAGTATATTCGTTTGTGCATTGGAACTTTTTTGGATGCTAATTGCAACGTCCTGGGCGACAATTGCGGAAAGCTGCATTTTGTGCCTCCCCGCGATGCCAGACAGAGGCAAGACGCAACGGTCTGATCACCTTCCCTTAAAGTTAGTGCAACGTGCGACAATGATAATTCGTGTGCAGCTAGCGCCGTTGGCGGTCTCTATTGCGGTTTGGTTGACGCTCATACAAAGTGTCAAAGTGGGCTTTCTTTTTCCTGAGTAGTTCAGTGTTCTTCCAGTTTCGGCCGCTGAGAGTTGCAGCTCATATTTTGATTCAGCTCAGGTTCCGGACGACTGGGACTGCAAACAAAAAGCCTCTCGTGCTTCATGGCCCCTGCATGTGTGCCAGCACTGCCTATGTTAGGGTAGGTATTCAGGGTGCAAGTTGTACTGGTTGCACACTACACCCCAAAACGGCGTGGCAGCAGCAACAGTGAAGGTCACACGTGGTGAATAATGGTATTGCAAACCGATTTGCGCAATGCGTTGAAGGTAGTAGAGCCAATTCAATATTGAACTGAGCAAACCATCAGGAGAATGTAAGGAACTGCATGTTGCTCCTGCACACAATATTGCAGGTGAAGCTACCAGGCTGCGCGGTGTAGAAGAGAAACATAAATGAATGCAAAAACTATTTTTGATGTCGAGCTGTCAATCAGAATCTGATTCCTGAAATGAAGTTTCAGAGGCACTTCCACACAGGAAGGGCGGCTGAATCGCAAACATCTCAGCCCTGACTGAGCAAACATAGACCAGTTTTACGCGTTTGGTATGTAGATATCCTTGGACCGCTCCCGTACATGGCCTGCACATTGCTAGGATCACATACCCGTGGCCGTCGGCTTTTGGCCACAGCAGGCACGTAATCATAAACTGACAGATGACTGGAGAGGGGGATGTGGCGAAGGTGAACAGATAACGCCAATCAGTTGTGTTCAGGTTCTGATGGCAGTGTCTAGAGAGACTGCATATCAACCAGGCAAATAGGCAAGCCAATCTATGATCCCACTTCCATAGCTGCGCAATGTTCGCACCGTGAAAATGTCCAAAAAAAAAAGGTGACTAAAGTGAGGAGGCCTTGTGAATCTTGGAAGGAGTTGCAGGTTGCGCAACAACCTGGATCAGACGTCAATATATCCCAGAGTTCACAGTGAGGACCGTTTGGTATATCTTAGTAATGGCCTGAGACATATAACAAGCCCGACGTTTGGAAGACCATTGATGGCTGACAAGCATGGGGGGGAAATGAGGAAGCCTCGTCCCTGATGCGAGTGCCCCCGATGTCATGTCGGCTTCCGCTGTCGTACGAAACGCAGGACAGCGGCGATTCAGGGCGGTGATGGTTGGGCGAGACCGGTTCCATTTTCAAGCACGAGCGGCTAGTAGCACAGCCAATTCTCCTCGCATTTCCACCTCTCAAATCTCCCCGGACTAAACTCCACTTCTGTAGACTGCTCGTTATGCCCAGGAATGATGAATGCCGACTTCGGTCTATATTGAGAGTATGACATGCCATCGTTGCAACGAGAGACTGGGATAACGGATTGGTTTCCGGCGAGTGACTGACAGTAATGTGCGTATCAGACAGGCGGGTACTGGTCAAGGCAGGCATAATCCATTGCCTATTCAGGTTAGCACGAGTGACTTACGATCTAGGGTCAATCGTACTGTCAAGCGCGGATCAAGCATGCATTCGCTCGTCCAACTCCAGCAGCCAACAGGAGAATTTCCTTGCACTGCAGCACAACTGGCATAGCTTTGATTGTCAGTCAAATTCGAATGGCGGTCTCCACTTCATGTGCCTCAGCTAGGCTCGTTCAAGCAACAGATTACCATCGAGCCAGATATTCACCCTTATCAAGTCGAATTGTTTTCCCATGGAAAACGCCGAGCAACTCAGCGTAAGGCCATGGATGAGAAGACAGCTACAGCAAGATCGTCTGCGAACGAAAAGGCGGCACAGTCTGCAGCACTTCTCAGGACGCGCTCACTTCCTCGTCTTGCATGAACACATAACGCCACAGATCACTCCAACCCTGGTCTCCAGAGAGCGGGACGGGGGCGGCTCCACGGTCCTGCCCGCTGATGCGCGCGTCTGTGCATAGGTAAACGTGCCTGATCTTCATAGATGAGGCTCTCATAGCCTGGAAGAGCCCTTCAGAACACTCTCAAAGACTGTCGTCCGAAGAGATGCTCTTTGCTAAATCGAATGGAGAAGTACTAGCTGTTATTGGCCGTTCGGAACTTGCATGATAGTGATATCTATAAGCGCTCGCCTTTCATCCTCCACGATTCCTTCAATCATGCAGGGCTTGCCACGACATCAAGGGACGGAGCTTTCCAAGTTGCTGCCAACGCGCGCCAGCAACATGCTGGGGACAACATAAAAATTCTTCGAGCTTGTGGGTGAAGGAGGTGCGCCAAATGTGATAGAAGATGAAAAAGGTGATCGATCTTCAAATACGGTATACCGTACAGGACTTTGATCGTGCACAGTCTAACCTTTCTAAAGTTGTTGAAAAATGTGATGGGTTTTGGGTTAACCGAGGCTGCACGCGTTGAACATTTCGATTTGAAGCATCTCAGGCATCAATCTCGCAGCAGCCTTGGAGCCTCGCGATCATTGAACTGCACGTGAACTTGATACTCGATTTCCAATTTTGAGTAGAAACTCGACTTCTGATACAAAATAATACATTGCAATCAAAAACCATGAGTGTCCTCCTAGAAACATCGGCAGGAGATATCGTAATCGATTTACTCGTTGATTACGCTCCCAAATCATGCGAAAAGTAAGTCATCTCTTCTAAATAATCTTTGAAACTTCAAACATGCCAGTTTACGAATGCTTCAATCTCTTTGACCTTAAGCTCATTTGAAACCGAATACGTTCACTAACATCACTCACAGTTTCCTTAAGCTCTGCAAAATAAAATATTATAATTACGCCCCAATCCACAGCGTTCAGAAGGACTTCTCATTCCAAACCGGTGACCCATTAGGTCCCAACTCAAAAGACAGCGACGGAGGCAAATCAATATGGAGCGTACTATCCCCCACCACAGCCAAGGCCTTCCTACCAGAATTCCACCCAAAATTAAAGCACAAAGAGCGAGGAACAGTCAGCATGGCCACAACGGCAGGACTCAAAGACCCAGACCAAAGAATAGGAGGCAGCCAATTTATAATAACTCTGGGAGACGACCTAGACTACTTAGACAGCAAAGCAGCGATATTCGGAAAAGTAGTTGAGGGATTCGACGCCCTGGAGAAAATAAACGATGCCTTCGCCGATTCGGAAGGCACACCACTAAAAGACATACGAATACGGCACACAGTCATCCTAGACGACCCCTACGATGACCCACCCGGTCTAATCGAACCACCACAATCACCTCTCCCCACACCAGCCCAACTAGCGACAGTACGAATAGCAGACGACGAAGAAATCGCCAAAGAAGAAGACCAAGAAGCACTAGAAATGCTGCGTCGGGAACGGGAAGCGCGAGCCCAAGCCTTAACACTAGAAATGGTCGGCGACCTCCCCTTCGCGGAAGTGAAACCCCCGGAAAACATCCTCTTCGTCTGCAAACTCAACCCCGTTACCCAAGATGAAGATCTCCAACTGATATTCTCGCGGTTTGGCCAAATTTTGTCTTGTGAAGTCGTGCGTGACAAGCGCACAAACGACTCGTTACAATACGCGTTTATTGAATTTGAAAATCAAAAGGATTGCGAGATGGCGTATCAGAAAATGCAGGATGTACTCATTGATGATCATAGGATCCATGTTGATTTCTCGCAGTCGGTGAGTAAACTCAGCGATCAGTGGAGGGGGAGTGAGAATGCCAAGAGGAAGAAGAGAGGCGGGGGCGGCTGGGGTGGGATACAGGATTTGGAGAAAAAGAGGCAGTATAGGGCTGAGGTCGATGGGATTAGGAAGGGTGATGGGCGGTATGGGATGGTGTTTGAAAAGGGTGGGAGGAAGAGGGATAGGAGTCGGAGTAGGAGTAGAAGTCCACCACGGCGGAGAGAGAGGAGTAGGGATTATGATCGGAGGAGATACTGATCTGGTCAACAAGATGGGACCAAATCTCACGTTTCTGGTGGTTGATAGATCCGTGGGGATGATGTCAATTTCATCAGTGCCACAGTATCAACATGTCGCAAGTCTCTGTATTCAAAACAGTCTTCCTCAGATTTACATTTCGAAACTTTGAGCCTGTGAATCACGAATAGATAAAAAGGGCATTGCTCCGAGGTTCCAGAGCACCACGATAGAAGCATATATTTACGAGCGCTGTTACTCAGAGGGGATAATCGAGAAGAAGGAAGGGCTCTCAAATCAGATTTACCCTTCACGAAGGCACTGAAAGATGAAGTATATAGCACCAACAAAAACGCTACCATTATCTTCTCGTTCATCCTATATCTGATCTTACACGTACCCATACTACTCACATACACGATCATTCCATACCCCTTCCATTTTCATCATGAATTCGCAGGCCTCGGGGGTGGAACCCTATCCTTCTCATTCTCACCATCCTCCTCCATCTTCTTCCTCAGACCACCACCAACCCCACCAACTTCCGTCCCTATCGCAATCACGCCCCTCAAATTCCCAAAAGGCAGCACATCAGCAATCCTCCCGGCACCCCCAAAAAGCATAACCAACCTATCCAACCCCATCCCCCACCCCCCGGTCGGCGGTAACCCGCACTCCAGCACCCTAACAAAATACCTCTGCCCTGGTGTTAACCTCTCCTTGACAAACCTCGCCCTCTCCAAAAAATTAGGTTCATCTCTCCTCAAGTCTTCCAAAACCTTCGAATGGGAGGGTGATTGCTGGAGGAAGAATTTCTCTGCTTGGGAAAAGGGGTCGTTTTCTTCTTCGTACATGTTGCAGTACTCGATGCCGTTTATGAAGAGTTCGGCGCGGGCGGAGACGGTGTGCCCGGTTTCGGGGTCGGGGAAGGATTTTGAAAGGGGGGACATTATGGAGGGGTAGAAGGTAATAAAGGTTGGTTCTATGCAGAGGGGTTCGACGAATTCACTGGATAGGGCGTCTAGCAAACGCGCTACTGTCGGGTGCGCTGGTATGGCAAGTTTTAGTTCTTCGAAGAGAGCGAGGATTTCTGGTACAGCTTCTTCGTCTAGTACTTTGGGCAGGCGGAAACTTGAGGCTACGCGGTTGAGTTGGTCGAGGAGGGTGGGAAGGAAGGGAAGTTTTTGGAAAGTCGTGCCTGGACGAAGTGATGCTGCGAGTTTGGTGTGTGGCTCTTCTAGGGAGGTCAAACTGCTTTGTATGTGCGGTTCGAGCGCCGAGTGGATGGTGCAAAACAAATCCTCTGTCATTCTCATCAAAGTGTCGAGTCTCGCGTAAGCCATGTAAAACTCGCATGTAGTAAACTCTGGGTTATGTGTTGTATCGAGTCCTATATTGGGTCTGGTTAGCGATTGGTTTATTCGCGAAGAGAGTGACTGGTAACATACCTTCATTCCTAAAACATGGACCAATCTCATACACATTTGTCAAATCAGCAGCAACCAACTTCTTCAGAGCCAATTCCTGCGCAATCCTCAATTTCAGTCCCGTCTTCTCACCGTCAAAATTCGCTGTAGTCTCGAATGGTCTGGCAACTGCGCCTCCAGTGTCCGCAGCTAATATAGGAGTGGTAACTTTGGTGAAATTCATGCCATTGAGGTAGCCTTGTAATATCACTTCAATGTGATGGCGAAGGCGGAGTAGGTCTCTCTTCTTGCGTTGGGTGAGAAGATCAAGCTGTGGAAAGCGGGAGAGAGTTGTTTCGTCTGTTATTGACGCGGGAATGGTGTGTAGCGAGGGTGCTTGAAGTTTGGGAAGATGTTCCGTAACGCTGAGGGTCAACGCCTGGTCACCTTTTCCTGTCCGCGCAGGCATACCAGAGAACTCTGCACTTGGTATTAGTGCTTGAAAGTTACAGGAGGGCAATGGCAAACTCACGATAGAAATCCCCAACACGGATCTCCTTCGCAAACCGTTCCAGCTCGGGATGAGAATGATAACCCTTTTTCTCCATGAAACCGAGGTTGATCATGATTTGTAGTTGGCTATCGTCTTGCACTACATCCACGAATACAAGCTTTTTCCCGTGTGTTCTTATTGCTTTGATCTTGCCTAAAAATATCATTTAGCCTTTGTCTAAACAGCGGAGAAGCATACGCTATCGTACACCATACCGCGTATTGTTCTCTGATCTTTGTGGTTCTCGAAGGGCTGCAGCGAGTGATATCGTAATTTAAATTCTGAAATATTCATCGCTCTAAACTCCCCGTGAGGTACATTTGCTGGTGCCCGCGGGTATAACACCCCAGGAAAAGCCAATTCGTCTTCATTGACAGATCTCCGGGACTTAAGATCTATGAAACGTTTTTCGTATGAACGAGTGGACCAAAGTGTTTCTGCTGGCTTATTGTCTGAAGTTTTGGATGAGACGGAGGATTTGGCGGTGATAGTTGCGGAGTAGAAGCGGAGGTAGACATTGCGGCGGAGTGGGCTTGCTGGACCATATAAATATGGCCTCAGCATTGTTCCTAGTGGACTGGACATTCTACTCAAAGTCAGCTACTGTTTTGTTTGATAATTTTGGCAGAATTTGGAGTAAGAGAAGTAAGATATCAGATTTCTATGGCATGGTAAAGTCACTCGCCGAAGCGTCAGTCGCAACGGTTCTAATGTTATATTTGGTTCATCATATGAGTTTTCGAGTAGGGGTGAAAGAATATCTACTTACATGTCCAGTTGGCCAAGCCCTCTTAAATAAATCTGGCGGTGCTTTGGAGTTGTCGGACTCGAAGTATCTTTACAAGAAAATATCCGAAGCTTTGACCCCTGTCCTCCAAAAAGTCGTCACGGCAAACCATCACGCACCCAGTATCAACACCATAATCAAACCAATTATATCCAACTCCAAGCTCAAGAATGTCATTCCTCTTCGGCGGCGGTCGCCCGCAACCAACATCTGCCGAGAAAATTGCAGCAGCAGAAGCAGAGATAGAAATGGTATCAGATATGTTCAACCGGTATGCATATTATACTCCCCCATGCTATCTCATCATTGATCCAATCCTCCACTCTTGAGTTCCAACCTTGAGGCGTATTATTGATGCTAACGAATTGAAAAGCCTAGTATCAACGTGCACAAAAAAATGCATACCAAGCGATTACCGCGAAGCCGACCTCAACAAAGGTGAATCCGTCTGTCTCGACCGATGCGTATCCAAATTTTTCGAGGTCAACGTCAAAGTTTCGGAAAAGATGCAACAGGAGAGTGCAAACAGGGCTGGTGGGGCGGGCGGTGGTGGTGGAGGTATGTTTGGGATGTAACAAGCTATTGCTCTACCTATCGGAGGGAGAAGGGGCAAAGAGGAGCTTGGGATTTGAGTGGCATGGGTTTTTGTCGATATAACGCATACTCTTCTCGTTGATTCATGTTGCATTGGCGTTGTGGGAGTGTATACCAACGCTGTTGTATCATACTTGTAGGCTGAGGAAATGAATTGAGTCTACTGTACAATCTCCACGGCTCTACGGAACTCCTGTCCACCTCATACGAATTATTGCTAGGGGCACTTGAACACCTCACTTAAATCAAGCATACCTATCTAAATTGAGTATACCCACGGCTCCTAGAGATAAACCACAATGAGAAGCTTAAGTATACCTATATGTTTTGAGTATACTCATAGAATGTAGATAGACTCATGAGCTTTCGTATCACTGAACTCATTTCTAGGCAGGCGCCCCGTCCTGCTATTCGAAACAAGCTTCATCATCTCATTTCCGTATATCGACGGCTCCCAGAAATAATCGCAATAATAAGCTCAAACATTCAATTGAATCGAGCATATTCACAATATCTGGATATACTCACAAGGTCTTTTAGGATTGAAGCAATTCTGGGCAGGCGCCTTCCATCCCATAATTCGAATACATCATCTCTATCTAAATTGAGTATACTCACGGCTCCTAGAAATAATCACAATATCAAGCCTAAGTAGACTCAGATAAGTTGAGCATACCCACAAAATGTAAACATACCCACGAGGTTTCGTACCATTTATCCTATTTCTGGACAGGAGCCCTCCCTCCCTTAATTCAAACCAAGCTTCCCTATCTACTTTGAGTATACTCATGGCTCCCAGCAATAACACTATCAACGTCCCATGAATATACCCAAACTATTTGAGTATATTCACAAACTTCTAGCACGCCGAGATATCCCGACTCCCGTATTTCTATCCCAAATATTAAGGGATATATTAGACCTCACAACAACATCTCACATCCAAGATAATAGATAGCTAGATAGATTAGATAGAAGTAATACAAATAACAATGTTAGATGAGATGATAATGTGACACTTTCATGTTTCGAACCCATAATATATCCCATTTAAATTTCGTGAATTTGGAAAAACTATATAAAAAAAGAAACAATTCGTGAAAAAAAAAGTTCCATTTTCTCATAAAAAATCCATTTTTCTCATAAAACCTACATTTTCTCATAAAAAAGTCAATTTTCTCGTAAAAAACGTCAAAAACGCCAATTTTCATAATAAAATCATAAAAAAAGCTCAAAAAACAAGAAATTCACAGAATTAAACCCGAAAACAACCCAAATAGCATGTTCAAACCGGAGCATTCTTCAACTTGCTAGTAAGCATACTAACGCTAATAAGCAAACTCTCATACTCATTCTTGTACTTCAAATCAGCCAATTTGGCCAAATTGTAAGCCTTCACAACAGCAATTTTCGCAGCCTCCAACTTCTGAATATCATGAGCAATTGACTAAACAGGTTAGCGCCTTTCCTAATGCGGTAATTCGAATTAACATACCAAGCTCAAGCCAGTAAATTGATCAAGAAAATCCCTATCTGGACAGGTTTGGGATATTTTAGCCATTCCACGCATTACCACATTAGCCTCATGACATATGGATTGGTATTTCGAATCAACCTCTCCAACATCAGACGATTTCGGTGCTGCTTTCTGGAAAATGTGGCGTAAGCTGTGGCTGCGCACCCTAACCGCTTCGGGATTGGTTAAAGAGAATTTTCGCATTGGAAGTCGTGTTCGAATCTTCCGTGGTGTAGATGTAAGCGCAGTGATCTGATCGGGAGTATGAGTGGGATCGAGATCAGGAAATGCAGTGGGGTCCACGAGTTCAGCTTGACTACCTGTAGCCGAAGTGCCGAAAGTAGGCTTGCGAATTGCGCCAGGGCGCCTATTTGGGAATGGCTCAATGATAGGACTGTTAATAACGGAGGACTCTGCATCAGAAAATGGGCCTCCTTTGGTAGGGGTGACTGGTGAGGTCAATGGCCAAGAAGAAGACTGCTCAACAGCTGGCTGTGGGAGAAGTGGAACCCGTACGGAAGGCGAAGGCATCGGAGATATGCTCTCAAATTGGTCATGTGTGAAACTCTTGGCTCGGCGGAGATGCTCCTGGAAAGATGGCAAATTTTTGATGGGCCGGTCCGAGAGAGATCCAGTGATTGCGTGTTTGGCAGGCAGAAGAGGCACAGTCAGCGGGGTACTAACGTCTTCAGCATCGATTAATGCGCGACTCTGAGATTGAGTCTGAGCCCCCAGTCCATCACCAGTTGGTGGCATTGGTGGTAGTGGTTTACGCTCCAGCGCTTTCCTGTCCATGTCCTTCCTGGGAATTATGCTCTGTGGTGTTCCGCCCAAACCCTATCAATGTGTTAATAATAATGCGATAAACACAACATGAAGTGAGATTAGTGACACACGTACCGGAATCAGTTCTTGCTCCTTTTGAGGCATGATAAGACCAAAGGGTGATGTTTTTGCAGAGCCATTCTGCTGACTGCTATGCTTCTGTGAGGTGGGATGTCAGCAAACGCGGCACCCAGACAGGAAAAAAGGTGAGTGAGTGAGTGAGTGAGTGAAGTAGTACTTACAATAGTGGGCTTGGGAATACCTGATGCGCCGCTTCGAGGAGTGTGCATTAATGCTGCTGGAGATGAAACTTCACGTCGAGGAGAGCCATTGGCGCGAGACAGCACGTTTTCAAAGGTGTCGCCGCTTGCTGGATCTCGAACACTTGATGCTCTTGCTTTTGGCTTTGGCAAACGTGAATATTCCATGACTGAGGATGATTTTTGCAAAGGGTAGAAGGTGAGAGAATGAGACGACAAAAGAAAAGTAATCAGAGGCTCCAAGTCAAGTACTCAGCTGTGAAGGAAGAAGTTGAGGATGGGTAGGCGGCGGTGAGTTTGTTGACGGTGGAGGTAGCGCGTTTGTAATGCGCCAGGCAGACATAGCACATCTTTTTTGAAGACCAGTATGAAGTGACTTCGAAGTGAAGAACAGATGTTACGAGTCCCCTAACATTTGAACTTCACTTTGTCGTGGGACTCCACTCCACAGCTTGTGGAATACAAGCTCAGGCACCGAGGCAGCACCCTCGCCCAAAGAGCAAGCCATGTTGGGAAGGAATGGCAGAATCTTGACGCCCAGATATGGAAGGAAGAAATGAAAATTCATGAGAGGATGTTGGTGTAAAGATCAAGATGTAATGACAACAAAGATCATACTTATAAGAAGGTTCGGCTTCTACAAACAATCCGCAATCGGCTCTGCTATTGACGGCTATCCTAGGCCACTGCATAAACAGGCGCTCCTGGTACCCCTACTTTGGCGAATTTGTCATTAAAGCGGATATCAGCGGTATGCAACTTCGGCGTCCAAGGTAGATGGGTAGTGAACAAGAAAACAAACGCCTTTACTTCGTCGCCGTCTGATTTTAAAGTACAGTCTACGGCTCCAACAACGAGGTAAGAACCAGTCGTCATTTCATTTCCCTTTATCCATCTCTTATAACCAGTAGAACTAATCTGCTACTTATCCCAGTTCGAATGTCGGCTTGGACAATCGCAGCAACGAGAGTTCCTACATCGATACTGAGACACGAACTGTGGTAATCTACAAACACGGGAAGAACAAGTCGCTGATTTAATATGTGTTGAAGATGGGATGTCGTTGACTTTGGCGTTCCGGGTGGAAGGAGCGCGACCCATTTTTTCACCAAACCCCTTTCGGATCGAGATTGTCACACAAGGTTCAGCCTATAAATTCTTTCCGACTTTCACGTTATATTTAAGATTTCATCAGGTTTTCTTCTCTCCTTATCATCATCTCCCATCTCGCTTTCTAACAACAATTGATCATGCGGTTCTTTGTGGTCCAGCAAATCTCGCTTCAAGAATCTGGGCTGCATGAACTAGCATCAAAATGTGACTTTGTAAACGCACCGGCAGCTCTCGACGTACTTTGATAGAGAACATGTCAGAAGCGCTGCATACACAGAAAAATAGTACAGATTCTAGAAATAGTTTCTGCCCCGAGGTCTCAAGCAATATAAGGTGTGGCATTCTTCTTCAAGAGCATGGTGCAAAATTGTCAAGGAGAATCACCTCTGGTCTTTGTCATTACAGCATGTTCCATATTTCTGTTAACCAGATCAAGACTTTAGAAGCTCAGGTATACTAAAGTCGTTGACTCCTGGGGGAGTTTGAGCTGAGATTGGTTGATTGGATACTCAATTAATGATATCCTACTTCTGTGTGAGCTAAGCTGATTATCAGCTAAACTACTTAGTTCAATTCCTCCATTAATATTTACAGGTCATGCCCCATTTCAGTATGAGAGCCATAACCACATGCTATCGTTGCATGTTCATTAATGCCAAAGGTATTTCAAGTGGTATTCCCAACGCCGCGCTATGCTTAAGTTGCCCAAAAAATCATCGGAAGAAAAGTTATTTACAGGTTGTGAGAAGATAAGGTCATGCCGTGTAGACAATCTTCCTCGGGACTCGTTTGGGAACGCTCCAGGGTTCCTCGCAGATTGTCTAAGAGAAGTCAGCATCGACTTCTATGGTATCTTTGCAGGGTTGAGTATCGTTGCTTACCTCGCCTTCACTAAAAGCCCAGAAATATATCGCTTCAGCTACAAGATAGTACAGCGCGGCATTCGTGCTCTGATACATCAAAACCGCTGCCAACGCCGTCAGTGGCAAAAGCACCAGTCGCGCCTCAAACGAGCGATGCAGTGCTGAGCCAGCGAAAGACTTCAAGGGCCATTCCCACGCAAGAGCAATGAGACCGAAGACAAGATTGATGGTTTGGAGGACAGGTATTGGCTTCACCGCCGGATCGAAATTCGTGGTAAGAAAATCCCAGAAGAACTTTGGCCAGAAAATTCCTTCGATTGACGCTGCAACTTGATCTGCAAGAACTGTCAGCACTCGGTATGATTTCAGCGCTTTATGAACGTAATGACTTACAGGCTGCGGCGCTCAGGACGACGAGTCTCGCCAAGTGGTTCTTGATCAGTTTTCCCATCGCAAATCAATTGACGATGCGACGAAGTATCAACTCATCTGGCTCAGACGTTGGGACTGGTCCTCCGAGCAAGAGACGATTTGAGGCGATCAGCACTTGTATTATGTTCGAGTGCAAGCAGAATGCGGTGAAAGACTTTTGCAGGTGGGGAAGTACTGATATGGTGATACAACGTGCAATCCGATTTCCGGAGGAGTTTTTCTAAGGATAAAAGAGTGAATCGACAAGGGAGTCAAGCGGGTTAAACAAGCTGCATTCACGGCTCAAGGCCATATCCATACCTCTGGTCATATGCGCAATTCATTCAGTGGATAAATCTGGTATGCAAGGATTACCCGAAGCACGACCCAACAATGCATAGCGGGCGGTTAGACGGAATTACAAAGACGGTTAGCTCAAATCCAGCCGCCGAATCAAGTCTGTGTGACCCTGGAAAGCATCAGAATTCTCACGGTATGTACGAAGTTTCGTTGGCTGGCTGTCTTTCTTGGCCACGACACCACCGAGCGCTACATCAAGGAGCCTTTTCTGGTCTGGATTTCTGTTGCCTTTCGTTGGAACGCTTCAGTAGAATTAAAGAAGCTTCGCCCCATAATTGCGGCCTACTGTCTCGGAGCTATTCATAAGGGAGTCGTCCCACTCTTCGAAGCTTCAAAATGAATGAAGCCAGAATGCCAGAATCCTTCACACACTTGGAATACAACCATGAGTGGCTGGTATGCTGTGACCTGGCGATGCGATAGCAAGCCACTCTATTCAAGAACTGAAAAGTTTGCAACTTCATGCGCATACTCTTCTCGCTACGACTCGAACTAAAAGGTGTGGATGCAACTACTGTAAGACAAGCCGTTATTGTCACAATCTGGACTTCGCGGCATACATTTGCATCACGAAGATTGGGGCTATCATGATCATTGCTATGAGTAGGTCAGTGATCCATAGTGATAGCAGAAAATCTGCCCCGCACTTGATCAGTGGATTATAATCCTGGCCTTGTCCATACATGAACAGTTGGATTCGTTGAGCCATTCATTTTTCGCTTGATGTGACGAATATGCATATTTCTGCGCATAACCTTACACTAAGTGACTTAGGCCACGGTGAACCATGATTTACCAGCCTCCCGAGTCATTTCCAATTTTCAGGAATCGAGGCACTCCACTCTGGGGCCGGAGGAATTGAGATCGAGTTTCCATTGGCTCTCGGGCTCTCCCGCAAGTAACCGCTGTATACGCAGCCATGATTTGAATGTGGTGGATCATGTCCACACAAATCTGGTGAAACAGTCTCAACGCCGCAGACGGCTGTTGCGTGTAAAATGAGTGATGAATGCCATCGGCGCCAACTGTCGGACTGTCCCATCTGCCAGAATATCTTCATGCATTTCCCGAGGCTGGGAATCATAATCCTGGTGACAACTCGTGGTCCTCTGGGCGGCCGAGCTAGAGTGCAACGGGTTGAATCCAGCGGTTGGGCAGCGAATCAAAGGCCACAATCTGCAAGAGTCCGCATTTAGAACAAGATCCTCAGCACCAACCAGACCCCACGGTGGAGTGATGGGACCCTTTTGCACTACCCAAGCTGCGGCAGGTGCAAGATTTGTCCAGTATCCGGTCATGGAGTTATGTGGACGCTGTGAATGGTCCTCTTGCAGTGATTGAGAATCTGCTGGATCTATTCGAGTGCCCTAAGACGGTGCGCATAATGAACATTGCAATTCTTCGCAAAACACTAGATTCGTCTTCTTTAGGAGATACCATAGCAAGAGTATACGATCCTGAATCTACCATTGTCGATCTCAAGAACTAGACCTCTCAGTACGAGTCTGTCTTCGTTGAACGAAAGACATCTTGCCCGAACCACCACTTCCTACTACCACGAAAATCCTACAGAGCTCCTGCGGCGCATACATTCAGGACTACTCAACCAAAAGACGGAGCGCATATATCCTATACGAGTACACTGGAAGAAAAAGCGACCAGGCTAGGACAAAGAAGAGCACAAACATCAGTTCAAATAACAAGAGGAAGAAGACAACATCGATGTGGTTGCACCAGTGGTTATAGACTCGGCATTGAAGTCTTTCCGAATTGTAACACGGAGCATACCACTCAGAACTCTCAGCGGGATGGGTCAGAATGATGAGCGGGGGGTGTTCCAGACATGGCTTGCTCCAAGGAAACTTCTATTCTACACATTATTTCATGGATTTCATATAGGTATATTTTGCGTGGGCTGGTAAGTTTAAAGGCTCCCGGAATTCGAATATGGTTCTGACTGGTTTTTAGGTATGAACAATGGGCGAACGAGAAGCTCGCAGCACTGAATGATCTCAAATTTTCTGTTTGGATATCTCGAGGAGCAGGATTATGTCTTTCCGTTGACACTATGTTGATATTATTACCCATGTGTCGAACTATTCTGCGTTATATCAGACCAAAGGTTCCGTGGCTTCATTTGGATGAGTCGCAATGGTTCCATCGACAAGTGGCATACTCTATGCTATTCTATACGTGCGTTCATACATGTGCTCATTATGTCAAGTAGGTTGTCTTTGTTACCCCAATTTTGTACACTTCGTTGACGTTTTTAGCTTTTATAACGTCGAGCGATCTCAAGTACGAAAAGAAGCCGCGATCGAGATTCACTACGCGCAAGCAGGTGGCATAACGGGCCACATCATGCTACTTTGCATGCTATTGATGTTTACCACAGCACACGCTCGGATACGCAAGCAATCTTTTGAGACATTCTGGTACACACACCACCTCTTTGTACCATTTTTACTCGCTATGTACACACATGCAACTGGGTGCTTCGTTCGTGATACGGTAGAACCTCATTCCCCTTTCGCGGGATCACCATTCTGGACGCATTGTATAGGTTATGAAGGATGGCGGTGGGAGCTAGTTGCCGGTGCTTTGTATCTCGTTGAGCGAGTATACCGGGAAATACGATCACGCCGGGACACCGAGATCATTGGCGTCATCAGACACCCATTTGGTATTATTTCCCCCTGTACCGTCTTGTGGGGTGATCGCTAATTTTGAGTAGACACCATGGAGCTTCAATTCGACAAACCAAGCATGAAATACAAGCCAGGCCAATGGCTCTTCCTAAGCTGTCCTACCGTGTCCAGTGGGCAATGGCATCCCTTTACCATTACATCCTGTCCGTTCGATCCTTACGTAAGTGTCCACATCCGCCAAGTGGGAGACTTCACGAGATCCTTAGGAGATGCGCTCGGAACTGGTCCGGCACAAACTGAAGCTTTCCTGGACCTAAACCCGCTAGGGATGTACGACATCAGGCCTGATGCTGGTGAAAGCTGGCCCGCCCTACGCATCGATGGACCGTACGGCGCTCCGGCTGAGGACGTCTTCAACAACGAAGTAGCTGTTTTGATAGGTACTGGTATTGGCGTCACGCCATTCGCCAGCATTCTGAAGCACGTCTACAATTTACGCGCGCAGTCTGATCTCCCAAAACGATTACGACGGATAGAGTTCTTTTGGATATGCAGAGATACAAGCTCATTCATGTGGTTTCACAACCTGCTCGTTTCCCTCGAGACACAATCCCTCGAAGCGTCAGATGGAAAAGGCGACGATTTCCTTCGCATACACACATACCTTACAAAACCCATGGACATCGACACAGCAAACAACATTGTGCTCAACTCCATTGGCACGGACAAAGATCCGCTAACCGAACTTCGAAGCCGAACAAGCTACGGACGTCCTGACTTCAAGAAGCTACTCAAGGGAATGAGCGCAGGCATCAAAGACGAGAGATATATGCCTAGCCTAGGGGTCCCGACAAAAGAAGGACACAAAAAGACCGAAATAGGTGTTTACTTTTGCGGTCCGGGCGGCGCGAGCAGAGATATCAAGAGAGCTTGTAAAATAGCCACGGATAAGGAAGTCGAGTTCAAATTCTGGAAAGAACATTTCTAAGAGATCTCCCTTCTATTCATGGCGTTTGCGGTTTTTTCTTTGTTAGCATTCCCATGACTTAAGGTTCATCTGATTGCACAAGTGCTTTTGGAACAGGAAAGCGTGGCGTTGGGCATATATGGGTCTGGATTCTTAAGATTTGTAATAATTGTACATATACTGTTACAATTTCTCAGAGCCTCATCCGCAGCAGGTGGCGATTTACTTATGGCATCTCTCCATTTAGGGAACATGGTCTTGGCTGGCTTAGACTTCTGTCTGGGCTGTCGAATGGCAGCTGCATATAATAATGTCGAGCCCATTCTTTTCTCCCATACAAGTCCCTATTGATAGGTTGCCGTAATTCTGGGGGTTGATAAGCTTTCCCTGGGCTTTCTTCTTTTGTCACCTATCACTTTCCTTTCATCTCTTGGAGTCGTACTTATTCTAGCCTATGGGATTACTCATCCACCAGCTGAACAAAAACGCCGGCCAAGGAACACCTGCGCCATGATGCCAAATCCGATCACGTCTTTGGAGGCTTAGACTCGTTCACAAGCGATGGCCATCTAGATAGGATTATTGTGATGACGTGGGGAATGCCAGGCTGGATTCAGCCTTGCACGCGATTTTTACATATTATCGATCCCCCTTTATATACCTTGCAGAGTGCATCCTGGATATCAGCAGCTATATTACTCCGCCATGTTTCTCCTGATCCCCTTCCTCGCGTCGCTTTTACTCCTCTCTATAAATGTTGAATGTGCCATCACCGGCCTGATCGACTTCACCTCAGCGCCAGATTTCAAATCATTGCGCACATGCGGACACTGCTGTCTTTGCGCGGGGACAAGTTGTACAGCTGGTACTCAATGCATTACAACTAAGACGAATTGCGATACTATAGAGTGTTTGTGCAGTACAGGCACCATTATCCTTGCTCAGAAATATCTCGAGTCCTGCGTATAGACAGCTTGCAATGAAAGTCAATCCGAGCATCAAACTCAGACCAACATTGACGTGCAAAGCTATGATCATGTGTTTATTGCATACTGCAAGATCATAGCGAAAGCAAGTCCAACAACACTGTTGACATCGACAACCTTCGCAGTTACGGGTAAATCAACACAACACTGACAGACTTATCATACCTTTGCACTAACACACCCGCCAGCTTCACCAACATCCACACCCGATAAGAAAGACTCCTTCGACATAACAACACAACTAGCAATACCACTAGGCGTTGGCTTAGGCGTCGGAATCCCGGGATTTCTCGTCGCGCTCTTCTTCGGATATATCGTAGTGAAGCATCATGAGAGAAGAAAGCATGTCGATCGAGAGACGACCAAAGACGCTGAGATGTGGAGGTCACTGAGAGATAAATTCTTACAGGTTGGACCGGGGCAGTCGGTGCCGGTGAGGGCGTTGCTTGAAGGACCGACTACATAACATGGGAGATTTGAATGCCCAATGGACTGAATGACAATAATGATATTAATCATGGCCATTTCTTTTACTCCAATCTAAGCCCGCTATGAACGCAACACATTATTCAGCAAACCGTGAGATCAATTGACCTGCACGATAGCAGCAGTCAACGCCATATCAACGTCCCTCTTTCTAAAGCCTGGAGCTCTTCCAAGGCAGATACCCTTTTTGATAAGATCTACCATCGATTAATTAGCCTTTACTCCAGTCCAATCAAGAAGGGATGGAGCACAAACGTACCATCAATTAATTTGCTAACATCAACAATGACACTCTTCTTCAGTGGCGGCGTTGGTGCCGCGACAATAGCGACAGAACCAGTCAGGGCAGTATCAGTTGCACCAAATCCACTAAAAGAGTGATCACCGATTGTATCGGTGAGATCCCACGGCGCCGAAGGTTCGAAGTTCGACCAGCCAGAACTAAGAAAGTCAGGTGTTTTATCACCGGAACCCATGAGCCACCCAGTCGCCGCATTGTCCCACGCAGAATTAGATCCAGTTTCCCAACCGCCGAGTTCGGGGAAAAGACGGTTGGTGTGAAGGTCCAGCGCACTTTCACTCATTACTGGTGTATGAGGTGAGGTATTTCCGCTTGTGGCGGTATGATCACGACTAGTTGCACTGGATGTAGGTGAAAATACTTGTTCTGGAGGTTGAGGGCCTTCGAGTTCTATGTTTGCTTCGGCGAAGGTGCTCTGCGGATCGATTGTAATGCCTTTCTCTTCGAGATAACCTTCAACGTCATTTGCATCGAACCACTCCCCGTCGTATTCAGTCATGTCTAGGTCGATGTCGACATTTACACCAGGAGAGTCTGCACTTTCGAGCCGTACTTGTCGGCCAAGAGGTCCAGGCTTGACAATGTAGCCATTCTTTATGCGGCCGGTGTTGTAGTGGAATCCGGCGTTCCCAAGGTGTATGAATGGTGTTTGCAAAGTCTCCATTGGTTCGGAGGCAGTGCGTGTAAGTGCGAAACGGAATTTATTGAGGAGAGTGTCACGGGTGTGGTATAGGAGAGAGAGTCGGAATACGCGATTGAAGGCTTGTGGGCGGACTTCTGCTGTTGATAACAGATGGAAACCACGTTCTACAGCTGCTCTTTGTAACCGTCGAGCAAATGTTGTCTCTTGAAAGGAGTAAGTGTATGGAGGGGGTAGCGTTCTTGATTTTGTGGGCGAGCGCACCACCATTGGGGGCGGTGATGGTACCTGACCATTATACTGCTGAGTGGAGAAGTCGGATGCCGCGGAAATGGCCATGAGATCCGCTGTGGAGCTGGAATTCGAGCTGTATGGATATAGGGAAAAATTCTCCATGGCCGAGTCATATCGGTCTGTTGCAATGGAGGTGTCCATGCCGTTGAAGGTGTCTAGTGGATCTTCAACAGAAATCGAATCTATCGGCTCGTGGTCGAGAATTTGTACGTAGCCCATACCGATATCAATACCTCGATTTGGTGCTGATACTGGTTCTGGCGAGGTAGAACTTCCGGATATGGTAGGGAAAGGAAACCCATCATGTTGATCCAACACCATTGGCTCTTCGCGCTGTGACCTTGAGGTTTGCTGTCTTGCGGCTTTACTACTTGTTGGTACCTCTTCAATTTCAGAATCCGAATTTTCATCTCCACTGAGACTTGAGGCTTTCGCAAGAAGGATGAATTTCTCGGTTGCAGCTTTTAGTTGCTGGCCTAAGTCCGGACTCATACGTAATATACCAGAAGCTACAGCACTGTCGTTGAACTGGAGAAATGTCTTGTTCATCTCCTCTATTGTAGATTGCAATGATGATACTTGGATTTTTAGAGACGAAATCGTGGTTTCTTTGCGCATCCGGTAAGCTCTTTGAGCTAATCGAATTTGAGTACGACGGCGCTGTATCCGAACATTAGCTATTAGGGTATGGGAACGTGTAGTACGAAGCTATCACATACATCTGCAGCGGTTTCGTCCTGCCCCTCAACCCGTGGTCTCCCTCTCTGCTTTTTGGGATCATCATCAACATGTTCCGAAACCCTCTGCCTCTTTCTAGGTGCTCCATCTCCCGCCATGATACAGAAGCTACGTTCACGAATTGCAAAATGCCAGTGTCACAATATGAATATAATAGCGCTTTTACACAAAGTCACGCGAAATGGTATAGCGTAACAAAGAGGGGTATTCACACCACTGCGAAGCAGAGACGTATTGGATGATTAACAAAAACTGAGGACGCGAAGAGGTATAGATATAGATTAGGATAGTGGTAAGGATATAATGCACAGGGTCCTCATGAGGTGCTACACGCATTGGTCATCTCTCACGCCCTGAGACTGCTGAATACGGTTTGTGGTGAGTGATCAGTAATCATTCCTCGCGGTCAGGAACGAGTGGGGCCAATGGGAACCCTGGCGGGGCTTACTCAGGAACTCCTCAATTAAACCGAGGAGGTTTGTAAGTATCTTCACCAGGAGAAATGGTGACAGATGCGGATCTGAATGAGTGTATCTTAAATCTGACATCATCTGATCTCAGCTCTTTTTGTTGAACTTTAGGTTGTGATAATGAATTCGGCAGCGGAGAGTTTTGGAGTGGCATCTTGCAGCAGTGCTAAATCGGGTTTAGCGTCAGCCCTACAGACAGAAATTCGAGATCTTCAATTTTGATATCGGAGCGTTTGAAGCAATTTCACAGCACCTAAATTTGACTCTTGGAAATGGTGAATAAACACCTCTCTGTACTACCATACATACTGATAACTGGCTCATAGGCACCAATCCGTCCAGCCTCAAAATCTGCTCGCAGAAACCCAATAGCTTCCTCATCGAGTATTCGAAACCCACGCTCAAACTATCCCTCTACACCAAGTGATTCCTCCTTCAGCACCACCAAAAAAGATAAGCGCACAATAAAACACTCAATACTCCTATCTAAAATCCAGAAATCCGCACCCGGAGGTATCAAAAAGCGACGACGTCCTTCCAAGAAACTTCTCACAACACTCGAGTCACTAGCAGACGCCTTACCAGAAGACGAGTCACTCCGAAGACCAAAATCAACGTCGGCACTCAATGACAGGGGCACTGCAGGGAGTTTAAAGAGCAAACCTGGTGTGAGGAAGCGGAGGGAAAAGATGGAGAAAGCGGAGCGAGAGCGATTTGGGAAGAACTTGGCTGTTTTGAGTCAAGCTAGACCTGGGGAGACGGGCGATAAGGTCATGGAGGGAGAGACGAGTGGTACGAGTTGTGGGGAGAGATGGAAGGCATTGAGGGCACATATCGAAGCCAGTATGGCGCAGGGAGCCGGTTGAGTCTATGAGAGACGAACGAGAATTGCGATATCACGCAGACATAGCGTTACGTCAAGTAGAAGTTGACAGCCTTCTGCAATTGCAACCAGAAGTCAGGAATCAGTATGAGCAACTGGTAAAGGGTGGAGAAATAGAATATGTGGCAGTCTCGGCTACATTTCAGCCTCCAGATGTATAGATATTCCACAGCAGAACTTGTCGGCGAGTATACGATGGTGGAATGGAAAGTGTAGGCAAAGCATGGGTTGCGAATGATCACACTGTCAGCTCGTTATACTCCTCCCGGTGTTGCTGAAGGGCCTGGGAGGCTGAAATCAGATGTGAAATTCGCACAGTTTGAGCCGCAGTTAGGTATGACCGTAACGACAGAGTTCTAGCACTATTAATTAATAGCCCATGTGGAGACTATGCCCAGCTCAAGCAAGATAGAACAGTGAAGAGTTGATTCTCACCATGCGGTTGATGATACTCCTCAGAAGATACCGAGTGATGGCCCCATGAGAATTGAAATCTAAAGCAAGTAGTCGAGTTTACCAATACGCAAGATGGGCGCGAAGCTCTACATTTTTGATTTGCAAGAGGCTTATTATCCATACCTCCGCCTCCACAAGAAGGGTCAACAAATATTTCAAATAGCCAAAGCAGTATATTTAGCACTTTACCCCAAAGTAGTATAGGGGCCAGAGCACGAGGGAACTGCTCCAAGCGGACCATAGCGGCAATGTACCCCTTGCGGAAGATCACTGGTCGCAACACTCGTGATCACGAGTGATGCACTGGACAACTGCTCTTTCGAGGAGGCTAAGGATGAGTGACCTTAACGGCTAACAGATTTGGCGTCTCGGATGTATGCAGCGGATCTGTGACACGGTACGGGGGGCAGTTGAGAAGGAAAAAGTGCGTATCTCTAAGGCTGTTCGGGATATCCACACTGTTGGTGACCGAGCATACATGCGATAGGTGGCGGCTGATAATGAATATCCCTCAAAAATGCACTTGCGATGGTGTTATCAGCGCACAATTATGAAGATGTTGACGAGCAACCGCATCATTCCGCCATCCGCCGAGAACCATAAGATAACCCCAGAAAGCCAGCAACGCCAGGTTGAACGCTGTGAAACGCGTCTGATATTCTGGGTATTAATCTGCCAAGCATAAAATGCTTCATCGCTGTTGGATCTTCACAGGCGGAAGATCAGCTCCGATTATCCCAACACTTGCCATGTGCGGCAGTTGCGAGTACAAATACAGCCTACCAGAGAGGAAAGAAAGTCCAGACCGCAAGCACCGCAAGCGGAACACGAACTATCCGCCTTGAGCGATGGCGCGTCTTATGGCGCAGTTGCTATCACGTTGACATGCAGAAAACCTTGGCTGTGGATGCGGGACGGTGCGATCATTATTCGGGAAGGCTGGATTATTATGACATCTTCGATCGTGGTTGACTGTTTTAAATGGAGGGGAAAGATAGAGGAAGAGGTTTGTTTGTTCCAATGATTGAGTGCCAACAGGGAGAAACATCATAGATCCTCAGTTGATGATGTATTTGCAAGGAGAAATGGGATGTTTACTCTGTTGCAACTTGCGAGTGATAGATGCAGGGTCCCCTTCTGCATCATTGCTTCGTGCATCCTGTTTTCATTGCGCGGTTGTTAGAGTGACGGCTCCATTTTTTTCTGTGCTTGTTACTTGGTCAGAAGGAGGATAAACTGTTCCACTATCCCCTCAATGATAATATTGTTGCTACAAAGCACAGCTGGCGATAAGCCTCAGCTATACGAAAGCATTAATAGCAAGGACAACTCATAGTCCTCGCTTGTTTCTGCTGAGCTGCTGGCCTGTAATCTTCGTACCGAAGTCACCGCCACAAGTGACTTGCGCATGGGAGGCTTCTTGTTCGTCAACTACCACAACCTTCCCCCACCTGGTCAAACCCCAACTCCGCTCTCAGCCGGTCGGCCTTGCCCAGAAGTAGTATATAATTACTACTCTTCTAATCGCCCTCCGTCCTACGCCAGGAAAGTCTTTTCCACCTCCCCACTTTGGTCAGGTTATTTTGAGAAGGTTGCGCATCTCCTCTATGCAACTTTGGCCCCAATCTGAAACTGCCCTGATCGCAGCACTCATCTAGTCGCGAAAGACAAGATCTTGGGGTGGCTTGTAGACACCACAGCCTGATCACGCAGCAGCATATCAATAAGGCTTGCCACACTCCGCCATGCCTCTTCCCTCTACATAACAGCTGTTGAGAGCGGAACAGTCTTCTTGCAGTCCTGCGAAATGGCTTCATTCGGAGGAAAATCACATTCAACTCACGCCAAACTACATAAACGAGGACGTTCAGGCTCATCGATAACACCACCGCCTCTCCCAACTACGACCGAGTTTTACCCCTTCAGTTTTGCTCCTGGAGATGGCCGCAAAGTCACTTATAGCGATGAAGCGCTACAAGAGTCTTTTCGAAGTGGTACTCCCAACAACGCCCCAGCACTTAAGTTCAAGCCATATCTTCGAAAGTTAGCTCCCAAAGATGGGCACAAGATTGATCTGTCTCGGCCGGCTGCAGAGAACGAACGCCTAGCTGGCCTCGGCGTGCACGATTTCTACAGTGGTCCCAAATCTTTGTCAGACGTCACATTTACGCCAGTGAATGGTCGTGCAAAACACAATCGCTCAACGAGCAACAACTCGCAATTCTCTACAGCCTCGAGTCTGCAAAGACCTACCGCTCCATATGCGCATCCCATGCGACAGACTCCTCGGCCATACACCCCACCGATAGCAAAATCCTACACCACTTCCATGATTGGAAGTGAGATCTCTGACGAAGCTTTGGATATCATGTCAGAAGACGAATACCGTTATCGCCAGCGCATATTCGATGGAAGTCGAAGATCTGACTCCATTTCTTCTATACCAACCCAACCACCACCGCTTCACATCCACACAAGCGGCTCACTCACACGTCTGAATGGAAATCAGTCACAGTCCAGCCTACCCTCCGCCATGAGCATAAACCGATCGCGTGGCGACACCGTGCGCTCCATCGATACAGTCTCACCTAGCTCACGCACATCAATGGAGAAAGCAGTATCCTTCGCCCGCTCCGCCAAAGATGACCCCTTCGACCCAGCCTCACGAGCCGCCTCTATCCGCGCAGCGCGAATAGCCTACAACGAGAAAGAAGCGGAGAAGGATCGTCGAGCGGAAAAGGAAGCGCTCAAACGCTCCATCGAAGAAACACGCAAGAAAGCCAAAAAGGAAGACCGACAACGGAGGAAAAGTGACGCAGTAGAGGACAAGCGTCTACGATCTCGCAGCGACCTCACCACATCAAACAGTGAAAAGGTCGATTTCGTTGGAAAGGCCTACAACGATTTCACACCTGCTCATAGTAGGAGTCTCCCTGCTCATGTTCCTACGACTGCCCAGCAACGTCCGCAGATACCCCGCTCGGAAACGAGATCGTCACGGCACAGCGCGAAGAGTACCTGGGTAGGATTTCTCGCGTGGTTTCGGACAAGGCTACTACGGCTGGGGAAGAAGTTGCACATGACCTCTTGAAGGAGGTGAATTCGCAATCCATCCTCTACCCATGCCGGAGGCGGCTTTCTGGATCACCCCAAGGATCTGCGACTATCTCATCATTGACATCATGAGGTAATGACCGGTATCACTCCAGCTACGACAACCACATACGCTTTACGGATAGGACGGCGTTCATGATTTTTCTCTTTATGCATTCCATGTTTTTATGCTTTATACGAACACCATTTTTCTTTATCACGGTGCTACGGTCACGGGCTTCCCATTATTTCTAAGGAGGCGGATGAATTACCACGGCATTCCCATCTCACTTCATGTTCTCACATTTCATTCTCATCCCGCATTTCAACGGTATTGGATAGCAGGGAGGCCTTGACCACGTTTCTGGGTGGCTCACGGGGTCGGGCTTTTGGATTTCGACATACGGAGGGCGGTAGTACCTTTTCACCCTTTAGGCACCGGCGTCTTGACAAAGACAGAGAAACTTCTACGGAAGGTTTAGACTGGGATCGCTGGCGGTGGCAGCTCCACCATTGCTTTGCTCTTTTTTTTGCATCCATCGATTTTATCATACTCAATAAATATCTTGATATCGCCAATTTACCTTCCAGCTGTTCTGTGAATATGTGAAGAATTGTTATCAGGATTATACTAATCATCTACATCTCTCTTGATCAACGTTCAACTTCACCAGGGAAGCACTCTAGCTAAGAACATGGTAAACGTGCGTAACAGTTCAAGGATCTGAGGGAAGTCAAGAAGCATCTGAGTCTATTTCTCAATTTATTGTTCTGCAACTAAAACAGACAACCGAGAAAGCAGAAGCCAGGCTCTCGGTGCAGTCTTCACCCTAATAAACATGTGGTATGAAAGAAGAAGGGGGATACCATCAGCTTCAACGCTGTGAGATCATTGTATCGCTTTGAGAACATTTTGCACTCGGAGGCTTTGGTGAGCAAAAAGTAGCAGGTGTATTCCCCGCTAACGCTACACCATCCTATCTTTTCCAAATGCTCCCGGCCAAGAGAAAGATTCGTTCGATTTTTTAGTTTCTTTTGGTTCTGCACCGTAATTCCTGCCGTGCATGACTTTGGTATCATTAAAGCAGTGGACGAGATTGCCCTAAATGTGAAAGTAGGAAAACCCCCCTTTCGTGCCGCATGATAGCGCCCCGGTCACAATTTGTGGAGAATCAGAATATCGATATTGAGACGCCGGCGCGCACGCAATCATTAGTAGTATAAGTACAGGGAGGAAAATGGTCGAAGAATGGGAAGACCATGACCCGTGGCTCAAGGATGAGAAGCAGATGCTACTTAAATCCTGAACCACTTGTGAGTCCCAAAAATCATTTAAATAAGTGATGTTTGAGAAGTGATTTACCACTCAAACTCGCCCGTAGCTTTGTGGAAGACATATTCACGACCGCCAGTGGTAAGGATACCGTCCTTAAGAACGCACTTCCACTTTTGTACGGGACCCTGCGTCAGCTAGATTACTTGCTTGGACACGAGGGTATAAGAAAATGGGAAACATACCTTGTTCTTGACACGCTGAACCTTGTCGTACGTACAAAGAATAGTCTCACCAAGCGGGCCGTCTTGATCATCAGCATCTGGATTATCCAGCTCATCCTCAGAGTCATCGAGATCAGAATTAATAGCATCTTCATCTTCGACTTTGACCTTCTGGTCCTCGTCATCATCATCGTCATCACCTCCATCCACTTGTGGAATCCTGTAAGACTTTGACGACTGAGCAACAGCGGGCACAGGAGCAAACGACAGGCCCGTGCTCGTGCGACTCTTTCCTTTCTTAGATGGACGCTCACTAAGAGGCATCATCAAGCCACTATCCATGAATGCGGCTGAGCGCTCCATGTGAGCACGGAGCATTCCATCTGCGGCAGCTCGATCCTGCTCATCACGGGCACGTCGCTCAGCAAGAATAGTAGACCACTCGGCCATGCCATCATCTGCACCATCAGTCTGAGCGGCACTCAAGCTTGAGTGTTGCTGTGGGTACTGTGGCTGCTGCTGTGGCGGTGGCTGTTGCGGACGCTGCTGTTGCTGAGTATGGGGATTCCCTGGCATCTGGATGTGGCTTGGACGTTGTTGCTGGCCTGGACGTGGTTGCTGCTGCGGGAGACCTGTGGCTTGAATGGAAGCGTGAGCTTGTGAGCCAAATTGTTGTTGAAGTAGATGGCTTGCACGCTGTTGAGCAGCGCCTTGGCGTCCGACGCCGTGACCATACGCGGGCGCATACGAAGAGATCCCTGGTTCGTACTTGATCTCCTGCTTGATATGGTGCTCACCAAGAGCCACTCCGTTTCGAACTTGCTGCTGCTGCTGCTGCTGATGAGGTGGAGCATGATGCTGATGTTGTTGGGGCTCTGACTTGACATTTGATGGCACAGTAGGCGGGTTCGCCATCTGCTGCTGAGGGGGAGGCGGGTCCCACGGGCATTGCGCGACATGCATCTCTGAGAGATTATGTTGCCATTGCTATGTCAATATAAAGTCAGCACATGCATCCTAGAATAGCTGAGGTGATTGCGGAAAAAAATAAACGGCAAGAGTAAGCGGTGTTATCATGTGATAACTTCCCTGATTGGGCCTAGCGCTGCGGAAATTGGCTGGGGCTGTGGTATAAAACAAGCTGTCAAATACAGGCTGCTCGCCCCAGAACTTTTCCCGAGCGACTTTTGCCCGCCCCGCTTTGGCTGACCCTCCCACGCCCGACTCCGCCCAGGCTGACATATAACCACGAACTCATTGATGCAAGTCGTAACAATGCCTTTTGCATCGAGTCATAGGTATATGAATCAGAGGGCATTGTTCAGGCGTATAAAGGGTGCAAAACGATCGCAGACAAAGAACAATGGAGGTGATTTATGGCTTACCTCCTTCAACTCCTGCAAAGTTGACTGCTCAAGTCCAGCTTCTTCAAAGTCGTTGATGGCTACCGCTGCAATCTTCTCGATGATCTGCGCATATACTGGGCCCTATTTGTTGTCAATATGTTAGCATGCTGCTCTCTAGGGCTGCAGCAGGAGATGCCACCAAGGGCGCTTGGAATGAGTGAGAGGCACTAACAACAGCAACGTTGGACATATTGCAGGCGGATATCAGGTCTCAGAAATCAGCGGAGGTCTTGACTAGAAGGAGGAAGATCGTGGACGGCGCGGAGACTGCGACTGGCTTGCCGGCAGTGGTTTGACAACGATTGTAGGGTGCAGAACGCGGCGGCCTACCCAGCGCAAAGTCGACTTCCGGGCTTTTCGCACTCCAAACAGTCGTTCTTATAATATTTCTGAGCTTGGGATAGGGAGCTAGGCCGTGGTAGAAGTTGTGGACTGGTTGGTAAGGACGGCGGTTTGTCGTTGTAATGGAGTTGGTGATGAATGGCGGAGAAGTTCTAGGTAGGATGCCGATTAGTGTCAAGGTCACGGGCCACTTAAAGTCCGCTTTACGCCGGTCTTGTCTTCCGCTGCCGCTTCTAACAAAAGTGCTACAAAGGCCATTGTTCAGATATTTCCTGAGTTTCTTTACCAGATTGATAACAAGATTGTTGATAGCATCGAATTAATCAATGGAGCCCTTCGCGCTATCGAACTTCGCTATGGCTATTCGTCGTTGGGAAGGTTTATTTACGATGTTTGGGTATTTGAATCAATCAGGAATACTTCTACATATGTCTAGAATGTCTCAAAATTATCTTAATTGGGTGAGAGCAAGCTTGCGTGCATTGTAGTTAGTACAAATATCAACTCATAGGTAAGGTAATGATGCTGTGCTTGCTGCAGCATCTTTGACTTTGGAGCAGTTTCATTCGCATCCAATCGCCCAGGACGAACTTTCGTCGGCCGAACACATCTTGACGAGGCGATTGAACATTCTGAACTGGAATACTCCAATATTTCATCCTCAGGGTATTGTCTTCGCTTGCGGCAGTGACTGTGTCGATTGCACTGTGCTGCACTAGGATTGCAAGTGGTCCTCAAGAGATATCCCTAACAGTGGAGAAGCACTTTCCTGGAAGCGTAACTTCTACTACAAATTTGAAAAGTTCACAGTAACCTTCCTCATGGATCTGATCATGCTTGACCGTCCGTCGAATGCGGTATGCTTCCGCCAACTTGCTGTGGAGTTCTCTCCTGATGTCGCTTTTTCTCCTTCTTCGCCCAGCGCACTGTGATGCGGTTAGAAAAACCAAAGCATAAGCAAGAAAGGAGTAATACTGACAGCCACACGCATTGCACAAAGTTTTGGGCCCACTAGGGCCTTTCCTCCACTCCGGTGAATCAAGAGTGCCACAATCAGTGCAAACATATTCATCTGCAACCTTTGTCTTCTTCTTTCTGTCTATATTGGACCTGTTTTCACGATCTGCCAAAATAGCAATGCCAGCGTCACCACGAATCAGAGCAGGGCTCATTGAGCCGGTACTTATGCCGTGTGAGCGCTCTCCATCCCGATACCGTAGGCCAGTGAGCATCTCAATAGTCTCAATGTGTGACGCCCCCTCGTATCGCGCCATCTTATCGCTGATGCTGTCGGGACGCGCAGCCGCAAGAGCTTCATCGAGATTCTGCCGTGTCAAAGCAGCGTTCAGTGAGGCTGATTCCCCTGACGAGTGGCCTTGCCGAAGAGGAGGATTAGCGCCAGGCATTGTCGGCCTTGAGGGAGGAGGCATGTTCTCTGAATCTGCGATTGATGCCGAAGTGAAAGGATTCTCTCGCGCTTCCATCCGCGCCGACTCAGATGGTGTGATGCTACTTTGTCCTTCAGTACCCCAATGGTAGTCCTGCTCTTCCTGCTCTTTTTGTTCATCCCGCTTCAACTCCATTATACGTTTTGATAAGCGTTCGTTTTCGATTTTATGTTCCAAGAATGAGTCTAAAAGCGCTGCATTCCTCGTTGGGTATGGTCGGGACATCATGAAGAATCCTCGACAGTAGCGAACGCCGCCATTACCGCTTGGAAAGTCGCGAGCGCCAGACGCTAAATGTGGGTGTCCAAAGGCTTCGAAGATGGCGTAAGTGCCATCTTCTTTGCGAAGACGGTAGAAGAAGCGCAATTGGTTGCCCGATGCTATGGATTCGTTGAATTCTCGTACAAACATACCCTTGTCATCGTCGTGAATAAAATCGCCCACGAACTTGGACACAAGCTGAAAGTGTTCATAGCCAGTAAGTAGTTTGCAGGATGGAGAGACATGATTTATACGGCCGTCAGGGCTCAATATCAGCATAAGATCTCGAAGCTCTTCGAGAATCAGCCTGGACCAGTTCCGTCTTTTGGTAAACTCTGTTAGGGTAGAGCCAGTGGAAGTCTGCTGCATGAAGCCAGCAGGTAGTGGACCTGCTCCAAGGTTTTGTGAAATGTGCTCCGCTGGCGCGAGAGCAGGAATATAGACACCACCAAGGCTCTGGGTATCTGGATCGGCGATGGGCGTCTCACCCATCTCCACATCGGCTGCCGTACTTCCAGTTGCGTACATTAGGTCGGGAATCACTCCGATCGAGGTTCCCCCAGATCGTACGATCGATCGAGGCCACCGCGTTTCGCTCAGATCATGATACAAAAAGGCAATCTCGAATGCTGCAGGAGCGCGGGGTTTAACGCCGGTTACCTGCTTCAATCACGGATGCATGGTTAGCTTGGCACACTGGGTAAATCATTGAAGTGTTGATCCACTGGTGAAAGACGTACCTGAAATCGGCCTAGATATAAAAGGATAATTTACTCCTAATGCGGTTTGGATTTCAAATTGAGCCTTGAAAAACACGAGTTAAGTCCAATAGATAGACCATGAGAAGCAGAAAAGAATCCCACTTTTGATGATCACTATATGACGAGAATTAAATTGCCAACAAGATGGTACCTTGAGTTAGAATTTACTATCATCATTTCATAAGATTTGAAGGTATTCAAATTATAATATGGAACTTGGAGACGTCCTTGTCATGTGATCACGTGCAAGTTTCCTGCAACCTAACAGGCGTCCACAATCAGAGCCACTGTACTCATAAGAAACACTCTTTTTCAGCAAATCGGCTGTGTCGGTGTTTGTACAGCTAGAAGCATGGCTTTGAAGTAGAATCTCTACTCTTTAAAAGCACATCTTCTAAATTCTCTCCCTCTTTCATCAACCACCAACTCCACTGGCGGGCTTCATCACTCTGAACTACACACCATAATAAACTGCTCGTCGAGCCCCTTACTACGGCGCCATGTCCAAAATCAGCAAGCTTCAGATCATAGGTGTACGCTCCTTTGACAACACACGCGCAGAGACAATCGAATTCTTCTTGCCACTGACTCTTATCGTTGGAGTGAACGGCTCAGGCAAAACAACCATTATTGAGGCGCTCAAGTATGCCACCACGGGTGAACTGCCTCCGAACAGTGCTACGGGGGGCGCATGGATCCGTGATCCGCGTCTCAGCGGCGAAAATGAAGTTCGCGCACAGGTCAAACTTGCACTAAAGAACGCTTCAGGAGAAGAAGTCGTTGTCACTCGTAGCCTGCAGGTTACCATGAAAAAAGCGACACGAACTCAGAAGACGCTAGATGCAACCATGAAAACACGAAAGCCTAACGGAGAAGGATTTTCAGAATCATCGCGTATGGCCGAAATCGACAAATTCATGCCCATTCATCTAGGTGTGTCCAAGGCGGTTCTAGAATCGGTGATATTCTGTCATCAAGATGACAGCCTATGGCCCATGTCAGCTCCTTCAGTCCTCAAAAAGAAGTTTGATGACATCTTTGAGGCCGTCAAATATACTCAGGTTGTGGATAACATCAAAGTGCTTCGCAAGAACCAGGTCATAGAATTAGCAAAGCATAAAATCATTTTAGAACAGGCAAAGGATGCCAAAATCAGGGGTGAGCGTGCGAACCGGCAAGCAGAACAGCTCTCCGAGGAGATCGAAGAGCTTAAAAAAGACATCACAGAAGTCAAAGAGAAGGAAGATGACGCTCGGAAAAGGAGCAGTGAGGCATTTGATCGGGAAGCCAATTTTCTCAAAATTGTATCAGAGCTGAACGGCAAACGTATTGAAGCCAACGCAGCGGAGAAGAGCGTTCATAATCTCAAACAACACATGAACGTGATGAAGGATTCGGATGAAGAGTTGCGAGAAATGCAAGACAAGTATGAGGAACGATTGGCATTGCACGAGGAAGAAAAAGACACGCTTACGAATCGATACCGGGAGTTAGCGAAGGGACTCCAAAAGAACCGCGACACTCTAGGTTCCAAACAAGGCGATATTGGGCGGTTACAAGCCCAAAAGGATCAGTACGAGCGACAAATTGAAAGCCGCCGAGATCTCATCAAGAAAACTGCAAATCGCCACGATGTCCGAGGCTTTGATTCTGATATCAACGACGAGCTTGTTAGAGAGTTCATCGAGAGAATTAGTCGACTCGCACGTGAACAGCAAAAGGCGTTTGAGCGAGCACGCAAGGAGACTCAAGAAGAGAGCCAGAAAACCCAGCAGCTTTTGAATTCTCTAAACGAGACACGAGCGTCACTCAATCAAACAAAATCCAGCACGGCATCGTACATCAACCAGAACGATGCCAAAATATTTAGACATCAAGCAGACCTCAATAAGATTGACATCGACGAAGGCAGAAAGACTATTCTGGAAGATGACATCAGTAACTTGGAGCGTCGACTTCGCAAAGGAAAGTCTGAATCTGAGACTGCCAATTGGGAGGGTCAGATTCAGACAGCCACAAATAAACTGAATGAATTGGAACGGAGTAAAGATGGCCTGGATACGGAAATGATGGAGGCCTCTCGTCACGCTAAAGACTCCGCCCAATTGGACTTCCTGCGCAAGTCACTGAAAGAACAGCGAGGGAGACTAGGGACAATGACAGCAGCTCATGGAAAAAGTCTTACCGCACTCTTAGGTCCGCACTGGGAACCAGCGAACTTGGATCAGAATTACCAGGACGTCCTTACAGAGAGAGTGTCAGCAATTAAAGAGGCTGAGCGTCAACGTGACTCCACTAGTCAAGATCTAAGGGTCGTGAATATGAAGATGTCCACGGCATCTAAAGACTTGGACGACAAGCGCAAGGAACTAGACAAGTGCCACGAAATCTTCAAGAGGCTGACCAATGGGACTGAACCAGCTGATTACTCTGAATATCTTGAAGACCTCGAGAAAGAGCTCAAGGTGTTGAGAGACGAGAACACCAATCTCGCTGGGTTTGGGCAGTACTTCCAGCTGGCCCTCTCAACTGCCGATTCGCACGATTGTTGCCGACTTTGCATGAGAGGTTTTGCAGCTGGGGAAAAGTCCAAATTTCTCAAGCGACTCGAGAAACAACTGTCGAACGAAGCAAAGGATAAAGTCGCCAAAGAATTGGCAGATGCGGAGGAGTGGTACAGCAAAGCTCAGGAGGCTCGATCCAGCTATGACACTTATGTCAGACTTGAAAAGGAGATCACAGAGCTTAAGGAGCAATCTAGGACATCGGAAACGCAACGAAGCAGGTTGAATGATAAGCTGCAAGAGCAAGATCTTACAGTCAACGCTCGTGTCGGTGCAAAAGGAAACCTCGAGTCTGATTTCAGGACAATCCAAAGCATGCACAAGATCGCCATGGATGTTAGTACTTTTGAATCTCAAATCAAGGAGCTCGAAAACGTACAAGGATCAGCGAACTCATCATTACGAAGCCTTGACACGATACAGGAAGAGCAGAAAGAGTTATCAGAGCAGATTCGCGCGATCAACGTACAACTCAATAAATTACGTGCTGACAGAGACCGATCTCAACAATCAATCATTGGTCTTGAATACGAGGCACAAGGTGCAAGGGGCCGCCTTGCCGAAGCAGATTTTCAATTGAAGGCAAAGACTGGTCTCCAAACACAGATTGAGGAACTTAAAGCACAGAATACCGAACAGCGCGATGCGATTAAGAATGCTGACCGAGATATTCAAGCACTGCTCCCAAAGATATCACAGGCACAGGCTTCTCTCGAAGATATTCGGAATCGCGGTGACGAGCGGAACAAGATATTGCAAAAGGCTGCCTCAAATCTTACCGACAGTCTCCATCAATTAGAACTCGCCGACAAAGAAATCAACGCATACCTGGATAGAGGCGTTCCGCAACAGCTTGAACGAGCGACACGGGAGATATCTCAAATTCGAGTAGAGATCACTTGTATTGAAAAGGAACAACTTCAAATTACAATCGACATGAAGGAGGTGGAGAAAACCCTGCAGGGCCACTCCGAGACAAAGCGTGCTATCATAGATAATCTTACATACCGGGAAAATCTAAGAGCGCTACAATCACTCAACCAAGACATTGAGCAGCTCAAAAGCTATAATGCGGAGGCTGACAGGGAGCGCTATGCAAGAGAAGGACAAAAATGGCAAAATGAAACCCACAAACTGTCTACGCAACGATCAGGCATGCTCGGCACCATCACCGAGAAAGATCGCCAACTCACGAAACTCATTGCAGAGTACGATCTCGATTTCAAAGATGCAGGCGCAAAGTATACCAAAGCCAATGTTCAGGTCAGGGTGGTTGAAGCTGCCGTTGCTGACCTTGCTCAGTACGCTAGTGCCCTCGACAAAGGCATCATGAAGTACCATAGTGCAAAGATGGAGGAGATCAATCGTATCATTGATGAACTCTGGAGGGATACATATCAGGGAACTGATGTTGACACTGTCATGATTCGTTCCGAGAACGAGACCCAAAAGGGAAATAAGAACTATAACTATCGAGTTGTTATGATCAAGGCAGATGCCGAGATGGATATGCGCGGTCGCTGCAGTGCGGGACAGAAAGTTCTTGCCAGTATAATCATTCGCCTGGCCCTGGCTGAGTGCTTTGGTGTTCGGTGTGGCCTCATTGCTCTGGATGAGCCGACCACCAATCTGGACCAAGATAATATTCGTGCCCTCGCCGGTTCTCTTGCAGCCATTCTCAAGGCCCGGAAGCACCAAGCCAATCTTCAGCTAGTGATCATCACCCACGATGAGGAGTTCTTGCGCTATATGAACTGTGGAGACTTCACTGATTATTATTGGCGGGTGGACCGTAATGACGAACAATGCTCTCAAGTTCGCAAACAGCGTATTCAAGATGTAAGACTCTTGTTCTCAATTCATTCACTCTGATGTTTTCGCTAATTTTGTCAAGGTTATGTAAAAGAGATTGGGCTGTGGCAGCCAGGCTTACTGTTCACTTCACTCGCCTGGAATGATTGCTCAATGGCTATCTCGGTGCGAGACTTGTAATAAGTGTGTGTAAACTATAGGGACAAAAGCAATTTTTCGGCTTTCGGAATCAATTAAGAATTCCTACATTTAATTCTTTCTATAGATCATGCAGAATCGGGTTGAGCACTCAAAAAATAGCATCTCAAGCACAGTTTAGAGTAAACTCAATAATCGAGACAGATCATCACGGAGTCTAAAATTCATTCAGAGGCTATTGTCGACCAGAAGCATTTCGAAATCTTGCAACAGCAAGTCTTATTTGCACTGAGATTAATTGTGTCTACAAAACAATGCCTATTATTAGTAGTGGTTAGGCTTCCCGCTCTGGTAAGCTGTCAGGCTTACTCCTACTCATCAAACCCCAAACAACCACCAATGGAACAGCATATTCTTGCTTTACTTATTGCCACGTCATGGCGCCACAATACAACCTCTGGTATGTCTTTGTTTTGATTTTGCCAATGCCAGCGCAGTTGCCAGTAAAGTACAATTGTCAAAGGTAAGCATGAGAGTTGTATTCACTGTTTTCTCAGTAAGCCTAAGCAGTGCCAATTTTATCAGCGAATTCAAAAACCTAGGCTAGTTGTTACAAGGCTTCATGCTGTTCAACCACCTGCAACTTTCTGTTACATGTGTACCACCGCAGCAATGTAGACCCTCCTAATATTTTGTTTCAACCATTTGTGCGAACCTCAACAAACAACGACAACAATGTCTTCTCTCGCGATGGTCCCAATGTTCGGCTCCGAAATGTCGAGCTCATCCATATTCCAGACCAAAAGTCGTGCTTCTTATTCTTCTTCTTCTTCTTCTTCAGCAAGTACATACATCAAGAAGGCGTACTCAAACATACTGAGGAAAAGACCACCATGCCGAAGGAATTCCACGCTACTAAAATGCAAGACTAGCTTCTCGTCCCTCTCGTCGATTGGCAGCTTGGAGAAAGGTTCGCGAACACATATGGAACTTGGGTTATCGAGCTGCACGACCACTGAAGGGCCTAAAAGCTATGTATCAATTGGAAGTCGAAGAACACGGTTCAAAAAGGGAATGAAGAAGTGGTGGTGCGATACGTTGGAAGGGATGGCTTATACGGATGTCTACTATTAGCACGGAAGATGAGGTTCTGATCTTGTGTAGGATCGATTTTAGCGCAAATTGATAATGATTGGTGCAAGTGATATCTGAAGGACGGCTTCACGAATGCTTATTTTCGACGAAATTGCTCGTATATATACATGGCTGAGATGGGCTGCCTCACTGCGTACATTCGGAGCTGAGAAAGCTCTCGGCTGTCCTACACAGATTTTGATGAATTACTCGATAGCTCACTACCATCTCCATCGGCACTGTCAGCAAACCCCCCTCTGTCGTCATCAGTGTCTGGTCTTTCATCGTGAAAAATTCCGTTGCTTCTGTCCAAATCTTCTGAGGTTCCTCCCGAGCTCGCATCCTCGCTCTCGCTAGCGGGCACTAGGATCTCCCAAGCTGCCGAAGGTTCGGTCCAGTCTCTCCAGTTTTCGTGGGGACCTCCATGAGCGATTGAAGGCAGTGTTTCTGGTGGAGAGAGGACGTGCACAGACTCTAGATCCAATGAGGAAGGTGGCTCTCTGCCCAACATAGTCCACAACGCACGCTCTTCTTTCATGCTTCGGTTTGCATCGAGCTGTTCAAGATAGAGATCATAGTCTCCATCTGGCTGTATCGTGTCTGTGCTGAAAGTGTCCCTTCCTACGTGCGTATGTTCAAAGGGTATGGACTCGTCCTCCGTGGCCTCGTCTGAGGTTTCGTTTACTCCGTCTTCAATCACCTCATCAACTGTAATTTCCATCTCGGTGTCAGCTTCCATATCAGCTGCTTCGTGATCTTGATCTTCAACTTCACCCCCTTCTTCAGTTGGTCGGATTTGGTTTAATGGCGTTGAAAGCCGCGTTTCCGCTTCTTGTCTGGTGACAACGCGTTTTTGAGCTCTCTGTGAGTTTCTGTTGTACACCCACCTGTGCTTGCTTCGGCGAGGGAGTGTAGCCCAGTATCTAACAGAATCCTCCTTAAACCCTAAGATTCGAACAGCGTTAAGGACATCACGTCTCTGAATAGCTGGCTGTTGTGACCGGTTCCGTCTGAGCGAGTCTGTGGCGCGTAGCCGTGCCGTTGCTTGAGAGATAGCAACATGAGCCAGTCTTCTTGTAAGACTGATAGCAAGTCGGTGAAAGTCACCAAATGCAGTATTCAATATTGAAGGGCCCTGGTGAGGGTCTCCTGTTTCCTCATCTGTGGACTTTTGAGGAATTGACCCGTCGCATGTACGCCAGTCGTATTCTGGATCGGTAGATGTCATGAAGACGCACGCAGATAGTTCCAGGAACATAGATAAATTCAGCAGTTTCGCTGCTGGTATGGCGTCCAGTATGAGTGAACTTTTGGAGCCCCCAGACACAGACCCGGCTGTTAAAGAAGTAGACTTTAAATCGGCATCATCATTGGACATATCGCGCGATTCGTCCTCGAAATCATCATTAGAGAAAGCACGATCAACACCACTAGCTACCTCGCGATCTAGAAGCCAGTAGTCCCCATGCTTTTCCTTCTCGTGTTGGACTTCCCACGACTCTTGATGCCACGCTAATGCTTCGCCGCTTCTCTCTAGAGCTTTACAACATTCTTCGCTCAGTTCGACCGCAGCAGGAATATCTCCAATCAGGCTCGTCAAACTACCATCTTGAACCGCAGCATATTCAGACAGTCCATCACGCAGAATATGGAGATAATCGAGGACTTCAGGCTCCGATTTCTTGGTGCCTGCGGTGATCTGAGGGAGGTTATCCCGCCCATATCTTTCAATCGCGTTGAATAGGGCGTGCTTCTGGTCCTTTGTCCAAAGGGTCATTCCAATGTGAGCATCTTCGAAGTCTACCAAAGACTTTTTCACTGTGGTGTAATCGGTGTAGTAATTATTGGCATTTTGAATTGACGAGTTCAGTAATTGTCGATATTCATCATTGTATTGCCCTCTCAATTTGCGTTTTACCGCCCGGTAGTGGGTCCTGATTGATGCTGAGGTAGCCGAAGCAACAATGGTGGTAGGGAACCCACTGTCCGAATCATTTCTGATTGGTGATGAAGCTCTGCGTTTTCGTTTCGATACTTGCTCTCCAGCGGAAGCCGTGAGTCTCGTCAGGCTTTCTTCGCTTTCGATGCTTTCTGTGTCCATCTTTTGTAATATTCCGCATTATGTGAGAGGCGAACATGAATTTGCTTTGATCGATGCCGTGATAATGCTGGTCCCAGGAGTAAATGCAAAATGTATTAGGAGTTAAAGCTTGACTGGAAAATAAATTGTAACTCCTCAGGACCCGGTCACGGGTACTTCCCAATGCGGGAAAGCCTACTTGGCAAACAGGACATCCGGTTATGTTTGAGCACCTTGACTTCAACTAAGGTGAAGAGAATGAACATGGCTAAATGATCCTGTCATCTTGATGCTGTCTTATCGGCCAAAACTCTGGCGTGTGCATGGTATTCCGTTAATATGTCGCCCGGCATGGAGGTATCGCTGGGTGTCAACTGCCGCTGCAGTGGAGATCACTCCTCCTGCTGTGCCAGTCGCGCAGATACGTTTACGTCCCTATCAGGAGGATACAATTCAAAGCCTTCTCCAATTTTATAAAATTGGCGGGAGACGAGCTGCTGTTTCTCTCGCGACCGGAAGTGGCAAAACCGTAGGCTTAGGAGCTCCTGTGGATGCCCCATTCGCTGATGAGGAGTACACAGGTCGTCTTCACGCAATTGATCGAGCGCCTTCCGCCTCAAAACGATATTGCAACACAGACTCTTATCCTTGCCCACAGGAAAGAGCTTGTGGAGCAGGCATATCGTCATTGTAAATCTTCTCACCCCTCCAAGTCCGTTGAAATCGAGCAGGGCCAATCCCATGCAAGTGGTGCTGCTGATATCACCGTTGCCTCCATTCAAAGCATCACCAGAAACCGTCTCGAAAAATATGATGCTTTGCGTTTCAAGTTGATCATTGTGGATGAAGCTCATCATGCTGTGTCTGAATCGTATTTGAAGATACTCCAGCACTTCGGCCTCCGGCATAGTGGAGAGGTCACCTTAAAGTCACCTCTCCTTGCCGGCTTCACAGCAACTCTTTACAGAAATGATGGAATGGAATTAGGTTCGGTGTTCGATGGGATTGTCTACCACAAGTTCGTCAAGCAACGTTCCTTTCTGCCGCACAAACATTAACCTTGCCGCAGAGATTATATCGAGATGATCCATGAGAACTGGTTGAGCAGTCTTATATTCACTACTGTCGCCATCAAAGCCGACCTTAGTAAGGTGAAAACCACAGGTGGTGATTTCCGGACAGCTGAATTGGCCGAAGTGGTGAACACGAGTGAGAACAACGCGGCTATTCTGCGAGCATGGCAGGAACGTGCTGTAATGCGTAAATCTACGCTTGTATTCTGTGTGGATGTTCGACACATTATTGATCTTGCTGCAACATTTCGACAAAATGGTATAGAAGCACGATATGTGACGGGCGAAACACGACCAAAAGTTCGAAGTGAAACACTGCGAGCATTCAGAAACCGAGAATTTCCTGTATTGCTTAACTGTGGCGTGTTCACTGAGGGTACAGATATCCCCAATATTGATTGTGTTCTTTTGGCACGCCCAACAAAATCGCGGAACCTGTTGGTCCAGATGATCGGGCGTGGTACCAGGTTGTTCCAGGATAAGGACGACTGCCATATCATCGACGTGGTTTCTTCTCTTAAGAATGGTGTTATCACAACGCCCACACTGTTTGGACTTGATCCAGATGAATTGGTTAAAGAAGCAACTCCGGCAGACCTTTCACGACTTGCTGGCCGTCGAAATGCTGAAAAAGCGACCGCGCAACAGTTTGAAGGCTCCATGACGTTCACGGATTATGACTCGATTGACGATTTACTCCAAGATGTCAAGGGCGATGAGCATATCCGAGCACTTAGTCGAAATGCATGGGTTCAAATTGGCATCGAAAGGTACGTTCTCACGACGGCCAACCAGAATTACATCAAAATCTCCAAAGAGGGCGAAAGATTCGAGGTGACATTTACCCAAAAGATGCCGGATCATTGGAACAAATCCAAAAGTCCATACATGCGACCACGGCTAATCGCTACGGGCCTTGATCTCCAGCATGCTATCCGTGCCGCTGACGAGTACGCGCCCGAGGTCTTTGAACGCATCTTCATCTCGAAAGGACAGGCGTGGCGGAGAAACCCGGCATCAGAGAAACAATTGGAAGTATTGAATAAATCTAGAGACAAGGATTCGCAACTGGATCCTGACGATCTTACCAAAGGGGACGCGATTGACATGATCACAAAGCTCAAGTTTGGTGCTCGAGGCAGGTATAACAAAATGGCTGCCGAAAGGCGGAAGAACATACAAGAGCAGCAGACCCAGGACAAGAAAATAGGGGGCTTCAAGATTGAGAGTAGTATCAAGCCTTGGTCTTCAGGCAACAGGTCGGTTCCAGAGGGGCGTGTTGTTGCAAGTAAGCATGGACCGTGAGCTGTTCTTGACTCTGTTGCATCTCTTATGGCTTTTTATATCCAAAGAAAGGCAACCATCTTCTCTCAATCTTTCAGGACTCTGTGGGATCAACGGGTCTGAGAATGCTAAAACTCCAGAATTATAGACATATATATCAAAAGGGGCGCAAAGTAAGTTCACCCACACTCTTTGCTCATGATATAACTGCAATACATTAGAGCTAATCTATGTGTAGCTGCGGTTTAACAACATTCTGACCCGCATTATAAGCTGCTATCGCTGCGTTCAGTTTATCCAAATTTAATCCTTCGATTACCGCATACATCGTTGGTTTAAGCACGCCATTCAAAATCAACTTTGGCAACTCCTCCCAATAGCTCCTCCCAATTATTGGATCTGGACTGGCAAAGACCATAATTCTTTTGAAACCAGCGTTTTTGCCAGTGACTTTGCTAGCGTCGAAGTCTCCTCCACATATTACAACGAGTTTCCCAGATTTGGACGTTGACAAGAGTCTTGCCCCAACTTCTGCATCTTGTCCGGCATTGACTGCGTCAAACACGTGCTGCAGGTCATCTCCAACAATTTCCCTGACCTGATTCTCCAACTCTGTGGCAGAAACATGACGGTCAAGGATGTGTGTTGCACCGAGCGCTGAGAGCTCCTTCTCGCTCTTCCCTTTCGAGGCTGTGGTGATAATCATTCCAAAACCCGCGTACTTCGCCCATGCAATGACATACTTTCCGACCGCAGAACCGCCGCCGATGACAGCCAGGCTCAACTTTGAGTAGTCGAAACCCGGCTGACTCCCCTTAAATGGAGCAGGTGGAGGAATCCCTAAGCCGACAGGATCCCGAAACAATCCCCAGAAAGCAGTCAGAGGATTCAAGGCCAAGGTTGCCGCTTCGTCTGCATTGACATTCTCTGGGACCTTAGCAGTGGTTTCAGCAATCAAAATGGCATACTCTTGTGTCCCAGCACCGTCAGGGTCCATCGGGTTGCCCAAAGAGAACACCTTATCTCCTTCCTTGAAGTTGGAAACATTGGGGCCGACTTTGGTTACTGTGCCAACTATATCGATTGCTAGCGGAGATGGTAGACTATCTTTGATGAAGAGACCATAGCGTTGTGCTTTCGCGTCGTGAGGATTCAGGCCGGCTACCGTTACTTTGACTTGGATTTGTCCTTCTTTGGGCTCAGGAATTGGTCGAGTTATTTTCACAAGAGGTTTGCCAATTTCTGCAACGACTAAGGCTTGTTGAGACATAACGGCGGCGTGGGAGATCCAGTGCAAAGGGGATTGATCGAAAGAAAAGCTGATAGCAAACTGACACTTCTCAAGAATTCTGCAGTGCACTGGCTTCTAAACTCCTTTCTTCAGCTCTAATGAAATTACAGCTAAGAACGGAAACTTTGAATATCTGCTTGGTAAGTGCCATCTACGGACTGAGGGTTCTTGGATCAGCATAATCACCTTGGTGAGTAATCCATTTATATGAGCTCCGGGGTCTACCACGACACCCTTGACCTTCAACACGGATATGATTACTGAACTCTTATCCGTTGCTTCTTTATCTCGATCTAGGCCTCTCCTTTGTTTGTAATCTCGAGTAACAAATTTGGGATCAAAGTTGAATGAAGTTGATGAAGAAGATAGGCTAAAAATAAAGCGACCAGGCCGCCCACAGGTAGCGACACACAAAAACACCCTTTCTGAGGCACTACACGTAGACTTTTAGGCTGCGCGTAGATTAGATTGTGAAACCCAGCACGCCAACTGCCTGCTGTGTTCTAGTTCGCCGAGAAGAGTTGCAGCTAGATTACCTATTGTTACTAGAATTACTCCCATGGACTTTCGTAAAGGCGGATGAGTTAATGCTGAGATCCTAAGATCCTAAATGTTTCCTAGACACATCAAAAACTGAGTTAACATACTAAAGACTTACGGCTTCAAGTAATATATTTATTCAAAGAGTGGTAAGTATACCACAGATGTTTTTCTTACGTGGATTTGAATACTCTATAATGATAACCTCTACCTAGCTTTTCGAAAAACTTTGAGGAGTGCTATGAGCGATTGAGTTTCAGGAAAAAAAGTTGAAGTAAGATAGACATGCGATTTTCAGTATAAATTCAGTCTGATAATTATCTTCCCACACTCTAATTACGCTATTAACATACTTCACAACCTACTCCTCAAGTTTCTTGAAAGCCGGTTAGACTCCAGAATCCTGGAGTGCTTCAAATCGATTCATAGTATTAAAGCTAATGAAGTATTTCTACTCACTCTAAGAATAGCTATATTAGATAGTACAAGAAGTCGTAAGTATACTTATATGGTATTATTAACACTAGCTTTACAATCCTAGGTCAAGATTCCAGCGTTGGCCTCTCCAGTTTTAAAAAAACCTAAGGAGTACGACAATGAAAGAAGTTTGAGACTCTCTTATGTCATATGATTTCTTTAGTGCTATTCATTATTCACTTACGAAGGATAGGTTAGTAATCAGAAACTCCATTAATTCTGGTCATTGATCTGCGATTCCGGAGCTGATCAAAAAAATCCGCCCATTGATTATTTTCGCCAACGAGAATGGGCCAAACGGAAATGATATACACTCACCCCTGCCTATAGTAGATCCCGTGTCCACATCACACAGCCGAACCACTCACAACTCGAAATTCCGGGATATACCTAAGGAGGAACGCGTTTGAAATGGTACCTTTAATGTACCACGCTCCTGGTACTGGCTTCCGAACTGTACTGCTGTTCATTACAGCAACCGAGAGAGAAAAAAGGGCCCAGGTCTATGGGTTACAAGAGCGAAATGTACCCTTAATCAGCGTACACGCCAGTGGGAGTACCCGCTCCGCAAAGGGTGTACAGCACCTCGTGCAAGCGTGAAACTGGGCAGGTTCCGATGTCTGTGCTACGTGTTGAAACTGGCGTCTGGGTTGTGCATCCCTAATGTAGGCATGGCAATATTTGGCGGAGACAGCTCGTTTGTCGACGCTTTTGATATTCACTGGTACCTTTGATTTGCGTCGAGTTTGGAGCCAGGTGCGTTTGTACTCCAGGCTTCGGATGCCTGGTGTATGGAATTCCATCATCTATAGCTAGGTCTTTCACCTATTAAGGTAATTTGTGTTAAGATTAAACTAAAACTTAGTAACTTACCACGCTAAACCTAAAGTAGCACGTCGGTCTCATACATATCATATGATCTGGTTAAACCAGGGTTATCCGAAGGTAAATTCTATTTTCTTCGAATTGGATTTCGAATATATCTAATATGAGTAGGCCACCAGTTAGTCTGGTATCCGGCAAATCATTTTTTTAATAAATAGAAATTAGGTAGAAAATTGTTTGTTGTAGCTAAAGGTGTGTCTTAGGTCGTTGATAATTGCAACATTTTGATTGAGGATGTATAGATCCGCAGTAAGTGCCAACTACCTTAGCTAGCTAGGGCCACCTGCGTAACTCAAGCTCAAATCTGGGAAAGGCTGTCTGTGAGAGTAGATTTCACTAGAATGTTATCCGCTATTGGGGCTTCTTAGTATTTGCCGTGTGGTGCGGCGGAAAGATGAAACGCATTTATGTGAAATTACGGCTCCAGATTCTGGGGTCCGCATCGAGGATAGCAGATCAGACAACTGTCAACAATACCCTAGCGCCATCTATGATCTCTCTCGATCCTTTTTTATATTGAATCCTGCATTTCGGGAAGCTGAAGATGCATTGCGGAAGATGAATTATGTTCTTTCGTGTTTTAGCGGATGAGGTGAGGTCAGACGGACACTCCGTCTGTGAAAATTCCCAAAAGGAAACCGAAGCTAAAAGGCGGGTGATTTGAGGGTTCGCGATCAATTGGCGGCTCGAGCGCGAGAACTGATGCAGGCCCACCCTTTGGCGTGCGTGAGGAGAAGCCATCTTGGCACTCCAACTGGATTGAGGGGATTCAGAAGAAACTGAGATTCCTGCTGTGGTGGTGTGGAGGTCACAGCCTTATGATGTCGTATTCATTCATGATGGTTATTGGTAGAAAGACCTGCTATCGAATGTGATTGGAGGATGACTTCGAAGATGTTGTCAGACTGGAGTTTTTTATGAGCGAAGGTATTAACAGCAGAGAACGGTCGATTGGTGGGCTTTTCACGACCTCCTGAAGTCTCGAAGGATCAGTAACATGAGAGAGCTACAGCGAAGCGTCGCGAACCAAGTCGTAAAGGCACATCAATCAGTTAAATGCAGATATTTTCGTTTATAACCCAGATTTTCGCATCTGAAGAACAATCTCGCCACTTGTGTTATTATTATAGAATCAGACACTAGAATCATGTAGCATCAGGGCTTCTTTAGCACCCGTCCGCCGGCGTATTTGACACTTAATAATGCTCCGACGCAGGTGTTTCTTAACAGGATAGGAAAGAGGTGACAAGGCAATCAAAGCCGCGATGCCATCCACGGATTATTAATTGAGAATAATAATGGGCGAGTTTTCACCAGCGCTGATGATTGTGTGATCCTTTGCAGTCTTCTCCGCAACATCTCCCGTCTAAAAATGAGTGCTGCAGGAAAGTCGTTCCGGGTTTAGCGCAAGCATTGGCACCAGACTAGGTTTGGCTCACCCTCGCGGGCGTTCATCTCTCACAAGTGCTTTGCTTCTGGCTGAGGGGGATCATCGTCTGTTGAGCTGCGACACCATCATTACTTACCAATACCACAATACACTCTTTTAAAATCCATTAGATAGGTAGCTGATTGTACTCTTTCCATTGCTGGTGCCACATAGCCTCGACGAGTCGTGATAGTCTCGGTTCACTGCTCTCGTGAGTCTGGCCTCGTCTGTTTCGAATCTATAGACCCGCAGCCTCTCCATCGAGTCTCTTGCTCATATACAACACAACGATCGCAAGCCGCGACGGCACTAATGCACTAAAATGGCCATGGTGGAAGCACCCGGCGCATTCACCGATTTTCCAATGGAGCAGGATGATGTAGTCTATCCGTGTAAAGGATGCGGAGAGGTACGATCTCAAGATGTATCTCCTTCACGCGATCCGTGGGCTGACCAAAGTAGATTCTGGAGGAAGGCAAAGCATTTGAGCTAGGTAAGGACGACTCAGATTCCACGAGCCACAAGCCTACATATGTTGCAATTTGAAGTTGCGGGATCCACCCCTCGCAACTTGAATGCTCCTTCCGTCTGGCTTTTCTCACTCTACTTTCCGGAATTGGTTACTAACCACTCTCACAGCTGGGAACCGATGGCATATCGACTGCTTCCGCTGTAACACGTGCGGCACGCTCCTCGACTCCGATGCCAACCTTTTACTACTTGGAGATGGCTCGTTGATATGCAATAACTGCACATATAGTTGCAGTGCTTGTGGGAATAAGATTGAGGATTTAGCTATCCTGACTGGTGATCAAGCTTTTTGCGCCAACTGCTTCAAATGTCGGAACTGTAAGAGGAAAATAGATAACTTGCGTTACGCACGCACATCACAAGGAATATTCTGCATGTCCTGTCACGAAACACTCATGGCTAAACGGCGAAAGAACAAAAAGGCAAATCGAAATCCTGCGCCCGCCTCGAATGGTCTGAACAAGTCGCTGCCAGACCTACCAAGAGGGGACATCCCTCTCAGTGCATTCTCCTCTACTCCTGATGTGGAGACTCCTCCCTCAGAGAAATACTCAGATTTTGTTGAGACACCTTTGGAAGTTTCGCCGCGCCCTCGAGCGTCTAAAGCAAGAAAAGATGGTTCAATTGATAAGAGCCCTGCTGTACAGCGCGAAGTTTCCGAGGATTCGCTTGATGACAGTAACAAAGGTTGGTTGCTAGGTGACTTTGAGCACCGTGAATATCCGCTAATTTCGGATGTAGAAACTTTGACTCTCCCCGCATCCACATTCCAAGGCAGCCGCGAATCTACCCAATCCAAGAATTCTGCGATCTCATACGACACTGCTAATGGAGACGACTTCTTTGGCACAGTGCCTCTCTTGCTAGATACAAACCAAAACGCCAGTGCTTCACCCGTCTCAAACGGCCGGGTGTTTGCTGAAGCTCCAGTATCGCAGAGCAACGCAAAGAGTCCAGATAGCAAAGGCAGCTCGCGGGATTATTTTGGCCGGGCGCAGCCGTCTATATCTTCAGCTCGTGATGTGATTCGAGAAGCCCAAAGAGAGTCCTCTAGATCCTCTTCTGTTGAACGTAAACAACCTTCAAGCCCACATATTGCATATCAGCAAAAAGGCAGACAAACTTCGGATCACATTGCGGACTCAGTGAGGAGGAACAAGGATACGATTGTTCCTGCAAACTCTCCAGCAGTCGATCGGAAATCCGAAGCACCCATCACCACTTCTTACCCGACGCCACCCTCTGCTCACAGTGAGTTCAAATTGCAGGAAGCCCCTAAGCCCAGGAAGTCGAACTCGCGAAGAAGCTCCAAAGGCATCGACAGGTCACCAGTAGCAGTTTCGCCAACAACCGAGCCATCGCATAAGAGTACACCGCAGGTCGACGATTCTCTTAGCACTCCTCCAATTGGAATGGATAAATCAATTTCAACCGCACAAGATTTTGGTTCACCTGATCCCAGTCATGCGAAAGGGCCTTCCCAAACCGAATTACCCTCCGTGGAAAGACCAAAACGTGGGGATTCGCTGGCCGCAACTGTCTCCACAAAGAGCTCAGGCTCGATTCCACGGAAAGAAGTTGCCTCAGCATCAGGTCCTACCACGCCTAACCCTCCTCCCACCTACCCAATTGAGCGAAACCGTTCATTACAGTCTGGCCGGCCGCAACAACATGATGTTTACCAACCTACTGGGCGTCCTAGGAATTCTTCCAAGTACGCGGAATCGCCCAGCAGCACCAGTGTAGATACAATCAATCCTCCACCTCCTCGTGCTTCAAGCCGTCCGAATCCTGGTGCGCTAGAAGCTGTCGCTGCTCCCCGAGCCCCCCCACCTGCACCCCCTATTGAACGTCACCGCGCGACTGCATCTACGAGCACGATGCAAACAGACTCAACTAGTCGTATGTCGCCTGTGAACTTACCACGCCACAGCACGGGCGCTGAATTCTCGATCGAGGCAGAGATGGAGCGAATCATGAATGGGGAAGAGAAGCAAGAGCAGGAGCCAGGCACCTTACGCAAGCTGTCTAATGCGGTCAAGCACGGCAGGAGCTTTAGTGATCGGGGACAACGCTCTGCAAGTTCGTCACAAAAATGGTCAAAATCGCCTCTCAACGGATCCATCGACATTAGCAGCCCGACGTCAGCCTCATCGCCAGATGCCAGAGAAGAGAATATCCTGCTCAAAAACAAATTACGACAAGCGCAAGAGAGGGTCGCAAAACTCGAGGTAGACAAGAATAGGTTACAAAGCATGGTAGATGGATCTGCGGATATTTCTGAAGTCAATACAGAACTCAAGCAAAAGAGGTCAACCATGGCCTTCTTGGACACCCAGCGCGAAATTGTCGTTCGAGAACTCGAAGTTATGACAGATCATTTGCGCAAAGCAAAAGAAAGCAATTCGGCTCTTGACCTGAACGCCTTGCAATCAAGTGTGTTGCGCGACTTTGGTGCTTCTCTACAAAAGCTGAAGGATGCTATGCGATCGCAAATTGAAGATCTCACACAGAAACGCAATGACTTAACACGAGAGATTGACGATCTGATCCAGATGAAGGACAAAGGATTCCAGGAGTACGAGTCTTTGAGCTCGCGAAACCACCAGCTCACACAGCACAACAATGAGCTCATCTCAAACATACAAGGGTCTATGAAAGCTGTCGCAGTCCCAAACAATGGCACTCCCATTGAAAATCAACGACCAACTCCTGCACCCAATGGCCTGGGACTTTATATTCAGCACAATAAAGAAAGGTCAGAGTCTGGAAGTGAAGTCCGCACACTTATGGGCTCCGAATACTCGAATACTAACCTCTTGAACGATAATGAATCCGAAGGCACTGTTCTCGCAACGCCGCAAGTGGTCAAGATTGGTGGCAAAGGAAAGCCAAATATGCTCAAGAAGGGAACACAAGGATTCGTGAAGGGATTGAGAAATATTCGTCGAGACATCGCCTCGGAGCGTGACCGAGGTGTGCAAGAGCGCAACAATAATGGCCAATGGGTGGAGGGAACACCGTATGACCAGATATCGGTGCAGGGCAACTCCAATGGTGGTAGTTCACTCAATATCTCCAGACCGTACCAGGATCCGAATGGGAAGCAGAAATTTGGCGGCTTCTTCGCTAGTGAAAAGGACCGAGGAAACCTTAAACATCTCAAGAGCTCTCACAATAACAGCAGTCATAATCTCACCAGCCCTGATGTTGCCGCATCATCTCAACTCTTTGGATCTGACCTTGGCGCCCGGTGCGAGTTTGAAAAGCGTGTCATTCCTTGCATTGTGAGCAGATGTATTGAAGAAGTTGAGCTTCGAGGAATGGATGTTGAGGGTATATACCGTAAGAGTGGAGGTTCGGGACAAGTCAATACTGTGCGACTAGGATTTGAAAAGGATAACGATTACGACATCTCGGAACCCGAGTTGGATATTCATGCCGTCACGTCGACACTGAAGCAATACTTTAGGAGGTTACCGGTTCCACTCATCACTTTCGACGTGTACGATCAACTATTGGAAGCATCCCGTGTTGAAGAGGTGGACAAGCGCGCATTGGCTATGAGAGATGCAGTAAATACCCTACCGAAGAGTCATAAGGACTGCCTGGAGTTCTTGGTATTCCATCTCGCAAAGGTCATGTCGCAGGAGAGCGAGAATCTGGTAAGTCTTGTTCTTGGTTCTTGAGTTATATGCAGTGATACTTACCATGCCCTAGATGACCCCACTCAATCTGGCCGTGGTATTCGCTCCCACAATCATGCGCCCTCAAAGTATCGAAAGAGAAATGACGGACATGCAAGCCCAGCGCATAGCAGTCCAGTCCCTTCTCGAAATGAACCAAATCATCTTTGGATACGATTCCTGAGAAGAGTCTTCACTCCCTCTTCAAACACATCCAGCTACCCAAAAAAGAGTGGGAATTCTGTTCTTGTACAAGATCCCCCAGGGGAAGCTTAAATCTAGAGCGTTTGATTTTGCATCAGCGCGCAATCCCCTTCTTCAAGGCCCTTGGAACAGGAGCGGTACGCCGATTCCTTCGAACACACCCCCCTGGACAGATATCTCTTCTCCTTCCCTCTCCCCCTCTCCCTCATCTACAGACTTTTGTGTTTGTTTGTTCTTCCCTGTCTACTACTTGTCCACCCCTCCTATTCGGCGTTTAATACTCTGTTGTTGTTGTTGTTGTTGTTGTTGTTCATACCTGTTTCACCTTTCACCTATCCGGGTCGGCTCTATTACCCCCTTTTTGGATTGGGCGAGGACCTGGTGTAGCGATGTTTGTTGGTTTGAATACCGCGTGAGGGGGAGCGATATTTGGACAATGGTGTTTATGTTCTTTTTTCTTCTTTTTGGGAATTGCAAAAGGGTGGTTCGCGAGCGTGGAGCGTTCTATTTTATCAGTTCTTTCTTCTATGGGAGTGGGGAAAGCATTGGTGGAGATTCTACTTTATTTAAGTATTTGTGTCCTGGTGTGGATAAGGTGTATATCCTCTGTTTATATCGCCGGTTTCTCCTTGAGGGTGAGAGAGCATTGAGGTGGTGGTAGTACAGTAGTAGTGAGCGAGAAGACAATTATGAAGACCTTTCCAAACTACCTATATCTATCATTCATGACGTGCACATCAGAACTGTAGAGATATCGAAAAAACTTTGAACCATATACAGATTTATGTATTGCTCTTTATTGATTTCTCTTCCTTCAAGTATCCTTACTCTGTCTATGTCTCTCTCACTCTTCCTGTGGTACTTGTTGCTCCTAATTCACATGCATGTACCTCCTACTACCTACACCTTTCTGCCTTTAGGTAGTTTTCAAATCAGTTCTCTGGATTATACCGAAAGCATGGAAGGCTTTAATGTCCATATTTGTAGTACTTTCACCTGGTGTTGTGGTTAAGTTTTATGTGGGGTGAGCAATTTAAAAACCCCAACCTACTCGAGTAAACCTGGATAAAACCATATAGGAGGGAAGTTTGTTTCTTTTAACAAGCGAAATGTATCAATTACTTGGAGAGCCAGGCACACCACCTAGTCTAGTTACTACTACGCTTTGAAGTACTTGCTTGGAGTATCTTTGAATGCAGGTTCGCATGATAGACGCTCTGCCAAAACGAATGCAGAATCTCGTAGGAGTATTGCCACCTCCACCTTGGTTCAAGCTTGTATTGAAAGTCATACTCAAACGAGAATGTTCAAAATTACAATTGACTATGATAGTACACCTGACGTTCCGTCCCCGAAGAAACAGCCAGAATGCAGGAACTCCTAAACTCTAAAACAGAGCGCCAGAAACGATCAAATCCCAGGAGGCAGGTAGAAAAGACCCGAACTTCACAGCCAAATAGAAAGGAACACCATTTGAAAAGCCCGGGAAAAGAGCATAGAAGTGGCAACAAAACTCGCCTGCACGCCAATGTGCTATGTCAGAACACAAACACGGTACACCCACCCGTGCAGAACACTACTGCCTTCGAAGAACACATCAGATCTTTGCAACCCTACGAGCTCAAAATATTCAAGCAACACCCCTACTCTACTACCTCCCTCAACAAACCTAAACGACCTTACCCTTCCGCGCAAGGTAATAAGTAATCAAATTGACATGCCCCTCTCCCACCCCACCACCGAGGGCCTTCCAAAACCCCTCCCCCTTCTCTCCCCCTAACCCATCGAACAACGCGAGACAAAACTCCAGATCCGCCCTCCGGACATCGGAATCACTATCATGTAAGAACCTAAGCGCCAACTGCCCCAATCGCTGCGTCTGTGATTGCGAAACAGATACATTACGTGATTGCGCCGCAGAGAGAAGTGATCCGAGGATAGAGAGCGAGAGGACAATCGTGCGTGATGTGAATGCTGTAGTATGACTTGGTGAGTTAGGGGAGGAAGATGCCGCAGAAACGTGGGAGGATTCCGATGATGGTGACAACGGTAGAGGAGTCGTGGGTGTATTAAGCGATTCAATCATATCAAGAACCGCATTCAGCGAATCAAGCGGTTGACCATACTTGACAATATCATCAGCCGTCTTCTCAATATCACTCGTAATATGCATGGCCTCTTCAAATTGCCGTCGCGCTGCGAGTACAGAACAAAGTGCCCGTGAATAATACGGCGCGGCTTCTTTGCGGTGTATGGATAACATGGCGCGTATAGTGGCTAGAACTTGCGTCTTCAGGTTTTGCACTTTGGTTATCGCGCTGGAGTTGGATGTACCACTGCCACCACCGCTGCCACTGCCGGATTTGAGGGTCTCGTTGGGGGTTTCCAAGTAATCCAGCAGAGCTAGGAGGAGGTCACCGAATCTCTGGGACTCGGCACCCCAGATGTCTTGGTCGCCTTTTACGAGATCTTGCACGCGTCTGAAGCCGTGGACATCGAGTGTTTTGGCCCGGATGCGTTCGATCCCGCTAGTGAGGAGTTTTCTCGATCGGAGGGTTTCGGCATCAGCCATGACACCGCCGTTGGCATCACCATTCAGACCGATGACGCTTCCCGTGCTGGTGGTTTTATGATGGCGGGGGGTACGCACGTTTTGCTCATTGCTGCGGGTACTTTGGCTGAAGTCGTTGTCGCTGATGATGGTGGGTTCTTCGCTCAAGGCCCTCTCATTGGCACGGCCATCCAAGGGTAATTCCTCCAGAACAGGTTTGTCGGTCTCTGTATCGCTACCACCTTGACGGGGTGTCTCGTCGCCAACGAATGGATCTTCGTAGACTTGCACAGGAGGCATATCCGGCTCTGGGTTCACCTTGATGAGAGGGCTCTTGGAACGCTCGGGTGAGTAGACTGCAGGGCTTCGTAGGCGTGACATCGGAAGCGGGGAGTTGTTACTGCTCTTGATTGGGGATAATCGAGGGGTGCCCTGTCTACTACCACTAGAACTCGGTCTATCCTCAAAATGTGAATTTCGAAGATTTGGGATTACCATGGTGAAACCTGGATCCTCGTCAAAGGTTGGGATACCGCTATCGACAGACATGTGCTTGTTCAGTCGAGGAGTTCTCCGTGTTGGCGCAGCGTGAGCTTGATCGTCGTCTGGTGCTTTTGTAAAGGGTACAACCATGGTGAAGTCTTCGTTCTTGGATGCGCTCGACATTGGACTGTCTGCCACAGCTGGTCGTCGAGGCGTCTGCTTTGGTATTCCACTATCCATTCTCGATTTGCTTCGTACTGTAGATGCGGCAGTGGGCGCTTGTGGTCTTGCTGGTGACCGGGCGGTGGTCTTGGTTGTGGCTTTGACTGTCGCCTTCTGAGGACTGGTATTTGGACTCATCGTTGGAGTGGATTGTTGAGCAGCAGCTCTTCTCGACGCATATGGATCGGCGGTAGCAGGCCTCGCAATCTCCGGCCGCCGAGGTCGTCGTACTGGAGCGGACATGAGAGAAGAAGTGGTGGAGCTTTGTGAGACTTGAGAAGTATGACTACCCGACATGGCATCGCGCGACATGGCGGAAGGTGGCCTGGCGGTCATGGCTCTCGCAGCTCCGGGGCGAGTGTTTGCTGACGGAGCTGAGGTTGATTTGACTGGTGAAAAGGATGCTTGTGCCGAAGTAGGTCGACCAGCTGCAAGGGCTGCCTTTCGTTGCGCCAATATGGCATCACGGACTGAAGGTCTACTCGCACCTAATGCTGGTCGAAGCGTAGAATTTGTGCTGGCAGACAGACTTGCAACTGAAGAAGCCATGGAGCCAGTATTCGGATTCCGCGAGTCCTTTTCCAACTGCCCTCGAGACTTTGCATCCAGACTGTTCATAATCTTTTCCGCTTGGTCAGGCCAGACCTGCGAGAATGCCCAATAGGTCCCTCGAGTCCCTTCACGGACCTTGGGATTCGCATCGGCCAACCCTTTCTTGATGAACTTTTCTGCAACTTCCAGACCACCGGAGTGCTCGATGTGCGCTTTCTGGTGTACGTGCTTCTTGATGAGGATGGTGAGCCAATTGGATGCGTAGCTTCGGGTTTGCACGTTCTTGTCCTGGATGGATAGCCACATATGCTGCATCAGTCTGTTGGTGTAGGAGACATGTGATAGTATAGCTTCTACGGTCTTGTTTCCGTTATCTGCGGCGATCTTCTTGGTCGCGGCGCATGTCTTGATGAAGCTCTGTATGAGAATCTCCACCATTGGGTCCATGGCTGTCGTCAATGTCTTTGCCAGCTCTTGTACACACAAGCAGCCATTTGTAGACACGGTTGTTCGTAATGAATTTGCGACCTTGAGTATTCCCTCCATGATACTCTTGATTCCTGTGACAAAAACAGCATGGAACTCAGTAGGTGCGTTTCCTTTCAGCAGCCGTCTAATCTTCAGGACGTTCTTGTCGCGTGCAGACCAATTGCCCTCCGACTCTCTACCCTCGAACAGCGGCAACATATCTCGGAACGTATCTTCTAATTCGCGTGAGGTGTCAACGTATAGCGGGTCCATGGGGACAACTTCCTGTTGTGGCGGTTGCTCTGACATAATGCTATCCCCAAAGTTTGACTCTGGTTGGGAGCGTTCTGATGGAGCGACACTGTGTGTGGTGTGGGTTGAGCGAACGGATGCGGCGAGGTCGAGGTCTACGGATGCCCGAATGCCTAGCTGTGATACTACTTGAGCCTCTATTGTTTTGCGAACACCTTGTGATACCATGCGCTTCTTCAAGTCTGACTTTGCGTGTTCGGGTGCGTTGCTATGTATATATCAGTGTCGTAGGAGTTCAATACTTCCACAGGATAACATACCGAAAAAGATCAATGACACAACCCTTTGCTGTTTCCCGTACAGTACCATCTGGGTCTTCAAGACTAGCAACAAGCTGTGGAACAAAAGACTTGAACTGCAAGCCTTCCGATTGATTCATCTATTCAATGTTAGCTCCCCTACACCAGAGCATGAAAGAGCTTTGATCATACCTTGACAACCCAAAGCATAGCCATCTCCTTCGCCCTGGCATTATTCCCCCCCATAGCCCCCTCCCTCACGACCCCCTCAACAAGGTCATGACAACACGGCCAAAACTCCGTCAAACCCACACTAGCGGCATTCCTATGACTCTCCCGCGCATCCCCCAATCTCTCCAAAAGAATCGGCAAAAACTTCTTCGCATTCCCCGCTATAACAGCAGTCTGCTCCTGAAGACTTAGACGCTTGATCAAGTGACCTAGGGTGGAGAAGCCGCTGGAGACGAGTGTGGTGGAGGCTTGTGATGTTAGAGCTAGGCGGATGCATTCGAATATGGTGGGTTGGGCTTCTTCGGGCACGCGGAGGTGTTTGATGTTTGATTTTAGGTTGTTGAACGCGCTTAGTTTGGCGTCGGTTGCGATGGAGGATTTTTTGAGGGTGCTGAGGAGGGAGGCTGCTTGGTCTTCCATTATGTCTTTGTGTTTGTGTTTATTATTTTGCGCGCGAATACGGGTGTATTCTTGCTTTTGTGTGGATGTTATTGTTGCATGAAGAGGATTTGTCAGAGGAGTTCGAGGATGTGGAGTCAGTAAAGGTGGTGATTGATGATGGTGTTAGGCACAAGGCACACAACTTCTTCTGCCAGTAACAACAAGCGGAAGTCGCGATGAGCAACCGTGCCCCATACTAAACATGTCACGCTAATCCCAGAATGTAACTAGTAATAAACGCTCCGAGATCCCCCTCACCAACCTCATCTTCCCGAGTTCACAGCCTTGTCCACCTATTTTCAGTATATCGCTATACTCCAGCCTTGCGCCAAAACAACAAACAAAACCATGCCACCACTCCACCCCCAATACTTCCAAATACCAATGACACCCATCCCCGACTCCTCCACCCGTCCCAAACCACCACCCCAACCCCACCCAAAACCCCTACTCCGCCTCGAAATCCGCGATCTCTCCTCCTCAGGCTCCAAATCCTTCCTCTCCCTCCTCGACTGCGCAAATATCCTCCAAGAGGCAGTCGATGGCGTCCTCTCCCACCTCTACACTGCTGGTTCCACCATCCCACCCACACGCTCCATAACACTGATATTACGATCCATGGGTGGTGTCGCCTACACCACCGGCAGTGACATAGACGACGATCACAAAGAAATACATTTCAGTACAGATTATATAGAATCGATACCTCAAGATCGCAGAAAAATGGAGATGTTAGGGGTGTTGCGGCATGAAATGGTGCATTGTTGGCAGTGGGCCGCTAAAGGGACGTGTCCTGGTGGGTTGATCGAGGGGATTGCCGATTGGGTGAGGTTGAGGTGCGGGTTTGTGCCGCCGCATTGGAGGAGGGAGTGTGAGGGGGAGTGGGATGCTGGGTATCAGCATACGGGCTATTTTTTGGAGTATTTGGAAACGAGGTTTGGGAGGGGGATGGTTGTGAAGATTAATGAACGGTTGAGGGAGAGGAGGTATGAGGAGGATGGCTTTTGGGTTGATTGTTGTGGTCATCCTGTTAAAAAGTTGTGGAAGGAGTATGGGCGTAGTGTGAGGGGAGAATGCGGTGAATCAGAGGTGAAAGAGGAACACGGGAGCAAAGATGAGGAACAAGAGAGCAAAGATGAGGAACAGGAGAGTAAAGATGAGGAACAAGAGAGTGAAGACGATATCGCAAACACAACCGATGTCAAAAGCACAACCGATGGCAAAGCCACGGACTCAAAGCCAAAGTCAGAGCCCGATCCACGCCACCTCGCCCTTATCAAAACAGTGCAAGAACTCAGAGCCTTACAGGCCCAGCCAGAGCACAAACGAGATCACCTCCGAGAAAACGTACTGCTATTGCTAGAAACGAAGCAACTCGCCGCACTTGGACGTGTCCTCCTCGACGCAAACGGCAACCCCATCTGGAGATATTACCCAGACGGCACAGTCTCTGCACCGTATCCCCTCCCAGAAGATATAACGGTAAGCCGAAAAAATAAAAAATAAAAAATAAACTTGTTCCCAATCCCCCCATTTCTTCTTACTAACAAAATCGCCAAAAGGCCCCACCCCTCCCAAACTCCCTCGCCGTAAAACTCTACACCCACACCATAAAACACTACTCCTCCTCCTTTACCGCCACCATGAAATATACCCGCCGAATAGACGGCCGCCACCCACACGCAAATTCCCTCCACTACAACTCAGATTCCGGCCCCGCAGACGTAGATCCCCAACGGGACATCCTAACGACAACCAATGGAAAAAGTAGTGATGGTCACGAAACGGAAGGACATCCCGATGAGGATCAATTCGAGTACGCGTATTATTGGATACCGTATATACGCTGTAATGATTGCGATGTGGGGAAATTGTATCCTTTCCATATGAGTGAGGGGTGGGATGGGAGTTGGGAGAGGCATCTGAGGGAGGAGGGGCATGTGACTAGGGTTGATGAGAGGGTGGAGAGGGAGTATAAGGAGGAGCAGGCTAGTAAGGTGGATGAAGGGGGTGGTAGCGAGAAGGTGGATTAAGTGGGTTTTTATCATTTTTGGGAAGATGGGCGCGACCATGGTTATTACTATTATGTGTACTGGGTAATACGCGGGGCCATCTTCTCTCAATCTGAATAAAGCGATTTAGTCGTAATGTATGAATATCATATTTGGCATGTTTTAAGAGTTTAACTTTTTACATGTTCCCGCGAGAGAGAGAAGCAGAATCAATATGACAACGGTCTGAATTTTCTCTATAGCACCGACTTCCATCAATTCTCATATTAATCTATCCATCCCGCCACAGCACAAAAACGAACTCATCTCAGAGTGTGAATGAACAAACCCTCGATCACACCAAAATTCCTGCCAGAGAACGAATGTATCCTACAAACAGCCACTGCTAATCAAGTATTTCCCACTCTATCCACTCTCCACAACCCTCCAATCCCCCGTCTATCCATAAGTAACAATCCTCCTCCCATCCCCATACGGCGTCCTCCCCCTCTCCCTCTCATCAACACGCTCCCCTCCATGCCTCTCCTCAGCATACCTTCTCCCACCACCACCAACAACAGGCGCACGCTGCGGTTGCGCAGGAGAGTAATACTCATCCCCATCCCTCGGTTCCCTCATCTGACTCCTTGACATTGGCGGTGGAGGCATTTCCCTCCTAGCATACCCCGCACCAGGCTGCACACTTGCAACACGAGCCGGTGGAGGCGGAGGTCTCGAATATGCTCGCTCCCGTGCTGGTGCAAGTACAGGTTCTGGCATCTGAGTGTATGCTCTAGCGCGTGGAGGGGGTGGCATGGCGTATTCGTCGTATTGGGGTTCCCGTGTAGCGGCTCGTTCGTACATACGTGTTGTTGGTGGTGGCATGGCTGATGCACGTCTCTCTACCCTTTCTTCCACCACTGGTTCGGCGTAGTATTTGTTAACATGGGTTGCTGGTGGTGGCATAGCGGACGCGCGTCGTTCTACTCGTTCCTCAATGACCGGTTCGGCATAATACTTATTGCCATGTGTTGTGGGTGGTGGCATGGCGGATGCACGTCGTTCCACTCTTTCTTCTACGACAGGTTCAGCATAGTACTTGTTACCATGTATTGCTGGTGCTGGCATGACGGAAGCGCGTCGTTCCACCCGCTCTTCTACGACTGGTTCGGCGTAGTACTTGTTGCCGTATTGGTCCATGATAATTTGCCGCGGTGGAGGTGGTGGCATAAGAGTTCTAGCATAGGGATCTGGCTCTGGGTATGCAGAAGCGCGAGGCCTACGATCCACAACTTCATATGGGGCTGGCTCCAAGACTCGCTCTACGGGAGCATAGGCATTGTACTGAGGAGGAGTTACTGGGCGCCTAGCATAATGTAAACTAGCCACTCTCCTGAGATCCTGAGTATCCCTCTCTGGTCGGCGAAATGCCGGTGCTGGCGGTGCCATGCGGTCATCTTCATCAGCATACCTATAAGCCCGAGGAGACTGCTCATATTCGCTTTGATAAGCAGAACGTGGTCTAGCAATCCTGGGAGACTCGGGGCCTTCTCGGAATATCCTACTTGGCCGCCTAGAAGGGGCCGCGTCAGCATATCCAAAGTCAGGAGGTGGTGACATAGGTTCTGGCTTGATGTACGGCTCTGGAGATCGAATTGGCGTCATAATTTTACGTGGTTGTTGTTGTTGTTGCATCGGAGTAATAGCCCGGCGTTTGCCCTTTTTGCTCCTGCGCGTCTCGCGCTCAGGTGTGGCATTACGCTTGCGTTTCTTCCCATTTGGACGAACGCCGTTTCTGTCTTGCTTTGGTTTTGCTTGTGCACCAGACGAGGCGTTTGGCACAGATGGATTGTTTTGAGCGTGACGTTGGTCGGTGAATGGAGGAGGAGCTGATGGCATCATGTTGCCCAATGCTAGCGGAGAGATTCGAGACGGCTGTGGCGCTGCTGGAGACTGTATCTGGTTCACAGCCACTGACATTGGAGAGCGGATGCGGTTTTCAGTAATTGTAGGGCCGGCACCCTGTCGACCGTATTTCTGCACCGCATGCAGGGGAGGTGGTTGCATATGTTGGTGCACATCGTAATGAGAGGAAGCAGTTTGCTGTGGAGGTGGTATACGCGGATAGTCTTGGTCGAGGGTCATGGGCGCAGGAGGTTCGTAGTCATCGCCATCTTCCTCCTCTTCGTCATCCCATTCAGGCTCCCAGTCATGCTGGGTCGCGGGATCATGGAGAGCTGGCATTGTTGATGTATGATCGGTGGCAGAAGGGCCGCTAATGGTATCGACTTGAGGAGGGGGTTCGTAGAGGTCTTCCTCTTCTTCTTCTTCATCTGAGACAATCATAGCATCAGAATCATTCCCATCACCATGACAGGGTTCGGTATGCTCAGTTGACCAACTGTTTGCCTTACTTGAATAGTACGAGTTCTCGTCAAAAGACTCGCTTGATGGACTCTGTGCAACAGAGGGAGGCTTATACCCTGACACGGGAGGAACAATGTCCTGAGCCTGGCGCAAGGGGATATCAGGAAGCAGAGGCAGAGCACCACTTCCTTTGAGCATCTGTACCTGCAGACCAATGGCTTTCTCGTATTTGCTGCGTTGGATCGCAATCTCCTGTTGACGCTGCTGAACTGGATCTGCCTGTCGAGACTGATGATTCTGTAGCTTCGCCTTGATGCCATTTCGGCGTTCGGCAAGCTCTTGTTCTGCTTGAATTAGAGCAGGAGACTTTTCAAGTAATACTGGATCTATAACAGCAGGGCCAGCCGGATTTGGACGTAGATTGTGCTGTGGAGTTGCGGCGTTCGAGGGTTTTGACGAAGGAACGGACTGCGAGACGTCTACGAGAGAAGAGGAAAGCGTTGAGGCATTCGGTGCTGGAGTAAGCTTTACTGGAACTTCTGTGCTTTTGTGAGCGTCACCAGGCAAATGCTGTTGTGAGTTTGTAGTGGAATTCGAAGAAAAGGGATTTGCGCTTGTTGACGTCGGAGCAGCAGCTTTTCCTGTTGATATCTTCAAGCGAGGATGTGTGCCGGCGACGACGTCTTTGTGAAGCTGTACTATCTTTGCATAAAATTGCTCAAGCTGCGGGTTCGAGTCCGAAGACTCTGTTGTGCTAATGCCATTGCCATTAAGGTAGACAGGAGAGCCCGCAAGTTGTGTAGCCATTCTTGCGCAACTAATCTCTCATTAAGATTTGTTTAACCTTGACAAAAGAGAGATTATGCGAGAGTAATGATCACAGTAATTTTAGTACAGAGAGTTGGCGAATTGTGATGTACAGCTCTAAGCGGACTCAGTTTTGTTGTGTGGTTGTGAAAGGAGGTTGGAGGCGGACCTGAAGATTCGAAGATCGCAACTTTCGAGTCTGCCAAGAGAAACCAGGTCCAAAAGTTTGTCCTTACCGCTTTGGGTCTGCTTCCATTATCGGGCATTCATAGAACTTTCCTTTCTGAGAGAATTTCCCCAACTCCCTTGTATCACAGTATACTACGATCTCTCCATATTGTAATCGGAAGTGAATATTTGAATGTGCTATCTCAAAAATGGCAAAACCGTCCAATAGCAAGCCCGTCTTGTTCTTTGACATAGACAACTGTGTAAGAGTCATCAAGTAAAAATAGTAAAACGAGCGCAGAATTAACAAGCAGTAGCTATATCCTAAAAGTATGTGCTCCATCTGAAGATATCTAGAGCTAGCATGCTTACTAAATTTAGGTACCAAGATACTCCATCTTATGTCTGATCTGATCGGTAAGTTTTTCACACATTCAGTATCGTTTGCATTTGCTTTCCATATTCAGTAGCAATTGCATTTGCTATCTACAAAGCTTATGTTCTTATTCTCTTTTCATCTTCAAGCTTGTCGTTCTTTCATAAAACTCCAAGAGCGTAATGCTCACCATCCTCCTCCCAGATGAATATTTCATAACCCACCTTTCCCTCTCCCAAAGAGACGCAGCAAACCTCCACCAAAAATACTACCAGGATTACGGCCTAGCAATAGAAGGTCTCGTCCGCCACCACACAGTAGACCCCATGGATTTCAACCGCAAAGTCGACAATGCGCTCCCTTTAGAAGATATCCTAAAACCCGATCCCAAACTACAAAAACTGCTCTCTGATATTGACACTTCGAAGGTCAAGTTATGGTTGCTTACGAACGCGCATGTTACGCATGGGAAGAGAGTTGTGAAGTTACTGGGAGTCGAAAGGTTCTTCGAGGGGATAACGTATTGTGATTATAACCAGGAGAAGCTTTTGGCGAAACCGCATAAGGATATGTATTTGAAGGCCATGAGGGATGCTGGCGCTGAATCTGTGGGGGATTGTTATTTCGTTGGTAAGTCTCCCATATTCTCTACTAAACAACTTCTATTGAGGGATGCTTCGGAGAACTGATCATGGTTTTTTCTCTCCTAGATGACTCATACATGAATGCGAAAGGTGCGGCCACTATGGGATGGTCTGTTGCCCATTTGGTTGATCCTTCCGATGCATTACCTGTAGAACAGGCGTCGCAATATCAAATTCGCAGTTTGGAGGAGTTGAGGGATGTGTTTCCTCAGTTTTTCAAGTCAGAGTCGGGGGATTGAATCTACATACTTTATGCGTTAATGTCACACTCTCTGGGGGATATTTGGAGCTGGCCCGAGGATTTGATGATGATGATACCACAATACGAACATAGACTTGTAGAATTAGAACGATCACGATATAATTCACAGCAGTCAAACCAACTAGGATAAATTCCGTATCGTGATTTGACGGTAGCCACTTTCTTAGTTGTTCCCCGCTTCTAGACGCGGCTATTAAGGTTGACACTACTGTAGTTCCAATTTGGGGTACCTGAACCATGGAAAAGCTGGCCAGCAAACTTCCCCACCCTTAAAAATCCAGCTTTTGGGAATGGCAGCCAACAATGACGACAGGTACGAACGAAATCGGCAAAAGAGAGCTGAAGAAGAACGAGAAAGCCTAAGGTCAGAGCCGCCAGATCACCGTAGGCTCGAAGGTACGTTGCTTATTTTTGTTGTTCAGGTTATGCCCTTTTGGTCTGATGTTAAAAAGACTAGACGCGATCACGGTTTCCTTGTTCTTGTTCGACTCTTACAGGGTGTTGAGTATTGAGGTAGAAGTACTGAGGACGCGAATCGTGAAGCATTAGTTGTTTTTGATTGTTTTGATAGTGGATATTGGGTAGTTTATTGCACATGGATGGGCGTGGTATCTTCGAGTTTGGTTGAATTGAGTACCGTTTGAAATGCGAAGGAGCTAACTACTTTGAGTTTTTATGGAAGGATTAGGCTGCGTATGCACATGTTTGTTTGTTGTATTTTCGGTTCATCCCTCGAACTTTTTGTGAATGGGTTGGAAGATGGACTCTCTTCTTTCTCGAGTGAATGAAAAGTAGTGCAGAGGGAGGACGAAAACTACTTTTGTGTGAAGTGACCCATAAAATCAGCTGGGGTGACCATGATATGGCTTGCTAATAAGACTTGGTTGTGTAAGTGTAAGTGTCACACCAGGTGCTTACTTGAAGTCAAGATTGAGAGTGCACCAATAATTCCCTCAACTTTTTCCTTTACTCTCTCTCGTCTTGATCACTTCCACGTGCTAGAAACCGTTGCTGCTGTAACATCATTTCAGATTTCCCTCGAATTTAAGCTTTTACTGTTGCATGTGCTGGGGTCGACGATACTTATCAGGAACAACCGAAGCAGCTGCGGACTGAGTTCGAGAGGTACAGAGAAAGATCACACTTCTCCCGTCACAACCCCACTTCTGACTTCTATGATAAACTATTTTCCTAAGACCTTCGCAACGGAAAGATTGCACTATTTCTCTTCACATTATTGGTGTTGATGTGCCTGCTTGTCCTCGTCTTCGTCGTACCTCGTTTATTAGTGCATGTCTCGGCACACTCATTCAAGTCGGGTCCCGCCGCAGATCCGCTAAAATCACTTCCTTGCTATGAATCAGCCAACGGGGTGCACTCTTTGCTCAGGTCCAGTGCTTCCTCTCACTCGCTCACCTCACCACCACCACCACCATCACCCTCACTTCCAATCTCACCACCCACAACCTACGTCCTCAACGACTGCACCCACCATGAGTCTCAATCACATTGCAAACCAGGCGAGGAATGGCTGGGACCGTATGACTCGGGTGCCTTCAATGCCCTTTAGCGGCCACCGCACAAACTCAAACGATCTCAACCCACCGCCTTACAAGCAGCAGCGCTCCACAACCATTTCCTCGACATCCCCTGCCCCTCCACCAAACGCACCCGTCACACTCTCCTTCAACGTCCCCTTCAACTCGGATTTAGCAGGTCCGCGTAGAGATGAGGTCATCTTCTCAACCAAGCTTGCCTTTGACCGCTGGATCCCACGAGAGGGTGATGATGAGCTGCCAGTCTATGACTTACCCATACACGTGCAGCATCGAGAGAAACTCGAGATACTATGCGAGCAAATCGTTCGACAGACAAACGGAGCTATCAAGTACTTCATTCGATCCGGCCTTCCGAAACCCGTTGCGGGTATGCCACCTCGTTCAAAGGCATGGGTCACGAATGTGTGTCTACGCGGCCCATACGAGATAGTGAGCCAAGCTCGACAGGCTATTCTCAATCAGACTCCAATATCGATGGTGAGTGTGCAATTTATTCTAACTTTTACCTTGAATGGCTGTTTGCTAACCTTGGCAGCGGTGCGCCACAATCGATATTGACGAGAGCCTGGTATCGGCCATTACTGCTGATGGTGGACAGGGCATCAACGGTCCATTCCTTAGCCACTTGGACGACACGGCTACATTCACAAAAGCGGAGATCTTCTTGCTGAAAGCGAAACCTGTTGATGACACAGCTAGCATTAATAATGGCACTGCGGAGCCGGCCAACAACGAGCGACTACGACTTGTTGTCTATGGCGATATGCTAACAGAGGAGCACGCTAAGATTCGATTGTTGATCATGATCGATCAGTTGGTAAGTGCAACGTATGCACTCTTCACCTCGCTCATGCTGACGACATGTAGCGTCACCTCCAGATAGACACAATGAAGGTCGAATTATCTCTACACACTCTCATTTGCGGTCGGACACGCAAGAATATTACCAGCATCGAGTCTGCTACGAACACCACCATATACTTCCCTCCTCCATTCCCACAAATATATGGCTACTGTCCACCAGGTGCTCATCGTCGACCTGAGGATGAGCTCATCATCTCTGGAAAGTCGGCGAGTGAGATTACTGATGCTAAGATGCGTCTTCGAAACCTTGTCCTTGGTGTCAAGGCTTTTGTCAAGGATGTTGCCATTACCGAGACCAAGCTCGACGATATCCTCCTTGGACGTCTTGACAAGGTTCGCAAGATCATGGAAATGAACGGATCTTATGTTTTGTTCAACCAGTTGGGCCGTAAGCATGGCGTTGTGCGTGTTCAAGGAACTGACATTCTTAATGTGGAGCGGACTGTGAAGGAAGTCATGGCTTTGGTATGTACTTCGAATAATCATTTTGCAGTTCTAAAATGGGAGCTAACGTTGGCAGGCCTCTCAATTCTACAGCGCCACCTGGTTGGTACAAGGCCAAGCTGACTTCAGTGCCTACACTGAAGAGCTTTTCGAAGGCCTTGGTGATATCTGCATCAGTTCTGGTGCGGAAGTCATCTTCGAGAACAATACCTTCCACGTTTATGGCTCTGATGACTCTGTCAAGCTCGCCATGCATGTCATCAGCGATACACCATTTGCCAAGTATCAGGCCGCCCTATCTGTCAAGGTCGAACTCGCCAACGAGCACAAAGAATTCGTGAGCGGCAAAAAGAATGGAAAGATCAACAAGATCATGAGCCACTCCAACGTCCAGATTGTTTTCGATGGCTTCAACGAGTACAACTTCTACATTGATATTCGCGGACAACACTATGACGCTACAAAGAATGGACTTGAGCTCGTCGAGCAGGAAATGCCGGCTTCCATATCTTTTCATGTCCCAGACCAGTATCACAAGCGAATTATCGGTATCGGTGGCCAACACATCCAGCGGATCATGAAGAGGTACTCTGTTTTCGTCAAGTTCTCCAATGCCATGGACCGTGGCTCTCATGGAAGAGACGAGGACGACATCAAGGTTGACAATGTCATTTGCCGCACTCCCACCCGGAACGCCCAGAATCTCGAACTCGTCAAGAACGAGATTATGGAAATGGTTGAGAAGGTGGATGCCGAATTTGTGAACGAGACTGTCACAATCGATCGTCTTTTCCAGCGAGATATGATTGCTCGCATGCCTGAGATTGAAGCCTTGGAGCGCAAGTGGAACTGCAAGATCACCTTTCCTAACCCCGAAGAGGCAAGCAGCACAGTCAACGTTTCTGGTCCTGAGTACCAGATCCCGCAGGCTGTTGATGAGCTTTTGGTAAGTTCTCACCTTGACTCCAAATCATTAAATTTGACTAACACACGGATAGGGTATGGTCCCTGAGACTCACGAGCTTGCCTTTTCAGCTTCAGCTGAGTTGAAGGAGTATTTGCGCTCTCCTAACTTCACCGAAGACGTCGTGACCAAGATGCGGGAGCAACACTGCCTCGAGGTTCGTCTGAATCAGACCTGGACACCGCCTGCGGATCTCGCCGATCCAGAATGCTTGCTGTTAAACTACACTCGGAACAATGCTGGTGGACTCAAGGACGCCATCGATTTCTTGATTGCAATTTTGGTCACCAAGGGCTTGGATCAAGAAACTGTCCGAGGTGCCATTCCTCGACCAAAGTCGGATTCGTTTGAGGAATCCCTGCCTTACTTCGATTCGAAATTGATTCAAGGTACCAAGGTCCACACAGACTCGCCAACTAGGTCCAACTTCGGTGATGTTGAAGGCGACCAGCAAGGCTTCTTCTCCAAATTCCGTAAGCCGGGCAGCATGTCCTCATTCTCTTCGCTCATCGATCGTCGCAAGAACGGGTCCAACTCCCCAGGCTCTTTGTTCAAGCATGCGTCTAGCAATGCATCCAAGGCTTCCCTCGCCAGTCTCGAGTCCAACTCGTCCTACCGAAACCCTTGGAACGACTCTGGAATTAACCTTCCAGAGGAAGAAGGTACACCCCACGCCAACGGCATCTGGCCAGTCCAACATCCTCTCCACTCCATGTCCAACAGCAGTAAATTGTCATTCGGGACACCCATGAGTGCTCTCTCGCATCTCAACCCGGGAGACACCACACCCACTTCACGTTACGACCCTCGCGCCTCCGTTGATAGCGGCAGGCCTAGCACTTCCCATTCTTTCAATACTACTGGATACCCCGGCCCTATTGGCCCACGCTAGAATACCCCACAAAAACACCCCTTGGGAAGCGAAGGAGCTACAAAAGCAACACAACTTTGTTTGGACTGAACTGTTATGTCTTTCTTGATTTTCCTCTCTCTTCCTCTCTTTTCACGGCAAATGACAATATACCAAGGAATACCCCAATACCCCATCAATCGAATATGCGATGTTCTGCTGCGTTTCCCCTCTTTTCTCATTCGAGATACCAATTCAAAAAGCTTGATGATTACCTATGAAGGAAGCTTTCCTCGTTTTCCTTCTTTTCTCATGGGGCGGTTTGCTATGATTTTCCTCCTAGTTCTGCTCTGGTGCTGTTTTTTTTTTGGATTTATTTGGGCTGCTCGGCGCGGGTGGGGTGTTATAAAAGATGAAATATACCAATTTGCGTTTTTGCTTTTGCTTTTGCATTTTCATCGAGTCTCCCTTTTATCGTGTTCTCTGTACCTGCCGTACTGGTTCGCCTCTTAGACTCGATTCATGGGGACTCGTCTTGGGCCTTTGCTCTTTTCTGCCGGGTTTTCAAACAGTTTTATACCAGATCGAAGACCCCGTGCTTTTTTGCGCTTTTTTTGCTTTGCGAACGATACCACTCCTTTTCCCGTAGCTTGCTATACACTTTTTCCTCTTCTTCTTTTCTCAAAAAAGACTCAATATATTCGATTCGATTGATACCATTTTACGGCTGGCTCCTTTAGAGGGCCATGTTGTTCCATTTTTTCGCATCTATATTTCTACGTATACAATTTGCACTGATGGACGGCCGGGTGGTGATGGATCAAGTGATGAAGGGATGAGGGATGATGGATGATGGACGAAATTATGTGGGGAGTGGGCCATGGGGTCTTGAGGTTATTGTTGTGTTGGTTTGTTGTTAGGAAGAGAGTTCACTTAGAGATGGCATGGCTTGAGTGAAATGGCATATTTTTATATTCATGTTTCCGTGTCACTTGTTATTTCTTCCCCTCCTTTCTATCACTCTAAGGTGAGGAACTCCTAATTGCAGCCCGAGTATTATAATCCAAGATCTCGCTGTCTAAAACCAAGACTCTACACGTCAAAGCTCTTTGCGCTTCACATGACTAGCAGAAAAAGAAGAAGAGTTGAAAGCCGCCACTTCGTGGACCCGGATAACAAAATCTATCCCTCATCCAGTCAAATTCCAATTCACCCATACAACAACCTCTCCACCTCCTCCCCAATAGCCAACGAACTCGTCAACCCGGGAGACTCAATCGCCAACAAATTCACAAACCCCTCAAACTCCTCCTCCATCTTTATATGAAAATCCTGAAAGTCCTTCCCACCCGCCACAGCGCTATTCCTCCCCATCTTCGGCCTAATCCCACAGTAATCCGGTTCCACGGCCCCTCTATCCACCCCGGGCAAATACGTCTCGATATCATCGAGTGCAGCCTGCAAATTCGCGGAGTTTACTGTGTAGTCTGATGGGGAATCTGTCCATTCCACGTCGGGGCCGAAGCGGATGCGCCCACTCATGTCGAGGGTGAGGTGCGTTCCTAGACCGCCGTGGCCGGGGATGGGGGCTGGGTAGATTAGTGTGCGGGGGGAGGGGTGGGAGGAGGAGTAGGAGAAGTAGGATCCTTTTGCGTAGAAGGGTTTTATGCGTCTGTGGCTTGGGAGGATTTTGTTGGAGAGGGGAATGGCGTAGAGACCTGCGGAGTTTATGATTGTGGATGCTGTTATGCGGGTTGGTTCTTCTGAGGAGGAGGTCGAGGAGGATGATGGGGAGGATTGCACGTATATCTCCCACCCATCTGATCCTTGATTCAATGGTTTTACATCCACAACCGGTGAATGAAACGAGCATATCCCGCCGCGGTCTTCAAACGATCCTTGCAGGTATTGCATATAAGAGTGGCTATCCAGTATTCCAGTTGTGGGACTCACTAGAACACCGGCTTCACAGCGTACATCCGGTTCCAATTCCTTGGCTTTGGCAGGTGTCAGAAAGTGAGTTGGTACACCTATTTGTTTGGAGAATTCGTGCACTTTGGTTATGGCGTCCATTTGAGTGGCATCTTGGGCTACGATCCATTTGCCGCAGTTGTTGTAGGGGATTTTGTGGGTGTCACACAAAGAGTAGAGTTGTTCCTTGCCGCGGATGCAGAGTTTTGTTTTTAGCGATGTTGGGCCGTAGTAGAGACTGGCGTGGATCACCTGAGTGCATTTGTTAGTGGGGTCTTCATACTTTGATATTACCCTTTTGGGAGAAAATATATATACTTCAGAGTTTCTACTACTCGTTTCTGTGCCTACACTCCCATGCTTTTCAATTAATATTGTCGAGGCTCCTTCTCGGGCTTGAAGTTGCCGTGCTATTGCCAAACCAACAGCACCGCCTCCAATGACTGCGTGTGTGAAATCTGCTTTAATTGATGAGGTTGATGAGGTTGATGAGAACGATCGGATTTGAAGGGAGATTTGACTTCTGAGAGCGCAAGAAAACATGATGGTGAAATAGAGCAGAACAGAGAAGTAGAATTACATTGAAAGATTAGAGTTACAGAAATTGGCACTATTAAAAATAATCTCATATGTTGGAAATGTTTATCGCGATAGATATGGATGAGGTATGTAACTTGTGCATATCATTACCTCACCTGCATATGCATAATTCTAGATTGCCGCTTTAAGGACGGGGAAGACGCACACCAGTTGTTGTATTTCGATACTCTGTCGAGATTGTTCTGTTTTCTACATTAACATTGTTAAGTTTTGCAATATCAGGATCAAGTTGGTCGACCATTTTTCTTGTGGAGGTTGTCGGTGGCAATAGCAATATGTAGCTGGTCATTTGGCGTATACTTTTCAGCAAGGCTGTGGAGAGGCCAAGTTTAAGCTGGTAGTGTAGTAGTCCGGGCTGTGCCAGAAGCATACTCAATCGGGTATTACTGTAGAATTGTATATCAAAGTCCTCATTACTAGTCACAATTCAAATTTGCACATGAAGGTTTTTGAAGTTTTTGATACCGGACTACACACAACGCTCCTCACACCACACACGACAGCAGCACACGACAGTTGCACACCGCAGCAGTGCACCAAGCAGCACACCACTCTCCAGACACCACACCACACCACCACCCCCAACCCCCAACTCCCCTCCCTTACGAAAACGCCCAAACGCAACAACCTCGCACCCCCCAACGCCCACCGCCATACACCAATAAGCTCTTACGGCGCCCGCTCCCCATCCACTGGATGTGGATAGCAAACGACTCGTTCGCCCCCTTTCACAGGAACTTAAACCACAATGGTAGAAACGAGAACTCCTCCCTTTCTTCTACAACGAAAGGCGCCCTAATGGCTATGAGAAGTGGCGCCGAAAAAGATAAGTGTACAACCGTGGGAGACACCCATCACGAACCCATAACCCAACTCGGTGCATCCTTCCAACAACGCCAGCGGAGAAGAGAAAAGAAATCAGGATCCCCCAACCGATAAGGGGCAGCGATATCAACCAACGTTCCTCCGCCCGACTGTCTTGCGACATAAGCTGAAACTCCGAAGAGTACAAGGAAGTTGGTTGAAGAATTGGTTTCTTTTCTCTCTCCGCTATTGTTGAAGGTCAGCACCGAGTTGGGTCCTCAAGCATCATTCCAAGCAACAAAAGTAACCGGTTCCCCACCAATTGGGGCAGCGATGCTCACTGTCCTACCATCTTGCGATGTAAACTTAAACCCAAAGGTATGAGAGCGGTGTTGATTACTTTTGTTGCAAGGTCAGCGAGAGGGGGTATGATGGGCGAGGCCCGAGATTCAACAGAAAAGAGAAAGGAAGAGGGAGAAGGGGGACAACCAAAGAAGCAACCCGTAGGTGCTTGACCGTAATATCCGAACACCGCAGACCAAAAAGACCATGAAACCATGTGTGAGGAGCAAAAAAAAAAAAGAAAACAATCCATCGAGTGTGCATGCAGAGCCCAAAAATAATCGCCCATCGTGTAAAGCACATTTCAAGAAAAGACCCATAATAGAAACAGTAGTAAGACGCCAGCTTTTTCCCCACATGCACACTTCGATCCCAAAAAAAGTTATGTGGTAAGGAGCCTACACAGAGTAGGCCATTGACATCTGCGGCAACGCGACAGCAACAGGCTTGATGTTGTTAATGACATCAGCGAGAGCCTCTTCGACGCGACGAGATGCATAACCGACGTGTGTGTCAGGGAAAGCGCCAGTGCAAACTGGTGGTGGAGTAACGATCTGCGCGTTAAACCAAAGATGAGTGTCATTGGATTCGTCGTCAGATGCAGCCATAGCGGGAGGGATCGGACCACTGAAAAGGTCTGTGCCGATTCGATGTCCAACAGCGGAGGATGGAGTGTCCATGTTACGGTCTGGTGTGCCTGCTGGGGTGCTGAGACGGCTCACATCGCGAAGGCCAGAAGGGGTCTTGGGAGCATAACGGTTGGCCTTTTGTTTCTCGCGAGCAAGGTTCTCAAGCGCGAAATGATCGATGGCGGATTGGGATGGAGCTTCGACTTTCTCGCTAATGGTTGCTGTGGGTGGGGTGAATGTTACCGGAGCTGATGCTAAAGGAGCTGGTGGCAGTTGTGCATGAGCTGGGGATGGCGCTGGTGGTGGAGCCTGTGTCCATGGGTTGTTGTACAAGGGCTTGATGGTGGAGCTCAATGGTCCACTGGAACCAGACTGCGGACGGAACTCTGATGCCACTCCTTTGAGAGGAGGATTGAACTGTGGAGCACGGTTCTTCTGCTCTTCACCATATTGCTCGAGCTGCTCAATCGCTAGGAGGGCGGGGCTCGTTGTCTTCTTCCCCTGCATGTTCAGAGCTACTTGTTCCTTGTTCTTGATAGCTCTAGCAGCCTTGCGGGCGGCAATAGGATCTTGTTGAATGACCTCAGCTTGTCTGGATGCTTCAATTTCAGCGTGTCGCGAAGCTTCAGCTTCAGCTTGTCGAACGATGTCGGCCTGTCTAGCAATCTCAGCCTGTCTAGCAACCTCAGCCTGTCGAGCAAATTCAGCCAGTTGAGCGACCTCCGCTTCGCGCGCAGCTTCGGCTTTGCGGACAAGCTCAGCCTCTTGCTGTTTGATATGTTCCCTGCGAGCTTCCAGATCCCGCTCAGCCTCCTTGACGCGAGCTTGGTCTCGCTGCAACCGCTCTTCCACCTCCTTAATGTCATGCTCCTGGCTGTCCAATGCTTCACGCTTGCGCTTCAGAAATGTTTTCTGTTTCTGGAGTTCCTTGGCTGGAATTATCACCTTGTCGTCTTGCGCCAGTAAAGCAAAGGCGTACTCGTAATGTAAATCGGCCTGGTGAGCGCGATGTGCCTTCCATGCTTTTCGCTCGCTGTCGCTCATTCCCTTGGTTTCGTGTGGTATGAAGTTTGGGTCAACATAAGTGGCAAAATCCACGGGCTTCCATTCATTATTGGAGTTATGTACATACAAGAAATTGAACTTGTTGATGCCCATGCTCTTCAGGCGAACATGTATAGGTTTTTGGTTTTTTGGCAAACCAGGGTTGAACTTCTCAGCGTACTCCGACACGTCGATGCCTTCAGGGATTGCAAGGTCTGCGTCCCGGAAGGCCTCGGCAGTAGCCTGAGTCCACTTGGACATGGGTTTGTCCTCCCATCGCTCCTCTTCCTCGGTGGGTTGTGGTTCCAAGCTCTTTGAATTGTCAAGCAGCTCTGTTGAGGTAAACTCTGATGAGGTGTCGCTCAAGTCACTGAAATCAGGAACGGAAAAGGTTCTGCCAGGAGAGGAGACTCGCTGAGTGGCTGGTTCAGAAGGGTTGGGGTCAGCTGCTACTGACGCCTCGTCATTAGAAGCAGTCTCGGAGGTGATGGCTGCAAGAAGAGGGTAGTCCGCTACTGCCGCTGTGTCCGCCTGCTCACGGTCTCGCTCCTCTCGCACCGAGGCTGGAAGCAAGTAGTCGATGTTGGTGCCTGCAGGCAATTCAGTGGCGCGGTGGTATCGAGCTTGCCCAGGAATTGGCCCTGAGACTCCTGTGGGGATAGATCCAGCTGGGGTAAGCGAGTCGGATTGAAAGAAGGTCTGACGTCGCTTAGCAGCTGACTGCTCATCAGGCACGTTGAGAGTCATGTTTGGAGAGGAAATCGAGGTGGTCATGCTTGACAATGAACGCTTCTGGCCGGCGACCGGAGTGAAATTGTGTTGTGCTACTTTCTGTAGTCTGGCCCAATTGCCATTGTGCCTCACTCGAGCTGCGAGCTCGTTTTCAGTGGCAGGAGGTAGTAAGCCCTGCTCTCGGAGTTCGTCTTCCTCCTCATAGACGGCTTGTTGAGCGGCAATCGCTCGCCTAGTTTTGACGATCATTGCGCGACCTGTGTTGGGCTTCTGGGCTGATGGTGTTTCGTGCGATGTGTTGGCTCGGCGTGATGGGGTCGCAAACACTCTATCGTCGTCGTAGATGGGAATAGCCTCGGTGCTCATGTTGACAGTGGAATGTGGGCGAGGCTCAGTCTGAGGACGGTCATCGACCTTGACGGGCAGGCGGGGCTCGGTTTGAGCTTTGCGAGTGGTGCGCGCGTGCTTTCGATTACGCTTCGTGCTCGCTGGAGTGACAGGTGGCTGAGCAGGCGACGCAGCTTGGGTGCTGCCGCCAAAGATTCGCTTGATTGGGCTGAAGAAGTTTGCGAGAATACCAACTGATGCTGGTGCTGGGCTTGGCTCTTGTTGCACCACTTCCTCTTCTGTCTCACCTTCTGAGCTTGACTTTGCTGCATCTTTTTCATCATCCGACACTCCCTCATCTACCAGATCTGCACAAATTTCTTTCATCTCTTCTGTGGTGACTGGTCGCTTGTCAGGGACCTCAATTCGCTGAAGAAATAGCATGATGGGTCGTGTAGAGTGCCGCCTGGAGCACAAAGGGGAGCCCAACGTCCTGTCGAAGCAGTACTGGCACTCGACCAGCACGTGACCTTCAGGCACAATGTAGTGGGGCAGGGTAGACTCATATGCAGGGGTAGGGGTTGCAAGGGGGGTGGGGGACGCAACTGCCTCATCTACAACACGACGTGGAGTTGACGTGAGGGCAGGAGCAAAGGGTGATGATGACACTTCAATAAGTGTAGGGTGTAAAGAAACGGGGTGATTACTTGACGATTTCCTGGAATTTAGCGGTGCTAGAATTAAGTTAGCATACTGAAATCGAAACAGCTATTGATCGACTGCCTGCAAAGACCTGACCTAAAATAAAGCTTCAAGGGGCTATCGATATACTCAATTCGATTGAGCATATCGAAAAGCTTTGAGAGTGTGGAGAATCCCGTAAGGGTGACTTACCTGTGGAAACGATGCCGGCATCGGAGCTCTCTTCCTCCACTGTGGAGAGTTCATGTGGCTCATACTGATATTGGACTTCGACGCGTGGTTCGATTTGCGGAGATTGCTCAGGCACGGGCATGGGCTGAGGTTCAGTGTTGGTACGGCTGCTCTTAGCACGAGTTTTGCGGTTCTTGCGCATTGCTTTCTCGGGGTCTTCTTCCATTCCGAAGAGCGGCATAGGAGCTGCGGAGCCAGAACGTGCACGAGTTTGGCGTGTGCTCACCACGGTCTGTTGAGCAACCGAAGTGGAGCGCTCAACGCGAGTTTGGCGTGTTTTCGTAACGGTTGGTTTGTCGGCTGTAGCTGTGGCTTTGCCCTTCTTCGCTGGTGCCTTTGGCATGGCTGTTGGTTTGATGGTTGAGGTAATTTGTGTAAGAGGTTTTGTAATTGTGTGTGTGAGAGTTTGGCAACAAATGCGCGGTGAAAGCTAGCTTTTCGGTGCGAATTCGTTGTCGAAGATGTTGGTGAAAAGTCGAAGGAAGAGGGCGAGTGTGAAGTTTATTTTGTGTCGTGCGCGTGAGCAACCGTTAGCGTGATTGCCATTGTTACCAGCGGTATCGTCATCGGCGTGTTTGGGAAGCTGTGATGGTGTTGTGGTGCTGGATCCTGGAGTCGCGAAAAGTTATGGATGGAGTTGAAGTGGAATTGCGGAAACCAATGTCGCCAAGCAATCTTACCCCGGATTTAGCAGGAGCCAATTGTGGTGCACGAGCCCACCTCAACTGCATGCTAATTGAGACTCGACTGGAGCCGGGATCCTTGGGGTCTATAAACCAATTAAAGAGCCTTAGAAAAGCTTTATTATCTTATTGGCTTCCGGATCTTAATCAAAAGCTTAGGACTAGAAGCTCTGGATATGCTAAAAGGCTTATACATATAGGTCCTCTAGCTTTGAACCTTATAGAGCCTGTCCGAGCATCAATTAAAACGGGGAGTACTCCCTCGCTAATCGAAAATCGGATGTAGCTAGAATTCTTGAGGTCTATAAAATAAGTTAAGAATCTTAGAAAAGCTTCGTTGCTTTATTAGCTTCCGAATATTAGTCAAAAGCTTAGTGCTAGAAGCGATACATGCTAAAATGCTCGCAGATATATAGTATCTTTAGCTTAGAAGCTCATAGAGCCTGTCCGAGTTTCAATTAGGGCGCGACGAGTATATACATCTTGATATGAGGTATGTAGCTAGATGAATGATGCCGTGCGATTTGCATATGTGTTCCTTGTAACGTGGGAATATCTACCCGAATCAGTATTGCAATCTTTCAATTCTTGAACTCAGGCACGTTTCCGACTTTCCGCACAGCTCAACCCACTCTGGCACAATGGTACTTCATACGGCTTCATCAAGGCTCAAATACATAGAATCTACATATACGCCCAATCTCAAAGCTTCGTCGCGTTTTTCTCGTGAGCAACATTAGTGTCAACCTCTATATGCGTATCTATTTTTCTTATACAGCCACAGTGGCAGCGGTTGCACAATTGGTCAATGTACCTGTCCAATGCACGCTGTCATATCCTGATGACCCCTCTGCCTCAATGCATGACCCGAGTGACCTCCGAGATATATTATGGCACTATGGACTAAGTGACCGAAATCAACGCCTGACCGTGTTACGCCTTGATAATAAGCCATAAGTTCACCTCCTGGATTCTCTAATGACAATGCCACTTCTATTCCCAGAGCTATTATGGGGCACGCCTCTCTAATCGTAATGGAACAGCACACTGATACTCTCACCATGATGGACACGTCTAATAGCCTATACATAATTAGTAAAGAGACGATTGCAAGGCGCATAGAAGGAAGAGAACGCTTACCTCTGCAAACACATTACCAATCTCAAGCACGTCCAGCTTGTTTCCCAACAACTTCTTGTGCTCACTCTGATCGACGCTGTTCGTTACAACAACTTTATCCAGAGCGCTAGCATTGACGCGCTGGATAGCATCTCCACTGAGTACACCATGCGTGACCAAAGCATACACCTCCGTAGCACCCTCCTTCTTCAGCAACTTCGCGGCACGGGTGATGGTATTGCAAGTATCTGCCAAATCGTCGATGAGGATGGTCGTACGATTGGCTACATCACCAACAAGCATCATAGTGGCATTCTGCCGCTCGTTGATCTGAGTGGGGCGACGCTCCTTGGGGTGCATCAGTAAGAAAAGAGCCCACGGTGCTACAAAATACAAACCTTGTGGATCAAAGCAAACGGCATTCCCAGCGCATCTGCAATTGCCGTTGCTCGCTTCGCACCTCCCGCATCGGGACTAACAATCACAGCTTGCTGGTAGTTGGGAATTTGATATTGTATGTAGCGGCGAAGCAAGTGACGTCCGTAGAGGTTGTCGACAGGAATATCGAAGAAGCCCTGATATTGAGGATCGTGTAGGTCCATAGTGATGACATGGTCCGCGCCAGCACAAGTGAGCAAATCAGCTACGAGCGTTCCAGCTTGAGCAATCCACTGTCTATATCCGCGTTGAGGCTCGAAGTTGACTGGCTTGGCCCGCTCTTGAACCTGGTGATTTTTGTGATCACCATTGGCCGAGGGGTTGGTGTTGCCTCCAAAGTATTCGCTCTTGCTTGACGTGTTAACTTCTCCATTTGTATTGCTGTCTGCAAAGTGTGCGTTCTTCGTGCCATTTGGTGACAGCTGGATGCGGCCAACCTGTTTATGAAGCGCGTCTGAGCCATTGGTGAGATTGCTCTTCGTCTCATTTGGCCCTGGCGGCGTTTGTGGCCTGCTTTCGAATGTGTAATTACCATTGACCTTGATTTGTCCTGACCCTTTGGAGAGAGGCGCTCCCACTTTGTTGTATGGTATATCGCTCTGGCGAGAATATGGGAAGAGTGGTAGAACGGCGGTGACCTTGTTTGCAGAGGCGGTTTTGCAAGCCGAGATGGTTATCAAAAGCTCCATGAGGTGGTCGTTGACCTTGCCGCCTCCGGACTGGATGATGAAAACATCTTTACCTCGAACAGATTCCTGAATCTCAACGCGAGTTTCGCCTACTGCAAACTTTCCTAGAAAGATTTTCGCAGGTGGGATTCCCAAATGATTGCAGATGGTTTCCGTAAGTTGAGGATGGGCACTTCCGCCCAAAACAACAATATTGCGAACCATCTCTGCGGCTCTACTAGAACACTCTCGCAAAGGAATGTAATATCAAAGACTACTCAATGTCGCTACCACCGAGAAACGAACGCTTTCGAGGCAATTCTCCTCGGCAATGACTCTTAGCCTTGCTTCGAGGTTTGAGAAGAGGAAGAGCTGTAAAGCTTCTTATGGAGGAGGAAAGAGGAAATTGCACTAAGGGAGAGCAATGGCGCAGAGCCAACTCAGCTTTTGGGTCTTCGATTTACGGGGACCGTCGAGCTGTTGTGAAGCATCATGTTGAAGAAAAATATAATCGGGTTCAGGAACCCCCCCTCGCGACCATAAAATCCTTAACGAAAATGGCCGGGTTTGACCGTCGAGCGATCTTTTCTCCGAGCACGTCATTGGCCACACGTTCTCACCCACTAACCGTCGCCGAGAAAAAGAAAGGGCCTCTTTTGTGCAGAACATTTCTCTTTTTGTCCTGACCGGTCTCTGGGGTAACTGCACCTTGAAACGCGTCTGGAAAAAGATGCATGTCATTCGACGTTGCTCATAACCCGCTACTAGTCGTGGCTAGGCAATCTACGAGTCCTATGGCGTGTGGAATATTCTACTCCGCCTTTACCATTTTCTAGAACAATATCGAACATATAAAAAATATACGATAGATTCGTCTTAAACCAGTGCAAGACTGAGCGTAAGAGTCAAGCGAAAACCGTTCTCAACAAAATAACTCACTTCCCGTCATCAGGTAGGCAAACCTCCTAAGTCACGCGACCACGATTCCATGATACAGAGAGATTCTACTAGGTAGCCTGATGTGGATTCACACAATCAAGATTCTGTGTGTTACGGAATAGCTAAAGTGGTACCGTAAAGCCGTTACCACCGCTACCTCCTACTCATTAAAAAGAGATAAGTATATTTGACCTTAGCATGGCGATATAAGCAAACTCAGTAGAATCTTTGGTTCGAATCATTGCCATGATCCCCCTTTTCATTCCGTCATTTTCTAGCTATCACACCTTATCAATCTTCTCTTTGAATAGTGACTATGGTATGGTTGACGCAACCCAAACACTTTCTTGCTCGCCTCAACCAGCTTTTCAGGCCCCAATCTTTGCTTCTCCAACTTCCATAAGAGCACAAGTTTTAGGAACAACTCCCCATTCACTTTAAACACACCCTAATTTCCAATAGGCCTCTAAGAACAAGAATTACTGCAAGAAATCTACAGTCTCTGCTCAATATCTCCTCAAAAAAGATCACTTCCACGCCATCATGCCACGTGAAGGCTCCCACGGCTTCGGTGGCCTCGACCGCTGGAGTCCAACCGTAATTCTCAACCCCATTCTCAACGGCCTCCTCAACGCTTGGAACCATGTCGCTCCTGTAAGAGAGAAAGGTAAGTCTCCAAAATTCCTAGACACTCCCCTGATCCCAAATTAACAAGATTCGTTACAGTTGCGCGAGATATAGAGGCGGAACAAGAGGAACGTCATGCCAACCCTCATTACACAATTCGGCCCCGAGACTTTCGATTTGAGACGCCAAATTTACCTCGTTACCATGCGCCAAGGGGGGATGGTAAAGCGGAATATCAATGACCCTTCTTCAATCTCCCATCCGCGAACGAGATGATCAATGAAAGTCCATGAAAAGGGGTTATTACGTGATATGAGACTTGGTAGAAGAGGAAGAAGAAGAAGCACTCAGGCAAGGTATTTAAGGAACCCCAATAGCGCCAAGGAGTCAGGGTCTCGTTGTTCTTTTGATAGCGTTACCAGATGGGGCAGTTGCGAGCTTGAAAACTTGATCACAAGATGGAGAAGGGAGGGCAAGTGCTACTCTGAACGCTTCTTGAAGCCTTCCCGTCAGTATCCACTCTGGTTATCCAATGATAACAATTCAATGCTGCAATCTTGGAGCCATTAAAACGCCCTTGGCCTATGCAATCCTTCTTTACGGGCCAAGCGCTTTTGGTTGTCATCGTCTAACAAATTTGTCAACACTGTCAGCATTATCCAGGCGTATTATAAGCTCGAGTCATTTCATTTCATACTGTTAACTACCTTACCTTCCAACGGACATGGATATTTCACTGCTAAAGCATTCATAAAATATACACCTATGACATCTACTTTGTGATTTTCATCTCATTCGACTCATACTGGAACAACAGCCTACCTGAGTGGCAGTAATGAGCCTTTGCACGGCCTGACTGCGTATTCTAATCAATTGAAATATGGTAACAACGTTGATAGGAAAAGAAGTCCATACATTAGATTTGTTATGATATCAAGTGCTAATGACTTAGTCGTAACTTGTGTATTCCTATCGCTACTAAAAGTAATATCCTAACTAACCATGCTAGTACTATTCAAATCGTAAAATTTCATTCATGTTCAATACTCCAACTCAAACAATAACAGCCTTCGCATCCTCCCAAATCTTAGCATCCTCACCAAAGCCCGCCATCTCAAGCCAACCCTTAGCCTTCTCCACAACCAACTCCCAGCTATCCCTCTCACCCGTCAACTTGACCTCGAAATAGCGAACTGCAAGAGCAGTAGCCAAAACCTTCTTATCAGCACCTGAAAGCTTCTTTTGGATCACAGCCATATCAGCTCCAAGAACAGCGCAAAGTTCTTTGCTCCACTCCCAGAAACCCTCAAAAGTTTGCAACTCGACGAGGGCTTGAAGGGGGTCTTTAGGTGGCGAAGGCTTGGCCGAAGACCGTGGAGCAGATGGAGCAGCAGCGGATGGCGGCTTGGGGGCAAGGTGTTTTGGTAAAGGCTCTCCACGTGCACGAAATTTTCTCATCGATTCCATCGATTCTACCTGTGGCATGAGACATTCTTCGTCGAACTCTGATTCCTTCTTTTCAACTTCACCTTCGACATCGACAAATTGATGTCTGGGTACATCAAAACAAAGGTCTCGATCTTGATCCATACCAGCCGTCGCAGGGTCCTCTACAAGGTCGTCTATGTCCATGTCAAGCGCAGGAGATGCTTCCTCGAGTCGTATAGGGCCACCTGAGGTCTGCATGTTTGATTCTTCCTGTCGAGCCATATGCAACCTTTTGCTGTTCTGCTGTTTGAGAAGCATCAATTGCATTTGGTAGTCCTGCAGCGCGTGACTGCCGTGACTGCCTGGCGTCGTCATCATCATGGCTTGTTGGTGCTGCATCTGTTGTTGCTGCATCTGTTGTTGCTGCACCTGTTGTACTGGGCTTTGGGGGCCAAACGTACCCATTGCAGGAGAAAATCGCGGGGCTCCGGACGGTGGCGGCGGTGGGACTGCTCCATAAGCTTGCGCAGTAGCATAGCTTTGTGCAGGGGGTGGTGCTGCTTGAAAGCGGGCTGCAGAACTACCAAAAGAAGAGGCGCCGGGCGGTGGCGGTGGTGAAACTGCGCCCCAAGCTTGTGCAGTTGGCGCTGCCCTTCGAGAAGAGGCAGATCTACTAGAGACAGATCTACTAGAGGAAGAGGCGCCTCTGAAACTGCTTCCGAACCCGGCCGATTTCGCATTGGAAGCCAGCGAAGCACTACGAACACTATTCTCATTAGCATTCGAAGTATTACCTGGGTCGAAGGAATCAAAGTCGAACGCATCAAGATCAACGCAATCCTCATCGGGAAGTGCACAAGCCGAAGCAGCCACCATCTCCTTTTGATATTACTCCAAAGGAGCGACAGATTGAAATGCACGACCACCTGCCCCGGCGCGACCTCCAGCAAAATCACGAGTTTGACCGACGTACCTTGTAGCAGATAGACTGTCCATGCGTCCACCACGTTCAATAATGGCGTTGATATTTCTCCGAGCGTTGCTTGAGGGGCCACCATCGGCCAGGGTCTGATCGTCATCATCGACGAAGTCATACTCCTTCTCAACTTCTTTGTCCATCTTAAACTCCCCTTGTGCATCCAAGCTCTTAACCTTCTTCTCAACGGCAACAAAAGAGCAGAATTTGCCACTAACTTGAAATTGAACGCCCAAACGAACAGCCTCGCGCTCAACCATTTCATCGAAGCGACCGGGAAACTTGTCTTTGATAAGTTTTCCAGCTTCATCTTTGGCGTCATAAAGCCATCCGCGACCTTGTTCAAGTTCGTGGACTGCCTTCTTGGCTGCTAGTTGGTGGATGGTCTCGCCGGGTGCCTCAAGGGTCTGAACAGGAATTTCTAGTTCTAGAGGACCTTCAGACGAAGTTCCACGAAGAACAACAGACTTGATAGGCTTTTGAGCTCCATTTGGAGACATCAGGAGGTAGACTGAGGTTCGTGAAAAGGCAAAAAGTGGAGGGATGGCATTCGGCGCCTGCAGAAGTCTTGGGCTCTCAATGGCAGGGAGATGACTGTATTTGTCTTGTCCATCTTCGGCCTTTGGCTTTGGATTCTCAGCGTCAACGTCTGCGGAGGTGTCGAATAACGATATTGGTTTCTTGATCTGGAATAAAGAAGTTAGCTGCGGATCTCATGGAAGTAGCTTGGGAAAAGGATTACCAAGTTGGTAAGTTTAGTGAAATCGTTTTTGGACTGAATCAATAAAGCAATCAATAAGAGAAAAGAGATGTTGAGAGCAAGGAGAAATTTGGATTGTCTTACCTTTTCAGAAGCTGGAGCCCCTTTGTCATCCGACCCATCAACATGAATTTTCAAACTGTCCATCACCCTTTCGATGAGTTCGAACTCTTCGTCGTCAGTCTCCGGATCAGCGCCATACTTAATGTCGATGGTGTAGTCATTAATATGTGGGGACAGACTGCCCTTGAGCATGCGAACGACTTTGCCGTCGAGCTTCTCGTTATTTCCGACTGTTTGCGCGAAGCCATTACCTGCTCGGGCAACACCCTCAATCAAGGCAGAAGACGCTCCGCTGCCAATACCCAAGGTGAAAACTCGAATGGGTGCCTTCTTAGTAATGATCTCTTCATTCAAGAAAGAGAAAAGGCGTTGTTGATCCCAAATTTCACCATCAGTAACCAGGAACACTTCCAGAGACATATCGGAGTATCTGCGTTTCAAGGTCTCTTTGATAGGCTCAAACATTTCAGTACCGCCATAGTCGGCACCCATAGTGTCAACGTGATTCATGGCCTCCTCTAACGTGGTTTGAGAATACGCCTGGCTCTTCTTCCAGAGAAAAGTATAACGCGAGCCGAAAGAGCAAATATTGAATTTGACACCAACCGGAAGAGACTTCAAGAAGACTTTGAGGGCATTCCGAAGTGACACAATGTTCGACCCTGACATACTACCACTACGATCGCAGACGAACACAATTTCTGGGCGTTGCGACGGAAGAGCAAATTTGGGGACTAGGGTAGCCATGAGAGCACGCTGGCCTGGAATTGTTGGATGGCTCTCAAGAATAGCCTTAGGGATTGAAGTCTCTTTTGCTACAATCTGCAGCACAAAATTCTCCGCGAGTTCCGCACTTCCAAGACTCAAAGTGGCAGAAGCTTTGTTGGATTGTGGGTCTGCATTGGGGGCTTTGGAAGTGGTGCCCACCGAGACCGCGATGGGATGGCTGGGCGAGCGCATTTCCCGGATCCACGAGCCTTCGCCTAAGGTTGCATCAACAGTAACTTCAAAACCCTTGGATATGACTGGGTTATGATCCGACTTGGCCATCTCCCCCGGATAAGAGCCATAGCGTGGAGAGATCGAGGTGGGGATGATGAAGCGAATTCCATCGACTTCAGCATCATGCTTGAGCTCGCCCAGGTATGTGATGTCAACCAGAATTGTTGCGCCTGGTGGAACATTGCCAATGGTTGTGGTGAAGACATCGGAAGCATCAGGTAGTTGTTCAAGAAGGCCTGCGGTCTGCCCTGATTCTACCGCTGCCTTGTAAACGGCTCGAGCTTTATCTTTCTCTTTGACTTCACCGACGATGACTCGGTCACCGATACGACACGTGAAGCCAACCACGGTTACGCCGTCATAGAGGGGGAAAGTATACCGAAGCTCTTTGATACCTTTACAATCGGACGGGTTGACAAAGTTCTGCGTAAGAATTGTTCGCGATGTTGTCGCAAGAATCGAAGTATGCGCTTTCACGCTAACCTGTGGAAGGTAGTACCGCTGAGGGTAAGCCCAAGAAACTGGACGTATGTAATAACATCCGCAAATGTGATGGGACATATTGATCACTTCGTAGTTATCGTGAATCAATCGGGATTGCGAAAAGGGTTTGACCAATGGAAGTATGTACTAAACGTCCAGCGAGAATAGTGTTATGGTTCAACAAGGTAGAGGTAACTGCAACTGGAAAAGGAGTGACGTTTTTGTGTCACGGAGACAGGGTGATAGAAGGCGTTTCAAGTTTTGACTAGCAGGCGGGCAGATGAAGGTGTTTGGGATGAAAGGAAAAGGAAGGGATGATTGTGAGTTTAAATATCTGTAGCGAAGGTAGCTGCCTACCTCAGGCTGAAGCAAAGTCCTGTCAAATGAGGCCACTATTGACAACCCCTCCTTATCTGTATATACAACTGCCCTTTCTTAGTTTAGCTTCTACTCCTCTCGACCAAAGATGTTGAGAATGGTGTGACTCAGGCGGATTTCAACCACTCAAAGCCTCCACACAGAACGTGGGAAGCTTGCACTGCCACCACAGGATGCGGAGGATTTCTGATATCATTTTGGTAAAACAAAAAGTCTCTGTTTTTATTATGTTTAAGCTTCAATGAACTGTCAAAGTGCCGCCGCAATATATAGTTTATAAGGCACATATTGCAAAGAATTTCCACTTCTGTTCTTTGTGGACGAGGAGATGAGGTCAAGATAGAGGGTATTAGCGCAATTTTGCACGTGACCAAAATCATGCAAAGTGCACCATGTGAACCAAGCTTTCTTGAGCTTCCATCTGCATCACTTTGCTGTACCCTTCACCAGATAGTTAATACCCCCCGCAAGTACGTATCTGGAAATCTTGCAATTCAAATTCTTCGTCATGGAGGGCATGTTCTACGTACGTATAACCTGTGGTGGTGGCCTTCCCTTGGTACAGAGTTATCTTGTTGCCTCCGAGTCGCCTTCCGTCACTGGCTAGATGGTAAAGATAATGGATGGCTTTTCGACTTGGAACCGAACAAGAAGCTGATTCGTTATATGGCCTATGTGTACCAATATGCTAACTCTCATCTGACGTAGAATGTCAATTTTGGCTTCATCGAGGGTATCGTGAGAGGATACAGGAATACGCTTCTTACGGGCCAGAATTACAACAACCTGACACAATGCGAGACCATCGACGGTATGCTTGAGTGCTTCTCTTGTTGCATAAATCTGGTGAAACTGATGTATAAGCGCTGTAGATGTCAAGCTACAGCTAGGACCCGCGTATGGCGACTTTCTTAGTGCCCTACCACCCAACCCATCCACCTCCGCCCTCGCAGATAAGACCACCGAAAAGCTCGTCTCAGAATTCAGATATCTCCAAGCAAATGCCGTTGGGTCGCTGTCAAAGTTCATGGAATACCTAACGTATGGCTACATGATCGACAACGTCGCCCTTCTCATCACAGGCACTCTTCACGAACGAGATACACGAGAACTACTAGAGAGATGTCATCCCCTAGGCACTTTTGAAACCATGCCAGTCCTTTGCGTTGCGACCAACATAGAGGAGTTGTACAACTCAGTGTTGATCGAAACCCCGCTTGCGCCATATTTCAAAGGGTCCTTGAGCCACCACGACTTGGATGAGTTGAATATTGAGATTATCAGGAATACTTTATACAAGAACTATCTCGAGGATTTTTACCAATGGGTCAACAATCATCCAGATATGGCTGGCACACCAACAGCAGAAGTCATGAGCGAAGTGCTGGAATTCGAGGCAGATCGGCGAAGCATCAACATCACACTCAACTCTTTTGGCACAGAACTATCCAAGGCGGAAAGGCAGAAGCTGTATCCAAGTTTTGGAAAGTTATATCCGGAAGGAACGCTGATGTTGTCGCGCGCGGATGATCTTGAGGGCGTCAGAATTGTGGTTGACATGGTGTCAGATTACAAGAGCTTCTTCGACCAGGCTGGTCTATCGCAGGGCGGCGGTGGTGGTGTTGGGAATATGTCTGGAGGGACTGGTCAAGAGACTAAGAGTCTGGAAGATATGTTTTATCAAAAAGAAATGGAAATTTCAAAAATGGCATTTACCCACCAGTTTACTCATGCAGTTGTGTATGCGTGGGTGAAGTTGAGGGAACAGGTAAGGAGCTTCTTGAAATTCTACACATTATGGAAATTAACAGCTCTATAGGAAATTCGAAACATCACATGGATAGCGGAGTGCATCGCACAGAACCAGAAAGAGCGGATAGGGAATTACATTAGTGTGTTTTAGTTTTCCTTTCATCCACTACTGCATTATTATAGTCTACTGTATAGACCGCTCGGCGTTTGCAGGCTTCGAGCTTTTAGTCTGGCTTTGAGATACTAATAACTATTCATATGTCCTCAGAGCTAGAAATGCCTGATATGGCTAGGTTATGTTCTTTATGATTTCGATGCACGTGATCTCCTCTAACAACTTCCATAAACTTTCACTTTTCCCAATTCTCGAGGTCGGGTAACAATCTATTGCTAGACAACTGGCAAACTTGCAAAACCCGATCACATTTTCTTAGCACTTTCCTACACTTTTCACAAGCTGTCCCTCAATATGCAGTCTTCCAGTAGCGGCCCACCCGCAAATCCTCCGCAACAATCTGGAAACAAGCGCCGCCGCAATTCGGAGAGTCCAGATCGTGATACTGATGACGGTCTTCAAGAGCGCCCTGGCTACCTATCGTTCTTCAAGAAGCGTTTCAAACCCGCAAATGATGCTACCAGGTCTGCTCCTGTCAACTTACCAGGTATACCTGCAGGTAACGAAAATGGGTCCGTTTAACGGGATGGTCAAGAAGACCCGCAGGCAGATGCTATGGATGTGGGAGCACCAAACAGCGAAGCAGTAGATGCAGGTCATATCGAAGAAGTAGGCGACTATCAAGATTGGGGAATTCACTACAGCACCGTTACCTTACGGCGATATATCAACGCCCTCCAAGATACACCGTAAGTCTCGCATATTACTGTCACAATTCCGGATATCATCAACTAACAACCTACAAAGCCACCCACCAGATCTCACAGAAGAAAAATTCCGCCTCCACTTTCCCGCAATGCAAGCATCCCACTTCCTCGCCCACAAATCCCATCCCCTCGACCTCCTACGCCTAATGTTCTACTTATGCTGCGACCTCACTTCACAATCCACATATTCTACGACAGCATCTTCTTCCTCTTCTTCACCATCGTCCTCAAACGCGCAAACCAACAAAAACTCACGCGCTTCGAACTAAAATTCCTCTACGCTTTCCGTGAGCGTAATCGCAAAAACGGTGATGAATTTCGCGACCAGGATGAACTTGTGGAATTGTGGAAGAATTCACCTAATGTGGTTGTTCCGCATGTGGATAAGGAGATGATGCGAAGTATTATTGTTAAGAAAGAAGGTATTGTTGATGAAGTTGGTGAGTTTAGCAATAAGAAGCGTAAGGAGTTTGCGAAGTTTCTTCATGTGGAACATATGAGGGATGTTTGCGAGGAAGATATCAATAAGGTTGGAGATCCTGATATGAGGATGCTTCCAGCGCTTTTGATCAAGCCAACTGGTAGGAAGAATCCTGCTCACTTGCGTAGACCTCTTGCTTCGAGTGAGGCTGAGTATGTTCTTGGACTCTTCTCTGGGGATGGTTTAATTGGTTTGGAGAAGCGGTATATGGGAGAACCTTTTGTCAATATGGAGAATGATTTGGACAAATCGACATATTGGAAGAAGCGATTTGAGGCTCAGGGCAAGGACAAGAGTACAATGAATGCAGGCGGTGCGAAGCCTGCTGTGCAAGGTAAAGTGAAGGGCAAGAAGGCGAAGAATGCTCGAAAGGAAGGTCTCAAGCGAAAGAGAATGTTGAGGATATTGAGATTGGGGATGCGAAGGACGAGGATGATTCTACAGCAGGTCGTGTGAAGGCACTTGGGAAACTCAAAGCAAAAGCAGATGCAGCCCCAGCGGAAGAGGCTAAAGCAAAGGCAATCGAAGCCAAAGAGGACGTTGAGGATGTTGAAATGAAGGGTTAAATTATTTCTTGTTAGGAGCTACCAGCGGATTCCTGAATTCTACTCAAAGGAAATATGATACATTCGCCAGTCTTCCTGGCTCCACTCATATCCAGAACACCAGAAAGTTCCTCAATATAATGAATAAAACAATGGTTATACATTAGCAATCCTCTACTTGGACGATTTCGTCGCCTTCTTCTTCGGCGCCTCATCCTTATCCTCACTATAATCAGGCTGATCCCTCTTCTCCGCAACCCTAGAGCTTTTTCTCGTCCCTTCAGCGGGCGCTTTCTTCTGCCTAGCAGGCTTAGCAGGTGCTTTCTTCTAAGCAATAAGTTAGTCTCCCACTCAATGATAATGTCCAAGATCGCAAGAAATACTCTACATACCTTTGGCGCTGCTTTGGGCGCAGCTTTCTCTTTCTTCTTGACCTCCTTCTCCTCCTCTACGTCCTCCTCAACGTCCTCTTCTATATCTTCCTCGGCCTCATCATCTGCTGCTTTATCCTCTACTTCCTCCTCCTCCTCTGCAGTTGGCTCGTTCTCCTTATCACTTTTCTCTTTCTCAACCGAGCTATCTTTCTTCGCCGATGTATTCGCCTTAGGTTTGGCTGTGTCTTTCTTCTTTTCAGCAGAAGCAGAGGCTGTCTCCTTCTTGGCTGACTCCTTTTTCTCCGAAGAAGGAGTAGCTTTGGCTTTTGGCGCTCCCTTCTCCGGTTTATTCTTTGAACCGGCTTCGTTCTCGTAATCACCGCCCTTGGCTTCGTATTTTTTGCTTAATTCGTTTGCCTATGTCACGTAAGAATCGAATGCAAAAGGGTTAAATCAGAGAGAGATTTGGTATACCTTCCAAGCAGACCATTGTCCCTTTCCACTACCATCTTTATTGGTTTCATTTTTGACTTCATTCTTCACTTTTTCGCGCAATTGCGGATCTGTTGGTTTGCCCTTTGATGAGACCATCTTCGCAAGAATCTGAGATTTATTCAATTTATATATGAGCAAGTACGGTCTGAGGTTTAGATGTCGAAATATCATGCGAGGAATGCGAGGAACGCGAGATGTCGTTGAGAAATATAGGGGGGCACGTCTAAATCCAAGTCATGACATCACCAAAACAAACCGTTCACCGTTCAGCCCGTTTTCCTTGAGATATTGCTGCGCGTATTGGTGTTAGCTTCCCAGCCGCGCCTTTAAAGAGCTTGCTTGGAAAGTTGGCTATGTACGTTGCGGGGAAGTTCATTTATTGAAGAGCTGGGGTGTACTCCATAATTGGGATTACGGACTTGTAAGGCTTAACTCCATTTAACCACAATTTTATGGCGATGAAGTGGGAGGAAGTTGCTTCTTCTTAGCACTGAAATTATCTGCTCCCTTGGTGCAATCTTGTTGTAGTCTTTGGGGCCTGTGGTTTACTGACTTCTATCAAAATAGCCAGTAGAAATGTGTTTCTTATCTACTTGGAATTTGATAGTGGACCATCAGGCTTTTGAAAATTGGAAAGGAGTCATCCGACGCTCATCCACCGCTCTTTCTAAACGTCAAGTCAAAGACCTTGGAAGCCACCCATGCGCTCGATACTCCAGGGTGTCAAGCCTACTAACCACTACCTCCTCAACGCCTAAACCTCCTTCATCGCAGGACTATCCGCGCCGTAGCAAGTCAAAACAGCCTGCACAGCGCACCTCCTGAGATTATCCCCAAGAGGAGCTCCAGCAAAAAGCTTGACTCCCATCTTGCACCTATAGACTCCAAGATTAGTGTATCTATGTCTCAAATCACGTTTTGAAAATTAATTAGTCATGTAGGTACTTACACACTGATCAAAATATCATCCATAATGCCCTCTTCCCTCATAAGTTGCATCATCCTATGCACAGCATCAATAACCTTTTTAGAATGGTCGTGAGCAGTGTATTGCGGGTTCGCCTTCGTGTACTCAATCAACTGTCTACCGAGTGTAGTAAGTTCCGCGCGGCTCAGTTCGGATTGTGGTACGTCACTACCGTAGCATGCAGGGCAAGTACATAAGAAACCCCAGCGTAACTGGAGTGTAATGCGACGCTTTAGGCCTGGATCAAAGGCCTGAGGACGATTGTAAGAGATCGTGATCTCTTCGCCGGCGGGGATGTCCCGCATAGCGTGGAGGGTGGCACGGCCTTTGACGTTGTTGAAAAAACCTTCACTCTGTAGATTGGCGTTCCAGTGGATGGTAGCGTTGGGGCGACAAGAGTGGTTGGTGCGTGACATATCCTTCATAACGGCGAATGCTGGTTGACTGTCGGGAGCTCCAGGAACAGCTACAATTCGGGCAACCGAAGGAAACCATATAGCGTTTGTGAAGAAGCGTGACAAGTTTTCGCGAGCGTAGTCTGTAAGTTGAGGGGTCGACGGGGTGGAGCGTGGGTTGGTGTGTAACTTGCGAAAGGTCTGGTATCTAGCGTTGTCGCGATTGTATAAACTTCGAACGGTGTCACTAACACGTGTGGTGGTCTCAGTCAGCTCCTCTCGCACGAACTGGTCTGCAGAGGTCGAAGTACGTAACAGCAAGATGGGGTCTTCCACGAGGATGCGCTCGCCAGCACGAAGAAGGCGTACTGCTCGCATTCCCTGGCCTTTGTTGGCGATGGAGGGGACGATGAAGTGCTTTGCTACTGGTGGGGGTGCTGACTGAGGAGTTGCTGGGTGAGCCATTGGCGTCCCTTGACCAGAGCTTAAAGCGTTGGTATTAAGGTATTGGGCTTTATGCGTGGTGATCGTTTGAGGATTCCATGCTGAGGCTCTGTCATTGAACAAGTAATCAGCGCTTGTGGCCTCTTTTGTTGGTTGTGCCATTGGCGTTTGGGTCAGCTGTGGAGTTGATGTTGCTGAGTTTTTGAACGCTTGATGCAATGTTGTGCCGTGCATCACCAGAGAATGTCTTGACATGACTTGACCCGCATTTGAACCGTTCATGATTGATGAACTTAACAGAGACCCATCTGACATGGAATGATCATAGCTGGGTTGTGGAACACTGGTGTATTGGGAGTTTGATGCAGAATAGCCAGATAGAGCATTTGCAGTGGAATGTTGAGCCATTAGAGGTGGTGCCATGGAACGTGAAGCCATCGAAGGAGGTAGCATGGGACGGGGGGCCATGTAGTTTTGATTCATCGAGTTTTGACCTCTCAGATACTCCGCAACCACGTTTAGACCTATCGGATTTTGAGCCATGGCATTTTGGGATGCTGGATAAAGAGCCCTGGGGGGCGGTCCCGAAGGACGCTGCAAAACCGAGTAGTGCGGCTGCGACACAGCCAATGATGGCATAGAAGACTGCACTGTAGTAACGTAACCCTCTCCAACGATGCCTTGCCCGTGTTGAAGCAGATATTTCTCAGTCATAGTAAGCGGTCGCTGCGCCAATTCCTCCATAGTAGGGATACGAAGCTCTTCCCCGGGCGGTACCATTTCCTCTTCAACTTCAAGCAGACCGCGATTCCAAGCCTGGTTTCTAGTCATGTAGTAAGGCATTCCTTGCTGAACAGGCTGCTGGGTATTCCACGAAATGTCTTCTGGGTAGATGCTTGCTGTTGAGGCTTCATGAACGCCATTGGAAGGAGTGTCATTGTCACCACCAGATTCAACATACGGTCCATACATTTCGATGTTGCTTGAAGGCGCAATGTGAGTGTCTATGGGTCCTTGCTTTGGATTTGGTGCGCAATTGGTAGTGTATGGGTAAGTGGTTCTTAAAGCTAAGAACCTTTGATTGAGGTAATGAAATAGGGCAGGATTGGCAATTAGAATCTTTTTGAAGTTTTGGACAGGTTGAAAATTAGGAAGACCCGGAGGAAGAATAATGTCGGGGAAAGTTTGGGCTGGGAAATTTCCTCCATGACCATAAGTTGCAGCCATGCGTGACAAAGTAGTAACGGTACAGGCTTCTGTTAAAGGAAGAATGCCTTTCCAGAGCACAATTGAGAACAGACGAGGCAAAAGAAATATGAAGGATAGGGTTACCAGCCTGATTCTTCTCAAACAAAAGAAGCCCAAAATAAATGTTTGGGTTTGACCTCTTTGATCTCTGTTGGCGTTGTCATAGTTACCTTCTATAAACTTGCCCAAATTGGAAAGCACCAACTTTTACCGGATCCCCCAGGTTCTTACCTTACTCCTTACTCAAATCCGCAATCTCCATAACAGCCTTACCAAAGTTCTTTCCAGCGAGCATGCCAATGAACCCATCCGCAGCATTGTCCATACCAACAGTGGTGCTCATTTGCGCCTTCATCTTACCTTCATGAAGCCACTTCTGTAATTTCTCTTGGTGGTCTTTCGTGTACTTTGGTCCCATATTGTGGTCACCAACAATGAAACCTTGCATCTTGATACGTCTGCCGACGAACTGGGCGAGGTTGCGGAATGCGTACGCTTCTTGTGGTTTGAGATTGTACTGGGAAATCATGCCGCAGGCGACTATTTTGGACCGTTAGATAAGCAAGGATACATCTGTGTAGATGCACAACTTACTGATTCGACCGAAGATCTTCATAGCGTTGATAGCGGCTTCGAGCTGCTCACCTCCAACATTCTCGTAGTAGATATCTATGCCTTCTGGCGCTAATCTCTTGAGCGCATCTGCTGGCTTTTCCTTCTTGTAGTTGAATCCGCTATCAAAACCAAGCTCCTTGAGGATGAAGTCCAGCTTATCATCACTTCCGACACTTCCAATAACGTGCAATCCCTCAAGCTTAGCCAGCTGCCCGACCAACTGGCCTACAGCACCACTAGCCGCAGAAATAAATATCGTCTCGCCCTTTTTCGGCTCACCAATTTCATAGAAACTGGACCAAGCAGTCAAACCGGGCATACCGAGGGCCCCAATGAAAATCTTTGGATCCAAATTATATGGATTCTCCAACTTGAACGCGCGGCTCGTGGGTCCCTCTGGCAAAACAGAGTACTCCTCAGTTGGTATACTATCCGTTCCAACGATGACATCTCCAGCCTTGAACTTGTCGGTTCCAGATTTGATGACTTTGGATATTCCACGATTGGAGATGGGTTCACCAAGAGTAAAAGCACTGGAGTAAGATTCCTTTTCTGGGGCACGCATGCGTCCGCGTTGATAGGGATCGAATGAGACATAGAAGTTTTTGATGGTGAGGCCGCCTTTTGGTGGTTCTTGATCGAGGTCGAATTCACGCTCCTCAGTTACGAGGTCTTCCCCTGCTACGGGCCAGCTATAGTGATGTTAATTGGAGCATAAGCGGGCTATTGATTGGATTGTGGGGTAACATACCCGCTGGGAACCTTCTTAAAGATGAGACCTTTGTTAGCAACCATTTTGTATGTTCGTTTGTATTGTGGTAAGTGAAAGGATCATAGGTGAGAGCAGTATAAATATCTTAATTTCAAGGACCAATGTTTCCTTATATATGGAATATGTGGAGATAGAATACTCATGTTATTGCATCATGTTTACTAGTGTCAATCTCTCACAGTCGATACATTTGAGAACTCCTCTAAGAGGTCGACTACTTTCCGTTGCCCACCAGCGGCGCCTTGGAGCCGAGGTAGGGGTCCCAAGTTGGACGACTGCTTAGAAATCATGCTGTGGCACGGTCGAGTCGGTGGGTTACAATCGCCGTTGCTTTGACGTTGTGATAAATGAATTTCTAGCTCGAGATGAATAGTTTGGTGGTTATGGTAATAGATGAGAGCTGGAAATGATGCAAGGTTGAACCTTGGCGATGGGCTGACCCTTCAGCCTTATCTTGGCGTACAGCCGTCGTCGGCTGAGGGTTGACGCATTCAATTCAATTTCCTGAATTGAGTAAGATCAAAGATTTGAACCACATCTTGGACCACGATTATGGCTGACGAAAAAAAGAGTCTACTGCCTGCCGAACCCCCTCCCTCGTATGAGAAGGCAGTTCCGTCTCCAGGAGCTCCAGGACTTGCAGTTCGACCTGGACCACCTCGAATGCCTCTTCCCTTAGATCTGCCTGCCCTGAATATGATTAAAGGGAAACGAGTAGTATTAGCATCAGCTTCGCCGAGAAGAAGACAGTTACTCGCGCAGGTGGGAAATGAGTAACAGTCGAACTACCCTCCTATAGTTGCTAAAGGTAATGCACAGATTGGCCTGACTCAGATCGAGATTGTTCCCTCCACATTCGCCGAAGATCTCGACAAATCTCTCTCAGCCTTCGAATACGTACTTCAGACAGCGACACAAAAAGCCCTCAATGTTTACAAAAGAGAAATAAATAACGAGTCAAAAGGAGAACCTGCTCTGATAATAGCAGCAGACACAGTAGTAGTTTCCCAATTCGGGAAAATACTAGAGAAACCACGGTCAGAAGCTGAACACATCGCTATGTTGAAGATGTTGAGAGATACAGGGGAGCATAAGGTATATACCGGGGTTGCCGTCATGGCTCCATTGGAGAGTGCAAAAGATCCAGGTTATAGTTTGGAAACCCATGTCGAAGACACTACTGTGAAGTTCGACCCTAATAGTGAGGGCCACTTGTGCAATTTCTGTTACTGGTGCTGACTATTCGACAGTTACAGATGAGCTTCTACTTGCGTACGTGCGGACGAGAGAAGGCGTCGACAAAGCCGGTGGTTATGGTATCCAAGGAATTGGATCGATACTGGTCGAGCGGATCGATGGCACATTTGATAATGTTGTCGGGTTACCACTTCGAGCGACTTTACAGCTCATAGAGAAAGTGCTCGCCCAGGATGATGACGAAGAGGAAGAGTTGAACTTTGACAGATGAGAAGATGAGAAGTACCTGGAATTATCACGCATCTCCATCAGCGAGGAGTTTAAGGAATTGGTCACCACCTGATGAAAAGGCAAAGGGCAGGATGTACAAGCAGACGCCACGACTTTCATTTTGTCAATCCAAGTCGAGGTGTTGGTCCACGCTGAGCAACATACTAGGTTGACTAAGGCTCCCACATGAAACCTACCGAGTCGATCTGCCCGAAAATTGCAAAGGCAGGTTTAGTGTTGCTTCCTTACTGGATGGCAGATAGGGTTTTATCAAAACCCTGGCCTTTAAGTATTATACTAGATATGTTCATACCAAATAAACATAGTCAAAGTGGTTTTAAGCGGTCCAACATCCTAAATCCCACCCCGTTTGGAGAGAAATCCGGAGAGAGTAGGAAGCAAATACATATGACTCCGCACGTTCTACTTTATATTCGCTCTGGCACGTGAACCTACAGTGTCTTATACACAGTGATCGGGACAAACTTTTACAGCCTGATCAACACTTTTGATATTGATACTGAAGAAGTGGCGTGTGCTGCCCAATGTGGAGTTTCTATTTTAGGCGCAACCTTAAGAACGAAACCCCACCACACCTGATCGCCCCCTAGAACTCAATATCAACCACTCAGAGCGGTTCAAATCGCAATTCATATGCAAGGCACCCCGAAATCTTTGGTTAGGATTTGAGGCCTACCCATGTCCTGAAGCTGATTTCAGATGCACCTCAGAACATGTTGCCAGACTCGAGCGAACCCCGCCCGTCATACGCCTAGGTTCCTGGCTGCAGGTGATTTATGTGGCTTAGGTGGAACATTCGGGGTCCGGCCACTGATTCCCCCACAGCAACTGCGGCTTCGCAAGAGCTATGAGGGGAGCCGACTTGTGCTTGGTTGCCAGGGCATGCAGGTGCAGGTGAGTTATAAAGAGAGTCGGTGTGCCAGCTCGTTGATCGGAGTTTTTCTCTTACTTTTGCTCAATTGCTCTCTCTTCATTATATAGAGAAATACCAGATCGAAAAGTTACTCACACAATCATGGCTACAGAGTTCTTCGAGGCCCCTAGCACAAAGGGAAACATCTCTTTTGATGGTACGGTGATATTGCTTGCCTTGTGATATTTCACATGCAATACTAACCCATTGAGCAGATTTCCTTGGAATCAATGCCTGCCTCTTTGAGTGGGCTGACAGTTATGACTCCAAAAATTGGAAACGGTTGGAGAAGTGTATTGCACCAACTCTTCTGGTACTTTACCACCTCTCACCCCCAAAAACAAATCCACTAACCTACCCTTTCCTGCGCAGATCGACTATACATCCTTCCTCAACAAAAAATGGGACGCAATGCCCGCCTCCGAATTCCTAGCCATGGCATCCGACCCAAAAGTCCTAGGAAACCCCCTCCTCAAAACCCAGCATTTCATCGGTGGATCACGTTACGAGAAAGTCTCTGACACTGAAGTGATTGGGTACCATCAACTTCGCGTGCCGCATCAACGTTACACCGATAAAAGTATGAAGGAGGTCGCTATGAAGGGTCATGCTCATAGCACCAATAAACATTGGTATAAGAAGATCAATGGGGTTTGGAAATTTGCTGGATTGAACCCTGATATCAGGTGGGGTGAATTTGACTTTGATAGGATTTTCGAGGAGGGGAGAGAGGCGGAAGGAATTTAGATATCTTCAGCCTTGTTGGGTAGTGGTGTGATGGATGACGTTTTTATGAAGAGCTGGTTATGAAAAATAGGAACGTTGGCTGAAAGAAGGGGCTCGTAAGTAGGTCAATAAAGTCGTTGATACACAATTATGGACAGCTCTCATGCTTCTACAACCTTGTGCTTCAACCAAGCTTCACAACCTCGTGATCGTTCGCATTTCTGGAATCAGCATACAGCTCACAGATCTTCTGAGGTTCCAGGTAATGAGGAGTCCAAGAGTTTATTGAAGAGAATTGTTTGTCATCGGTATTGGACTCCTCTAGACCTCAAAATCAGGATATGACGCCCTCGCGCACAAACAAAGCTGAAATGAGAATCACGTCTCTCACAAGGGACGGTCCGCTCACGTCAAGATCTAGAATCTTGGAGAGGCAAATTGCGCGATAGCTGAAGCTCAATTCAGCTCACCAATGACCCTCCAAAACCCAATCAGATTCTGCATTGAGAGACATTTCCCCCCTTTCCTTCAGCCAAGATTTCTTCATCTCAACACGCACGTGTCTTCGACCTTCTGGAAGCCGATCTTCACAGGGGAATATCTCGTCACCATACCACCATATCCGATATCTGAGCCCAATATATATTTACACACAAATATATACGGTGACAACAGGCTAAACACAAGTGAGAAAGTAGCTGTCTTGCCATGTATGTTATTCGAATGATTCGAGCGATTTCGGACAGCTCTTAATATCGAGAAGAGCATGCAGCTATAAATAATTAGGCGAAATGCAGATAAATCTTCAAGCCTCCATGACGTTTTGAGTTTAAAATGTGCGCCAATTCGAGAAGTTGGGTTGATTAACCGTGGCTGGCGGTGGCTCTGTTGCATGGTTTGGTGGGCCAAAAGATGGTACTACAATACTTCACGAACCAATAGAATAGCGTAGCCACTTAATGCAAAGAATATACAACTGCTAGACTGGTGTGGTTTTCAGTTGATTCACAGGAAAAGCGTACCGACCAATTTTGCAAGCCATTCCCTTCTGGGCACACCACCCCTCCATCCTGCTCACTTCAAAACCCTGAAGTACCTAGCCAACGTCAACCTCTTCTCCTCCCACTCTCTTACCACCACATCGACTTGCGAAGCTCTCCTCCTCTCTCCGTCCAGACCTGCTTTGCTTTTGTCGTCGTGCGGCTTGTTTTTGATTTCCTGTTCTTCGGGGTCATTCACTTCTTTGCTGCATTGCCTTTTAAGCTTTGCGACGGAAATAAAGGTACGTGACTTTTTTGTTCCCGCTTCCTGCTGCTTCCTTTGCTCCGTTGAGTCTGCCACCGTCCACCACCCGCGCGACGGCGACTTCAGTCACGAGAGTAGTCAATGCCTAGAGAAAGACAAGATGATACGGCGCTCGATTCTGTATTTACCGCGCGATCCGCCACGTTGTCAGGACGAGCCTGACGGTGTTTGCGCCGAACAGCCGGTTTCAGTCGCCCTCGCTCGGTCTGACTCTCGGCCATTCCTACTTGCCTGATGAAGCAACAGCCCGTTGGTAGCAGGTGTCCATGAGGCGCGAGAAGCACTTTTGCGATCATATGTCGGGCGTGTTTGCATGTGCCACAAACGCACGATCCGAGTGGGGCCTTCGCAGTGACACAATTCAAGTAACTAACTGTCATTCACTTCACCAGGTTCTGCTTCTGCATCAAACACCAACTTTAATTTTCCTGCCAATTCACATACACGACTGCATTCTTTTCGAGGACCAAGGCGCGTACTGGAGTTTCGTGGGCCTGCCAATTCAAATCTTGCTTCGGTTTCTCGGATTTCTTCCTGCACCAGTAAAGCAAACCACATTTTTCGCAGGCGCATCAAGATATCCTTTTTGACGTGCTTCCTCTTCTTAGCAGTCACTACCCAGTCCTGCCTTATATCACAAGTAAGTTTGCCCTGCCTTTGATGCCTGAGTATCCTCTTGCGCGCCTTCTCTATTCTGCACTGCCGCGCCTCGATTGCGATTGCTGGCCGGGTAACATTGCTAACAAACACTGCTTACTTAAAGATATCTTCCGCTACTGAACTCCTTCAAACCTACAACCACATCCTTAGCATTGCTTTTCACCAGCACCATCGCTATCAGGCATTTTCCGATCCATTACTTTATTAATTGTGCATCGACATTATCAATATCAACATGAGCTTCCAACAGAACAACGAAGCTTACTTCAGTGGCCAGCAAGGTGCTGAAGACGGCAACACACCTGGCGGCGTACCCAACGGTCCACAAGGACAAATGCCCCAGCAAATGGATCAAGGACAGTTCAACAACATGCAAGTTGGTGCACCAGGCAATGGCAGTGAGGACCCAGACAACAAGACTACTCTTTGGTAAGCTTTGCGCATCGGGTATTTCCAAATCATGCTTTTCTAATACAATCTTCAGGATGGGTGAGCTCGAACCTTGGATTGATGAAAACTTCATCCGCAGCTTGTGGTACGGCATGGGCGAACAGGTCAACGTCAAGATGATCCGGGATAAATTCACTGGGTAAGTCTAAACCCTGCAGTGCAAATCATTGACAAACGACTAATACATGACAGATCCAACGCTGGTGTTCGTTACCCCGCATCAGGTTGATCTGCGGAGTGTCTTCCTTGTCTTAGCTTGCGTCCTTCGTGCATGATAACATGTTCGATGGAAATGCCAGCAAAGAGTTTGAAGCATTCATGATCTACCATACCATGCTTCTTACAAAACTATGATACTGACAAATCTTGTATAGTACTGCTTCGTCGACTTTTCCTCATCCGCCGGCGCCGCCAAGGCTCTGCAACTTAACGGTACTCCAATTCCCAACTCCCAGCGTCCGTTCAAGCTCAACTGGGCTTCTGGTGGAGGACTTGCCGACCGTACACGTGACGAGCGTGGCCCAGAATACTCCATCTTCGTTGGCGACCTTGGTCCAGAGGTAAATGAATACGTGCTCCATTCCCTCTTCCAGAACAAGTACCCATCATGCAAGTCTTCGAAGATCATGTCCGATCCTATCTCCGGCCTGTCGCGTGGTTACGGTTTCGTTCGCTTCACGGATGAGAATGAGCAGCAACGCGCCCTCGCTGAGATGCAGGGTGTCTACTGCGGGAACCGCCCCATGCGCATCTCAACTGCCACTCCCAAGAACAAGCAAGGCGGCACTGGTCCTGCCGGTGGTCCCATGAGCGCCATGCAAGGTCCCATGAATCCCGGAGGCATGCAATTTGGTATGCCAGGCATGGGTGCTCCACCAATGCAGTACTACGGTGCTCAGCAGCCAATGAATCAGTTCACCGACCCAAACAACACCACGGTCTTCGTTGGAGGTCTCTCCGGATACGTCACCGAAGATGAGCTCCGTTCATTCTTCCAAGGCTTCGGCGAGATTACTTATGTTAAGATTCCCCCTGGAAAGGGTTGCGGTTTCGTTCAGTTCGTTCAGCGCCATGCTGCTGAGATGGCCATCAACCAGATGCAAGGATATCCAATCGGCAACTCTCGTGTCCGTCTCTCCTGGGGCCGTAGCCAGAACAACTCAGGCCCCGCTGGCACTCCGTATCGTCCAGCTCCTCCTCCTCCAGTCTTTCCCAATATGGGCGGTATGCCACCATACGGTGGTGGCCCAGGTGGTTACCCTCCAATGAAGGTATGTACTGGTGCTCTTCTCGTGCGATTCACATAACTGACATCCTGCTAGTAAGCGATTTTCGGTACTTCCTCATGGCTTTTTTTGCGGTTCTTTGAGCGATCACGACTCTCCTGCATTTCACGAGACAATGTAGCCATGACGACATTTGTCAATTTCCTCATTTTCGGAGTTTCCCACACACCTGCCTCCCCTTTCCTTCCTTTTCCAAAATATATTTTACCCCCGACTGCCCTTGCTTTCCGTCCCATACCCCCTTTTCTGCACTTGCTTGCTTCATTTCATTACACAGCAATGGGCGGCTTAGAGAAAATTTCCTTGCAATTCGAATGTACAACAGCGGCTTAGGCTTCGGGGCCTCCTCCTTCTTTCTTTTCGATGGGCTGCAAACACACATTATTAGTTCATGCGGGTGCGATGGAGGTACGACGTGGTTCTGCTAGCGTACGGCATGGTTTCTTTTATCGATGAAGTCACGGATGGTGCTTGATTCCCATTCCTCTTTTTACTTCCTTGAAGCGAGCATGATGGATTGGTCAAATCGGCACCTAACGTGTGCTGGAGTGGATTTCTTTCATATCATCATCATCACTCCCGATTCCTTTGCATTAGTCAAATGGAGGGAGAAGTACTTGGCTGTTTTTCAAACGATGCTCTTGTTTTCGCGTGCTATGCTTTGCTGACCGCTGCCTGCGTTATTTTTGCGTTTTCGACATTGCCCTTGCCACTTGACTGCATGCCTCCCTACTTGCATGTCCTGCGCTGCCTGTCCGTTTTCATGCTAACTCTTCTTGCTCGCTTTAGCTAATGTTTCGCGTGCGTGTTTCCTTGCCAGCGAAGCCATTCTGCATGGAGTACACACTAACCACATACGTTTTTTGCAGTGCTACCTACGCTGCTCCTCTTCCCTTCCCCGGCGGTTTTCGCGTCTTTCAACCTATTCCCCCATCGGCGTACTCTCTCGATTCTACGTTTCTGCCTCCACATGGTGCTGTTCAGCCTGTCGATGCGCCTATTATGCCGCTTGATGGCCATCTGCTTGAGCAGCTGAACAATATGTCCTTGGCTACGCCCGGTCCTATCAGAAAGGAGACTGCGCAAATTTCGCCTCTGGATATAGGGCCTGTCGGGTCGAGGTAATTTCTTCAGGTGCTACTGGAGTTGTGGGTGGTTCTTCCATTAATCATGTTTTTCCATATGTTCTAATTATACTCTGGGAATGGAGCTTTAAAAAATGGGTGGCTGTCTGATTTTTCATGCGTTTATTCTTTTGTACGATACTTCTTAGACGGAGATATCACAGATTGCGAAAAGTTCGATAATCATGGAGTTTAAAACATTGCGATACCTTGTTAGATTATGCTGCACAATGGGAGCAATCCTAAAGGCGCTAATGGAAGATTCGACAAGCCATGTTTGTAACATGCTATATCATTCGGATATAATTCTCTTATGATCGATAGTGATACTCTTTACATTTTTTGAAACCTGGATGGAGCCAGGGATTTTGCTGGAGCTCATCCTCAAACGCGAGACTCAGGTGAATCCTAAAGTTTCTCCCACCCCTCACGTTCGTGGATATTAGATGTCATGGATATGCTTATTTAGTTTTTTTATAGCGAATATAATACTTATATGTCAGTATTCCGACAAGGACTTATCCGCTCGCGGCCTGTCCTGATTCAGTAATTCTTCACCTCCAACCATTTGACCAATCATAACGAGGTAGAAAACCAGGCTCATACACGACATACTGCCCTTGCGGGCCCTTCCATCCCCACCTCATCTTCGAAGCTGTCAACTGTAGAAACCCGCTGTCATCACATTGATATCGCATTGGTTTTTTTGAGTAGGAGCGTGCACTGGGGGGCGTTCTGCAAATCATTTTCAATATTCTCCCTTTTGGTTGCTGGGTTTCGACACTTTCCATAGAGTTACCTACCAAGTCACAAAGACTGGATGATTATAGTACTCCAAGCCAGACGCCGCCTTGATTACCCATATCCTCATTGAGAGGATTAGAATTCAACTCGCTGTGGATTGTTGTCATTGTTTTCATTTTGGTCAGGGTCACTCCTGCCATTGCGAATTAGGCATCAGAGTCGAGGTAACAAAGTGCGATATCCTTAAATTTTCTTATCGTAAGTCCTCCTGATGCTTGTCTTTCCGTTGTAATATCAACGCCTGTTTTCTTCTTCTCGTAATTGAAATTGCCCACCGCAAAGATGTCGACACTTACCCAGACATTCAGTTCCCAGACGTATCACAACTCTTCTCAGCCCAGTTGCACATATGGTATCGCGCGTATTAACCTGAAACGACAACGATCTGCATCTCCAACTCCTCAGAAGATTGCAGCTATGGAGGATACCTCACGAGCAAGCTCGTCCTGCAGTGTTGAGCTCATTGGTGCCGATGAGCAAAAGGCGCTGTGGGATCTCGAAGATGCAGAGCTTGCAGAACGCCTCAGAACACAAAAGGCCGAGCAAGTCGAACGTCCCAAGATGCAAGTACCCAAAGGTGCAGAGCCTGTGCCAATTCACAAGTCCACATCGGCATTCGTTGCGCGTCTCAATATGCTTGCTCAGAAACGCGGGATCCCATGTGATTTCGATTGCCCTCAAGTGGGAGGACCGCGAAACGTGAAATTCGAGGGTGTGCTAAAGCTTGGTGACAAGTCATTCAGAACTGAGGAAGCATATAGCAGCAAGAAAGAAGCGAAGGAGGCAGTTGCGGAACGAGGCCTGAACTATCTGCAAGGCTCACCTGTTGAAACTGCTACACCACAGCATCGGAAGATGGCTGTTCCCATTTCTCGCTCGACTACAAAAGGTAACATTGCTGCCCTCCAGATAGAGATGCAGAAACGTGGGGCTGGATTGCCTGTATACGATCTTCAAGAAGTTGGGCAGCAGCAATTTAGCGGATCTGTGACAATTTTGGGTCATGTTCTCAGCGTGCCAGGATTTTTCGGGAGTAAGAAAGACGCGAAGGAAGCCGCTGCAAGGAAGGGCCTGGATTATTTCGCTGAGCATGCCCAAAATCTGGACGATTCGATCAAGGATGCGCAGGAAGAGAAATGGGTTAGCATTCTGAATGGTAAGTCTGACTCGTATAGTTCAGCGCTGCCTTTAAACTTTTTCTTACAAGCTTTCTTTTCAGCTTCAGGAAGCTTTTCTTCGTATTGCAAATTTGCGACTAATTTCTCTCTATTCAAGGATATATGAACCACGATGGCGTATCTTGTCCGACCTATGACTTTTACATGCTCGACCTGCAATTCGCCTGCGAGGTCACTATTCCCGATCATGATGGCCCCTTCGGGAGCCAGACTCAACCATTCCGATCTCAGAAGCTCGCTCAAGCCAATGCGGCACGAGAAGCTGTGCTGTGGCTTCGTCAAAAGGGTCTTCTGAATGATGATGACCGCCCGGCCAAGAGGAGAAAGTCTGAAAACAGTTTTCATTCTGTTCAGAGCCATGATGATACCACTACAGTGGGGAAAAGCTACGGACAGCATGTTACTGGTGAGTTGCCCTTTCTACGAACTCTGATACTTTCTCTACAAACCACTCATACTGTGATAGAGCTCTGTAAAAAGTTAGACATAACGACACCAGAATACATCTGCGTGGTTACGGACGGATCTTTCACTAATTGTGCAGCACATTTCGTGAGTAACTTTCACATCAGCCGCGGAGAGCCAATTGGGGTGGTGGAGAATGTCTTTGGTAAGGCCAAGGCGAAGGAGGAGTGTGCCAAAGAGGTGGTGAGGTTCTTGGAGGAGTATATTCGCAAGGCTACTGAGGGCGCTTGAGTGCTGGGATTTGTGCCTCGTCCGCGAACTTTTGAGGCATCGTAAAAAATGTTTTGAAGCAGTCTTACATAATAATGGGGGTATGAGATCATGGCTATTCTCTGCACAGATAGAGAAGAAAATTGGGAAGAGTTACGATTAGAGTTCGGTGTCAAAGCACAGCTTGATTATACCAGAGGGTATGCCTAGAAAGGGAATAGACATGTTTGGTCTCAATAACATCCGACACCATAAGTGGAAGTCGGTGTACATGCAGCAAGGATATCTCCATTGTGTATTGTTGTATTCCCTCCCGCCAAAATGAAACTTGGATGTAGTCGGAATTCTAGAAGCCTACCAGCCATTTTAAGAGCTTTTTGTACTCTTGATCGTCTTAAGAGCTCCTGTCTATTGACTACGTTGGTAGTAGTAAAAGTTTTCAAGATTTAGTAATTATTTTTATAGTGTTTGCAGCGCGGATGATATAAAGTCGTCCGAGTTTCAATTGGTCAAAGGGCATAGGTAGCGACATTATGGCATGGTGCCATTATTTCCGCTATGCTAATATGCGCAGTGAGAGAAATGGAACAAATCGCTATGCCTGCCAAACGCCTTTTGTGTAACAAGCATAAAAAATCGAAAGCATTATTCATATCAGCATCCCTCATCATCAATCCTTTATATTTAGAACAAGATCCATCCATAGGTACCCTTGAGCCTCCAACCAACTTTCAATCCTCTAGCAGCAATAAAAGCCGATAAAGCGACGATGTAACAACCTCCAGTAAAAAGAACAACTCCAAAGTATCTCCCCCCGCAAGCTGTGATCAGAGCGCCAGCAATGGGAATTCCTGTGAGGGTTCCAAAAGAGACCAGCGTATAGCAAGTGGCGTAATACCGACCATATTCTGAGATATCGCAAAGCTCGCCGACGCAAACGGGTGTCAGCGAGATATTCGACCCCGAGGCAAATCCGAATAGGAGAGCGTAGACAATGGTCAATGGTTTCACAGCTGGATGTGCAGCTCCGTCGACAAATGGCAATATGCTTCCAGGCAACCAGAAAGCAAGCGAGGTGACACAACACAGCCCAAGGGCAATGATCATGGCATTAAAGCGGCCAATCTTATCGGCAACCAGACCAGGAAGATATCGCCCAAGACAGCTTCCAGCGTTGAAAATGGCAAGAATGGAAAAGGAGAAAGCTTCCCCATCTGGAATTCTTGTTTCCAAGACGTAGGAAGAGATGTACGTAATGGGAACAAAGAGACCCCATTCCATAAAGAAGACTCCCACAGTGGTAAGAGCGAATGCCTTTTGCGATAAGATACGCATGTTTGGCATAACGGATGCACCTGCGCGCGGCGGGAGACGTGACCGGACGAGCAGAACTGCCACAAGGCATAGTGCTGCAAGAATGAAGGCCATGATGCGAGTGGCCCATGCGAAACCGACCTTTGGAAGCAAGGATTCCAACATCAGTGGAAAGATGATACCACCGAGGGATCCGCCGGCGGCTGCGAGCCCAGTGGCACTACCTCGCTTTTTAAGGAAGAAATGGCCGATTGCGCTGATAGCAGGAGTGAAGATTAGAGATGTACCGAGCCCAGCCAAAACCCCAACAGTAAGCATAAACTGATAGTACTCTGCTCTCATTGTTAGTGATATTCCTTTCATAATGGGGGCCAGATGACTCACTTGTGCAAAAGCCCATCAAGAGTACCGATACTGGAAGCAGAATTGCCCCAGCGAGAATAAGCCAGAAAGGTCCTTTGGCATCAAAGATTGGACCAATTTGAAGCCCACCGAAGAAGGAAAGGAACACATAAACGCTGAAAATCCATCCTATAGTACTTTCATTGTACTCTCTCAGCTGGTGAGTGCTTAGATAGGCCTGGAAAACACCAATTGTGTTCATGAATCCGAAGCCCGCCATCATCCCGCTAAAGGATCCCAGTACCACTAGCCAGGCTTGAAGGCCTCCTTCAGGATAGCTCACATCTTCTGAAGCACTGTAGAGAGAAGCCGGAGGGCCTGCCTGCCAGGCACTGTCCTGCCGGTCAAAATCGAGTCCTGGTCCAGTCTGCACATTGGTTAATTTTTCATGGTCAGTGGCGGCCACAGGCTGTGAAAGGTCTTCCTGATCCACTGCGTCGGCGGACCATTCTTTCTCAGAGATCTCAGGAGAGCAATTGGTGTGAGTGGTATGAGCAGTTCCTGGGTCTGTGATGCTCCTGGATGAGGATGCGTTACGTGAAAGTCCTGGCCTGCTGCCGTTGTTCGGTGTGCTCATTCGCTATGTAACACTTTCTTTTACTCGTGACGGACGATAAAAATGGATATGATATTCCTATTCTAGGTATATGACAGTGAGGATGTTTGCGTGTTTGTAGTAATTTAGTTGAGCAAATAAAATGTGGTGGGCGCTACTGGTTAAATACTTCCTGCATGTGGTAGGGCGCTCATATGCTAATCGTCTAAATTTTAGTTCTTTTAGCTGATCATGAGCCGGTAATAATGCAGAGTAGTGTCATAAAAATCGGAATCCCGGATCGATACCATCTCGAACGGCCAATCCCGCATCGCATTGGGGAGACCCGCTAAATAAAATTTCTACTGTTTAATTCGGAGAACATAGATGTCAAATGCCACTTCTGTTACCGGGTATGTAGTTGTTGAATTTTCTTGACATTACCACACTGTACTTAGCCATTGCTCAGCTGGTGTGGTAAGGGGAAGCAAGTAGAAGTATGACGCCACTATCCCCATTCAAGTGCAAATATCTTCTATTGGCGTTCTAATACGCAATGCTGTCGCGCGACGGCATTTTTACCCTTAGACCTCTTTGTTAGCAGTAAGGTAGCCTTGCGTGTTGCTTAGTTGCGGTGAAAAGTGTACTCTTCGATGCTTGGTATTCGGCATCGCAAATATTAGTTGTAGGTAGAGTCGGGTGTCCCGCTATTTAGAAGAAGCATCCGATTATCTCATGCTTGAAATCCTTGGAAAGCATTGGTAGTAAAATAATGGGATAAAAACCGTTGTTCATTTGGTTAAAGATTCCAAAATGAATGTGACCTTGGGGAGTAAAGGATTTCGGGTTAGTATCGGCATCATTCCGCACTGGACCCACTTTTATTTTTCTACAACTTCAAACTCATTTTGAGCATCGTGACTACTCTTCTTCTTCTTCCTCAGCGTCATCCTCACCACTGCTGCGTTTCTTTGCTACAAACAGACAGCCAGGCTTCATGCCCAGCCAGTTCACTTTCGCAAATGAGAAATTCGGAGTAATCTCTAACCTAGCTACTCTTTTTCCCTTGTGGTTAAAGCTCTGGCAGCTGCCCTTGAGGGCCTGGCGCGAAAGCGCTTGCATTTGGCATCAGAAACTTCGGGGCCTGCCCTTCGCTTTCGTCATTCTCTCCTCGGGGAGCTTGATGGGAGATGGAGTGGTTGTGCAACCATGGGAGCCTATGCGGAGATTGTGTGCATTTATGCGACACTTCAGTGCAATACGCAGCGTGCTGGACCTTGTCCTACTCTTTTCGGAGAGCGGGCTTGGAAAGGCACAATTCGATTCCGATTACTCTGGTGAGGATGACGCTTCAATTTTTTATCTTTATGGTACGTACAGCTGCTTTAAAAAAATTATTTTTGAAGAATCATGGGATACTACTAATTCAAACTCAAACCGCCTAATTTAGGAACAATCTTAGACCCGCTCGCTATCTCAAATACCATTCGCTACTTTCGTACATTTTATGGACTGATCTAAATACCCGCTTGCTCTCGCCTCTTCTTCAACCACTTTGTTCTCGGAACGCGGCTTTTTGGCTTGGGTGCTTTCCACTCTGGTCCCTGTTCTTCTGTCCTCGCATACATCAACTCGGTTCTCATCGTCATCTTCGTGCCCCGGATTAGGTCGTCGCCTGAGTGTATCAAAGACCGCTGCTGGAAGATCAAAATACTGCCCGTTTTTGGCGCAAAATCAAATCTCCTTTCGCAATCGTAATTCATGCCCCAAAATGTAGTGGCGCCACCCTCGAGGGGTTCACCATCTGTCTGGGTGTCGGTGTCATTCAAGTAGAGGTGTAGCGTGTAATACGTTCGCTCCCGTTGGTCGGGAGTTTCGTACATGCCATCACAATGAGCTACGGGTAGGTATAGTCAGCAGAGTGTTTTTAGCGGCAAGGGAACATCAACTTACGTTTAAAGTACTCGCCTGCTTCGTACTTTAGAAATCTCATCCTTTCGTTGAGCCTAGTCAACTCCCAGGTCTCCCTTCTCATTGATGGGCCTGAACCCGTAACCTCAGGCTGGGCTTGCAGTTTTTGCAGCTCAGGCACAAAACCTTTAACCCTCTCCCAAATCCTATCAACCACGTCCTGGCTATCGTAAATTATCCTTCCACACTTGCGCTGGTCTTCGTACATCGCTTGCTGTCCGTTGCCAATATTAACCATAGCTCTCTCCCACCCCTTCAGAGCTTGATTTTCCGCTGCAAAGACAAGCGTGCGGCATTCATCTGCGGTGAGCATACCATCTAGAACTGTCGCATACTTGTTTTCATATTCTGGAAGACCGGTGTCTTCGAAGGCTATCTTGGTTTTCTTTGGATTTGGTGGTGGACCGGCGAGGAAGTCCTGCGGGATTTTGAAACTCATCGCCTTTTCAAAGGCTGTTTGTGATCGTGTGGTAGCCATGTCTGCGGTTGTAGATATGTTCATGACTAGAGTGAAGAGTTGTTGTTTACAGCATTTTGAAAAGAATGTTTATACTTATATGTAGCTGGAGTGAGTCAGTGCGCTGATGCCTGGCTGTGCCGTGCAGTATTCAACTTCGCCTCATTTTCTCATGAACAACAACTCCGTATCGTAACTAGGATGGCTTAGAGTTGATTCAAAACTGTGTTCATCTCCCATCTACATATGTATACCAAAGTCCCTATCCTTCGGTTGCAATTGATACCACTGGTGCACGACTGGTTTTAGCGCTCTAGCACACCTGAATCTCATCAGGTTGACAATGCTTTCCAAAAATTGGGCAACCCTCCATACATCCTCGACTTCCATTCCTCAACAAGATTCAAAATATAAGAGTATCTGTTAGCAAAAGACAATGGCTGTGCTTGAGCTAAAAAGTCCAAAGTTCGTAACGTTGAACTAAAGGCTATAAATAATCTTACTCGTCGTACCACGGTCCAATTTTGGGGCCGAATGTTGAACATGTGAACCCACAGAAATACTCTACACTATAAGTATTCTTTTCAACCTCACTATCCTAATCATAAAGATACTCTTGCATCATGTGCGATCACCTCGACGCCCTTTCTCGTTACAAATTATCTCGCTCTTCCACTACAGACTAGTTCTTAGCGAGGCTCAAGCCGCGCCCTTCATTTCTACAACCCATTATTCTCCAACTCCTTCCTTCTCACCAGGCGAAAAGCCAAAGGCTTTTCGTCCCCACCTTTACCACCAACCACCGCAACAACAAGGAACAACCACAAACTTCCCCCACCTCCTCTGCCACAGCGCGTGGAGGGCCAGGTCCAAAAGAAAAGGCAAAGGGGTAGACCGTCGTGAGATAAGATATGGGTAATAAAAAAGAAGCAGGGAAAAGACTTGAGTTGCCACTCGTCGTGCCGGCCTCGCTTCGCATGTCTTCCTCTCGAACAGGGAAGATGTGGTTTACTACTCAGCCTGGGCAAATCATAACATCTGTGTCGTGAAAGTTTGAAGAGGGAATTATCCCCACCAACAAAGTCTTTTTTAGCATGTCTGATAAAGCTCTGAATACTTCTTCTGCCACAGCGCGTTGAAGTATTGGGGTAAAGGGGAAACAACGTTCGCATGCCCACATTCGAACCTCGATCCGAAAGGATGATAATTCGCATCTGGCATTCTACAAGGCATCTTCTCTACCTGTCCGTCACACACAGGACCCAGAGAGCAAGGTGTCGATAACAAGAGGTCAGTAGAAGAACAACAAGGGAAGGGACTTGAGTAAAATCGTCTTGCCGGCCTGAGTTCGTCGCATCTTCTCTACCTCGTTTTGATCTTTCCGGAGGTTAGGCGGAGGGTAGAAAGGAGATATAAATACTACCTCAACCCAGATAGACCCAAGCTGAGGGAGGGTCTCATCTGGGTGGGCTAGGCACAACAAGATGGCTCTTCCTATTATTCCAATAAAGCCCCAAAGTATTCATTTCCCCACTCAGCGTAAGCAAAAATAAATAAAAAGACCCGGCATGTTCCCTCTCCATTCCTTCGCCCTCAGCGAGAAAGTCGTGTGCTGTCGCCGGAGGGGGAGAGGGAAACAACATAGGCTTCAAAGCTGTGACGGGGCAATGATGACGAATAGCACAGCACGGAAAGCAATAGGCATTTTGGAGGCTTCTCGCGGTATGGCCGCTGTCTATCGTGGATTAGTGCCGACGACTCGTCATTGTCTGTGCGTGGTGTGTTGCTGAGCCCCGCCACTTTCCATTCCCCAATAATTCTACTTCCATGGTGTTGCTGTTCGTTTGTTTGCAAATAAGGGGATGGAGGGCATATTTATCATTGTGCTTTCCCATAGCGTGTTCAGGGGCTTGCAAGTGTAGTTTTGATTATTTTTTATCCTGTGAAAAGTGCAATTCGATCTATTTACATTATCGTCAGCATTTTATGGATAACAAGGCGCCATACTTCAAACACAGTAAATACAGGTGTGATGCACCGCCGCCGTCTAGTTCTAATGCGTCCAGAAAAAGGATCGGCCAACCCATCTAAAACTTGTACACTTGGTCCTTGCTATACCCAAGCTCTTTCAGGTAACCATTCAGTTCACCTTGATCAGCAGGACTCTTCTTCATACCCGAAATAGCCTTATATAACGGAGGTGGCCCACACACGAAAATCTTGACCTTCTCCCCCTCCTTCGGTTCCGGTAGCACCGTCTTCAACAGCTCCTTCGTGATAAATCCCTTGCCCTGTTGCCATTTCTCTGGTGGGTTATCCAGAACATAAAACGCCTTGAACCGCCGTGGATACGTATTCTCAAGTTCTTCAAATTCATGCTTCAGTAGAATATCTTCTTCTGTGACATTTCCAAATACAAGTGTTACTTTTGTCTTGTCTTCTGGGTTGTTGAATATGGAGCGAATGAGCTGATACATTGGTGTGATACCGGTGCCACCAGCGAGGAGTGCAATGTGTTCGTGCTTGTTAGGCGACCATGGGTATTTTGGGAGGGGACCTTTGAAGTCGAGCCTTTGGCCTGGAGTCATTGAGTGCATGTGCTCGGACATGGGACCGTTGGGGTAGACTTTGATGAGGAGGTCGATATGACCTTTCGTATCTGTAACAAGAAGGTTAATACCAGAAGAGCTGAGGGGAAATGTGTGTTCGTACTTTCATCGCTAACGGGGGTGTATGGGCGCATGACGGGCTTCTCCATCTCCGGTCCCTTGTACTTTGTCAATAGCGCAGCTATATTTCAGTAATCATTAGCATGACACCATTATAACCATCCCTCGCCTCAATGCCACTCACAAGCAATAACCAACCCACTGACCGCATTCTCATCCTCAAATCCAAACCGCAGTTTCTTAGTATTGTGATTGATATTCTCCACTTCTTGCAACTTTAAGCTGATGAAACCCTGATCACCCCCAGTGAAAACCTTGGTAGAAGGTAATGAGCTCGGCGCTTCTGCCTCAATTTCGTTTTTACGCTTGATACCCCAACGTTCCATGGGGTCAGTAATGTAGTAGTAGGCGTACATGCCAGTGACAAAGATGCTGGCGAAGCCTGCATAGCGCAGGCCTTTTCCGCCGCCATTTGAGGGGGTAGGTAGGGCAGCGTAGGTGCGCACATGCTGTTGATAGTATGGGAAGTTAGAATGTGGGATTGTTAGGAAGCTATGGAAGCTATGGAAGTTTGGTTTGAGATGGACATGATATTCAATTGAACTTACGGTGCTGACGACCTTTGCCGGCCGTAAAACTTGTCTCGCGAACATTTTGGATATCAATTGAGTTTGAACTCTCCAATTCCAATATGCGAAAGAAGTGATTGATAAATAAAGCTGCAAAGCTTTCCGCGGGTGCAAATCTACATAACAGAGAGCGTCATTTCGGAAGTTCCAAAACGCCGACTGCGTCCGCCTCCCCGCCAGCTCTTAACAACCAACATCATCTCATCAACTAATAATTAACCAAACGAAGAGGTGAATAAACTATTAGCTCATTGGTATCAAATCACTGTGTGGCAGATGATTACCCAGATTCTCACCTTCCTCGCGCTTCTGATGCGTCAACGCGTCCCTGCTACACTTCAGCCATTCCGGAATATGATCCCTTTTCCACATAGCCAACGATTCCTTATCCCAAAACTCTTTGTCCGCAGCTAGGAACTGCCTCTGGGCGTCTCTGTCATGATTCTCCTTCTCCATTACATCCATGTCCCGTACAGGCCAATATCTATCCTGCCCCTGAGGCCAATACTCCCCAAAGCCATTAGGCACGCATAACCAACACCGTCCATGATTGCGTAATAGCTCGCCAAAAGGCCAAACGTGTTCAAATGCGAGGGATTCTTTGTAGGCGCAGAGCTTCAAGTGGATATTTTGGCAGGTGTAGAATTTGCCGGTCTTGTTTAGGAAACCGCATGTGCAACATATCCAGCCTTTTTCGCTGAGGCCGCCGCGTCGGTATCGTATTCTCTTTGTTGATATTCCGCATTTCTCTTTTCTGTTTGCTTCTTCAATTCGTTTCATCCAACGCTCGTGGGCCTCAGCGTATTCTCGTTTCTGTCTCTCCGGGATGGGTTGTATGACAAGATCAGTCAACTGAGCTTGAGTTTCTCGGGAGTTGTATTCTTCTTATCTTGTTTTGTCATTTTGCGAGTGCGGATGGGGTTTTGCAGTAATTGTACGTGGACTGGTCGGTAGTGAATGTGCTAGAGCAGATCATTAGTGTCTGTCTGCTCTGATATCTAGAGGTATAATATACCTATGGGGTAAGAAATGCGTAGTAGAAGATACAAAAATAACGATAGTTGGTCTGCTGTGGTGATCGCGACACTGATGAATACTGACAAGATTTCATCTCGAACTCGAAATCCGCCAGGTGGTATTTCTTGGGCAAACTTTAGGGGAAGTCACATTCGGGTCGCAAAGAGCGTTTTGACGGAACTTCAAGCAGGAGCAAGTCGAGATAGAAGGTAGGTCTTGTTTATTCAGTAAGTAGTTTCCATTCAGTCCTATCTTCCACGATCATTCCCTGGCACCAACCACTCCATCAAAATTGCCATCATATATTTCCCATCTGTTTATCATCTTTCAGCACACTCTCCCCACCCCATCCTTCTAAGGCTGCGTGCACTTCTCGCAGCGTACATGGCTTAGAGTCTCCCGTTGAACCCTGTCAATCATTTCCAAGTCTTTGATTTTCACAGTCTCGTCTTCATACACTGTGTGATCAACCTTTGCTTTCATTGCTCTGATGCAGTTAAAGCCGTTGAGACAGTTCAACTCCGTAACACTAACTTTCTGGCATTGGCAACAAGTCCATTGTCTGGCGTCTATGATTGGCTTTTCGGACTTTGGTGTCGCCTCTAAGGTTGGCATTATCGTCTTCTCCTTAGGTGTGAGGGACGACTGTGTGACGGTAGGCGGTGTCAACTTCTCGGCCATGATTGTTTGGGTCTTGTGACAATAGTTGAGGGTTGTGTAGAGAACAGGTGGTAACGAAAGTAAGATGAAAAGCTATCGTAGCTGGGCTTCTTGGTGAACTTTGAATTGGAACACTGCGAGGCAGCACCTCCACATCTGGGCGGCCAGGACGGATTTATAGCCAGGCTTGGTTGGGTTGCTCCTTCACAAGACGACTGCGCGTCACGGATCCGGCACGCTCGCAGTTCAAGTTTCGCCCCTCGGCTTTGTGACAGTTTTCGCCTGGTGGACAATTCACAACTAAGCTCCTCCAGTTTCATTTTCTGAGTATATCTGAAGCCTTCAGCCTCCAGCCTCGAGTTGAGAAGGACCCGTCTTGCTGATTTCCGTTCCCTTCGTCGCAGTTGAAGTTATCACTGCTTTCCACATTTGATTGAACTTGGCTAATCATTCAACAGGCTCGCAATTCTCGCAGCAAGTGTGTCTGCCGAACGGTTTGCTACCAACGTCTGCTGTGGTGAAAGCATCATACCTCGCGCGATCACCTTCAACCGGCTCGAGCTTGTGTATGCGCCAGGTCTTGGAGCAGGGAACTGCTTTACGACATAATATCAAGTCAAGAGAAGATATGGAGTTGCAGTTACAACAAGTCCATTGTGTTGGTGCTTTATGTTGCATCTCCAGTGTCTTGGTCCTGGTGTACGGATGTGAAGGGTAGACACGAGGACGACGAAAGGATGCTGCGATCATGTTGGGGATGTTAGGGGTCGCACGGGTATAGGTGAGGTTGATCTTCTACTCAGCACTAATAGTAGCTGCTGATTTATAGGTGTACCTAATAAAATGCTGTGACGAAGTCTTCTGTTCCTCATCACTGGTAGGTTTCATGTTGTCTTTCTCTTGATGCATGATTAGTTGGGGAACTCAGTATCTTTCACCTGAGAAAGGGTGTTGCATCACACAATTTGGAGCTGGACTTCCCATCACAACCACAGGGGTTGATTTTGCGTGAACAAGTCCATGAGGAAATTAGGTTGTGACACCATGCCTTCTTTGAAGTGGGTAAATCTAATCTGCTTTCTATTAAGTGGAACCCTAACGAAGAAGTAGGATTTCAAACATATCGCAACTCAAGGATCCTGGCAAGTCTTACGATTTTCGATGCCGGGAATGTCTTAAGAGCTCAACACAATCTTCGAACGAAAATTATTCGTCACCCTCACGTGCCGCGATTTTTGCGATTTTATCAACTCACATTTCTGCCTGAACTTACCTCATTTTCTTCTACCCCCATTTCCACACTTCAAGCTTCCTTCGCATTTGTCAATCACAACCTCAAAAATCCTCAACAAAGGTCTCTAACCTCCAAAAGTACATACGGTATGCACAGCGAACCCGCAAATTTGTTTCGTGAAACATAAAAGCTCATGAGCATAGCACTGCCACTGTTAAAACGGCTGCGATGTCAAGCGACATGAAAATCACGCACTTTCCCTTGTTCAAATTGCCTGCAGAGATGAGAAACATGATCTATAAGCTGGCTCTCACCCGCGAGTGCATCAAATTTACCAATAAAGCGAAGCCGATTAGGAATTATGAACTGCTTTCTCTCGTGGTTGCGAACAAACAGACCTACGTCGAATCCATCGAATACCTCTACATAATGAACAACTTCGAGTTCTTTGGGGAAAATTGCGCGGGGCAATTTAGCTCTGCCGTGGCTTTGGCCTTCCTATCAGATATTCCTGAGCGCGCTTTGCCATGGCTCACCTCAATCCATTTGGAGGTGGATCTAGTTGAAGCCAAGGCTGACCGAGATATCCTTGCTGTGTTGGACACACTCAGAGGCAAAACTGCCTTACAGCACCTCTCAATATGCTTTATGTCCAGCGTTCTGCTTTAAAATGAGGACGGGACTTGGTACTGGAGAGATGGCATATATCCTGACGAGGTTGAACCTAAACGCACAGAACTCCTCCAGAAATTGTGCACTTTTAACAATCTTCACCGACTTTCCATGCAAACCCATGGCTTGACGTCATACGGCGTAAAGCACAAGGCCGAAGAGTTCATTGCAGTCCTCCGCTCAAGGATGTTGAAGAACGGGAAACAACTAGGTGCAACCCAAATCGGCCTTGAAGTGTGTGGACCACTCAACAAGCTTTATAAACATTGTACCTATCAAAAGCAACACTATTGGTATCACAGCGATGACGACCACAACGGCATCTCCTGGTTGCCCAAGGATATGAAGATGTTGAGCAGTAGTGGTAAGGAAGAGACGAGCGGTGAAGAAAGTGGTGCTGCAGGGATGAATGAGGATGCGGGCAATGAGGAGATTGCAGGAGACACAGATTCGCAATCAGATGATGCGGAGCAGTCTGACACCGATGGTAGCGATGAAGAGGAGTAGGATGATGCCCAAAAGCGAGGCATATCTCAGTGATCGGGGTTATACTGATGGAGCGAAATTGCGAAATTTGAAGCTTATTGTTCTGCATAAACCTGGTCGACATCTTTGAGTTCCAAATGGGATCCACGACCTGAAAGGCCAGTATCAATTCACTCACTAATCTTGAAAATTGTGAGCAGAACTTTTTGATTTTGAGCGTCATTTAAAGGTTCGTACTAGAAGCCGTGAAGCAGTTTCATAAAACTCTGTATCTCCCGCTACTTACTACTCCTATTTGTCCTGTGAAATCGAAACGATTTCTCTGGAGGGCTTGACCGACAGACGACATGTATTCTCGAGGTATTAAAGATTTTTTCATATCTTCAAGTTTTTCAACATCGTCTCTTTTAAATTCTTCAACTGGACTTTTACACTTCAAGAACTCACAGCACTTTCGAATTCGACCTGGCGAGAAGAATATCAGGAGATGTTCGACCTCTGACGCTTTCCAGAAAGAGGTTGGCTGTTCATTCGCGGTGGCTGTGACGAGCTCCCAGTCTGTATGAGGAATTCAGCAGTGACTGGATCATGAACATATTTACTGCTTTCTTGATGAACTGGCAATTACTTACTTTGTAAATTCACGGATCGTCTATATAAGATCTCTACTTCGTTCACAGGCCGAATCGAACCCTTAGCTTGCCAAAAAAAAAACCTTCCCACCAAACTTTCACTGTAGTTACTTGTACGATCCTCACAGGTACTGTAAGGCAAGTATATCTCGGTTCCCAAGCTATAGCAAACTAATCATGTAAATAGACTTAGCACACCACAATGACGGATACCACGAGTCGCACGCCAGAAACAAAGTGTCTATTTCTCGAACTTCCCCAGGAAATTCGAGACCTGATCTATGAACTTGCACTCGCAACTAACCCCATCAGATTCTACAGACCCCCTTCCGAAACTCGCCATGGTCTACTACCTCTAGTTCTTGCAAATCGGCAAATCTATGCCGAGTCACTCGAATTAACATACAGTGAGAATATGTTCAAATTCTATGGGTACACAAATACCGGGTGGCATTTCGCCGCGGATGCTGCCATGAGCTTCTTGGATCTTGTACCTCCATGGACCTTACCATGGATTCGCCACGTCCATCTCACAATTACAGAAAGAGAAATGCTTTTCAGTCTAGAGACTACCATCTTCCCCCGGGTGGACGCTTTGAAGGACAAGATAACTTTACAACATTTATCGCTTCCATTCCCTAACGCACTTCACCGCTTTGGGGCTCCTGGCATGGCGATTTGTTGGTATCATGAGCGCACTCATTATGCCCATCTATTCGACACTTTGGTAATGAAGAAATTGTGTTCCATCACAAACCTCAAAGGACTGTCGATTGCAGTGCACAACTATGAAGGCACGGATAAGGATGAAGATTTGGAAGCAATTGGTATTTTTCGTTCAAGGATGCTAAAGAATGGGGCAAACCTGGGAAGTCATGAAATTCTTGTAGAGGAGTGTCGTAATGAACCTCTAGATGATGGCAGGGACGCATGTTATGCACCAATACGATATTGAAAAAGCCTGGATTCTGGTATAAGAGCGACGACGATGAAAATGGCAAATCATGGCTTCGTCCTGTGGACAATGAGAAGGCTAATACTATGCGAATTGAAACTGGGATCAAGGAAACAGCTTAGGCGGCAGTGGAAAGAAATATTGATATTGCTAAACAGTACTTGCCTACAAAGCCTGCTACATTACCTTTGTACATCTGTGAAAGGCCACCAATTAACCAATTCCAAAACTTCACCTCTGATAATGCTGGGATGGGGACTATTATTGGAACCACGTCTTTCAGATTTTATTTCTTCAACATTCGGACTCCAAGACGTTCCTGATTTTTCTGCTTTGGAGCCCACTCAATGTTGGAAGAGTTGGATAAAGCTTGAGAAACAAAAGAATGCTGGCGGCGATGAGTGAAGCCATTTGTCAATAACTGAGCACAACTGCTTGATAACTGCTATTCAGCTGCTGGTTGAGGTTGGTATATAGTGTACATGCTAATCGAAGCAAGCGGCTGTCTGCTCACAGGCCGGGCCGTAGACTCTGGGAACAGCTCTCGGCCTGCGAAAGTGTCCTACCAACACGCGTGAACTGCCCTCCGTAAACGCCACGACGTAGTGGACATATGCAAATCTAGCTGGAGATGCACGTCTGTGTTCTTTATCTAGATGTACGCACTAATACAACTGCAACGCATGCTTTCCATCCCATATGCTGATAATAATATGTCATAGTATGTACAATAGTATAAAACGGTATCGTCCTCTCATTGGTAGGGCGTATAGTCGTCAATACCTTTAATCTCCCGACTTGAGAATGTGCAATGACCGATCCCGTTTTGGATATCGGTCACACCCCAAGCCAACTCTTGAAGATAGGCATCCTCTGGCTCCTCCCAGTTGGGATGACATGCTGCTGATATGGCTGCAGAGCAGGTGCTGGTGACTGGCGTGGGTGAATCGAGTTTCCTGTGACCACACCAAACGAGGAATCCAATCATAATCAACCCAAGAGCGATCATGCCGACGTTTCCGAGCGGCGAAAACCCAGTCGTGGTGAAGTCGAATTGCGGAGTACGAATGTATTGGCCCATTCGCTCACCCTTCTTTGGATCATGCCCATATGTTTCTACATCGACCATAAAGAGAGTTTGTGAGACTAGTGTGTGCAAGCCCACCGAGAACGCCATAAGGGGAAATGCTAGTCGGTACGGCATGAGGAAGAAGTATACTGTTCGTTGTTTACCTCGTGGTGCCTCGGAGACGCGAAGCCCTTTCCGGTGGTTGGCGTAACGAGCCCATTCCCAGGAAAATACCATGCAGTATATGACGTTATTCAGGACGACGTAGAGAACTCCAAAAATGGCATGCCCGACATTGGCTATCCATACGCTTCTTAGCATATATTTTTGCTGTTTGTGATGCCATCCGATGAAGAAATTGCGGTTGACCTGGCCCATGCCTGTTTGGAGGAAGTTTGCGAAGCTAAGAGGTTCGTTCACGGTGCAAAAGAGAGCGCCATTCAAGCAGATAGACAGCAAGAAGCTATGTCACGTGGTCAGGAAGCGGTACCGATTACAGAGGGAGATAGACTTACAGCAGACAGCATGAGACTAGACGAGTTTTTATCCCATGCCACCATCTAAAAATATCCAGCTTGACGAAAAGGGGTGTCGCAAGCCATCGCCTGTTATTCTCAATAATCATCTTCTTCGTGGCCATACACATGCCTTCGGTGTAAGGGTCTGGATCTCTCATAAAAGAAGAGATAGCATCCCCTGTTGTCATTATCGGCTTCTCGTTAACCGTGAATGCGACAGCAAACATGACCACGGTCTTGAAAAAGAGCGTGATTAATACAATCGTCGAAAGCATTACGGAAACCTGGAGCTTGCAGTGGTCTTCCGTTGTTTCGCTAAGGCAGTACTTGACCTTTGCGTCATCCGAAATAGTCCAGTTGTTTGGATTATCACGTAATGTTTGTATGTGGTACAAACACCGATCGCTATATCCGAGTTTGTCGTCACAAACCCACGAATATTGTTCGCCGAAAGCTTCGGGTTGCTCAAGCGGAATATATGCATGGAATACATCGAAGACATCCGCAGGTCTTTGATGACTGTCGTCGGTGATCAGAACGACGTTACGGCGGCTAGATTGCATGGGCACAGCATATGCATCGATGCATTCTTTTGGGTTGAGCTTTTCGAGCCTTCCAGCTAGAGTTTCTTGATGAAGATGGAGCGCGAGGTCTCCAAAGGACCGACCAAGGGTTGCTGCCTCGGTGGGATTGGCGGAGAGTTGCACAGTGATGTTGCCTGGTCTTACAAAAGACTCGTGTGCGACAAAAGCGCTGTAGGCATTTGTCGACCAAGTCATAAAGAGGATAGAGTTATAACTAGGCATGAGTTAGCTTATGTTCTCTTTGATAACCCCTTTGGAAACCCACAAGAATTGGAGGAACGGTGATGAGAACCCCAACAAGACCCATAAGAATAATCGCTTTCTCGAGATAGCGAAAAGGTTCTTGATACTCATCACTCCGATATCCAACCACTCTCCTTTTGCGTGCGCCTTATCAATCTCCTCTCGGGTCGGTGTCATTAAGCAGTACTGAAATCGCCTTAGCAACCATCTCCCTCACAAAAGGACCTGAACATACCATGACATATGCGCTCGCACTTAAAAACCCTGTCCCAAACACACTTATGAACCAGTGCACATACATGTTCTCTCGCTTCACTCTTGCGCAATTGCCTTCATGAATCGTGACCCTGCCATTGTCATCCACTCCGTGGACGGCCATGACACCTACCAGAGCGAGGAGATTCCATAGCCAAACAGCGACAGCCATAGAAGCATATAAGACAGTATAAAACCTCCAGCTCATCCACTCCTGCTTCACCCATAATACGGGATGCTTGAACACGTTGACTGATGGTGGAGATGGTAGACTGGGTTTCCGACGTGATGGCAGAGGTTGACCTTCGAAAGAGCTGGCTGAATAGGTAGACAACTCCTTTTGCGAGACGGTGGGACCCTTGGACTTCATCTTCTCGACGTCGTCGACGGACATCGCGAATGATACTCCTGATGTAAAGCCTCTCTTCAGCAGAAAAACCGTCGACGACTTCTTGGAAAGAACTCGCGAGGGACGTACGGTGATTCCTAAGTGTGGAAGTTCGACTCTCCTTACCGCATCTAGTGGCGTGCACAAATCATCTATTGGATCCAAGTGATGTCTGAGAATAGAGCGATAGTGGCTAAAGCAACACGTCCGTGGCTCGAGTGTTTAATATGAGTTCAGAGCAAATTATAATGAATCTCAGCATAAGTGAGAAAGATACCGACTGAGATAGTTGATAGAGAAATATTGCAGCTATCGCGTCATGTAGAGGTGAGTAGGAGGCAAAAACAATCTGCAATCCCTTATTACTTCTGCCATGTGATTTACGGGGTAGACCATGGAGTCGTGCTTTCCATGATATTCTGCCCAATTGTCTCTAACCAGGGGATGATTGACAGTATAGTATTGGCAGGCTTGACCCGTCCTATCATGAGTCCGATCGGGGCCCACATAACGCAAGGATTTTAACCAGCAGAACAGCCGCAGCCATACGTTCCATTAAATTTGTGATTAGATTTAGGTTAGGGCAGGACGTGAAGTTGTGGTTGTGCTGGATAGAGTGAGGAAAGTCAATCCTTGGCAGGGGTCCGGAAAGTTGTCGGAGAAGTGGGGATTGGAAAGCTGTAAGGAAATAACAACAACCCATCGCCGCACAATACTCAGGTGGCTTGTGGATGTGATGCTGTCTTGCAGCTCACAGGAAACCGTAGAAGATTCTGTTTGTCGGAAACTTGACCACTCGTCTCCAAGGTCGATTCCGATGTTTTATCTGGGATACGCTACTTTCATCTCACAAGCAAGAATCCCCCGGCCTTCATAATTAATCCTGAACGATGAGCACATTTCCTCTCCCAAACAGGGTCTTCAAGCTCGATAATCTAGCCAATCACTTGGCATATCTGCTGCCCTGGCACAGGCCGCGCCAACAACATAAGAGACTTAGGTCAGCATCTGCTGCTACAGAGGACACTGTGGGGTACGTCCGCTTCTAGTATAGCTCTGCATTCCATTGTGCTACATGAAATAGCTATATGAAGGATCTCCAGCACACGCGACCATTTTCCTCGAAGGCCGTGGAAATCCGAGGGACACCTCGCTTTCGGATTTCGAAGCACTGATACCTATAAGCCTATGCCTATCTTGCTACTGCTTCCAGACTACCTTGTATAGTACTCTCAGCTTGGTAATAATTAACGCCGTTCCCTAGCTACATTCTCGCTCGAAAGCAACGGCTCCGTGCTCATTCTCGTTGGAAAGTTCCGCCGAATTAGTTGCTCTGACTACACATCATAACCTCTCGCATTGGTGGTATGCCGATACTGCTGATAGCTATATCAATTGGTATTCGTAAATGATGAGAATTGATCAGAGTCTTACTCGCGCTAGCTATGACTGCATGTTGTGCCCAAACCATAGCTTGCTGTAGGTATTTCTCTAACATTTCCTACTGTTTTTCTGATTCTGCGTGCCTGCTTTCGCCTGCGCTGTGCGATACATATTATTTACCTTTTTGCAACTCTTTTCCTACTTATCGTTGGCTTTTGGAGAACAAGGTCTATGGGAACATCTGAGGCAAAGACCTGCCACTCTATCCTCTCGTGCATCCCACCTCTCGGATGAGTCCGGAATACCTTGGGAGTATACATCTGCTGGAGGCTCCCTGGTCACATAATTCAGAGTGTCCAACCTGAGTTTAGTTCAGGATTTAAGGGGCGGTCTAATGATCCCATGTTCAATCACTGTAGTCCAAGGTTCTTAAAGAGCAGTATTTCTCTGGCGAACTAGAACGGAATGCCTATCGACAACGTACAATCCTGTCTTAATCAAAACCAAGAGGTATGAAAGGGAACGGGAAGGACTTGCAAGGCTGCAACCACGTGACAAGCTGAATACTAGAGTAGTATATGTAGCAGTGACTCTTCAGCGCATTTTATAAATGGAGACGCATGTAAGCTGAATATCTCGAAATTTTGTGTATCACTAGCAAGAGATTTCGAATACGACATCGAATGCACGTGTATTACCCCCTATCGCTCTCATCTAGATTCCAGTTGAGCTTACCTTGTCTTACTTGAAGCACCCCGCATCTTTGTAATACCTGCCCCTCCACCCGTCAACTCAACTTGGTCTGGAGACGCATGAAGCTCTGTGTGAGCCAATTATATTGCAAACGTTGTAAATCGATGTGCTCTTACCCGCAGCACGTGAAGAAGATACGTCATTAGGAGCTATGGGTCAACATCCATTCTTTTAAACAAAGACTTCTTTTATTTATTGTCGAGCTATTATCATATCGAATCAACTCACCAAGCACTTACAGCCAGTCAATATAGAACAAATACTGCACCAACAACAAAAATGGCTCTCGCAGAGTATGTATACTTGAACCAGCCTCATGACTCTCAAACGAACGACTGACCCACCTCAGAAACACTCACGTTACCTTCACCAACTCATCTGGCGATGATGTTGTTGGTGTGGTAAAGAGCCACAATGTAAGCTGTCTCGTGATGTTCTTCGGTCTTTCAAGAATCTTCCATTAGCCATCAGCTTCGATTATCATACTGACTTCACGACCATTCGCAGGGTGGAAAATATCATATTCAAGTTCGCTCCGAATTGGGAACAGAGGATACCCACGAGATTGACGACAGCAAAGTCAAAGAGCTTAAAGTGAACGATCCGGGCGCATGCCCCGTTGCCGGAAAGTAGGAGTGAGATTAACATAAGAGGTTCATCTTAAGAAGCCATGCGGACTTAGCTCTAGCGTCTAGCATAAAAATTCAATCATGTCCTGAACCATATCTCGTTTCCTGATCGTTTTCTACATTTCCTCCGGGGTGGAGTGACAGACTACAGCTGAGACGACCTGTCCTTATTTTCGGAGATCAGCATAGAGCAGATTTACTACTATCACTCAGACCGGCAGAGCCATCTTTCTACTTTTCAACTCCGTATCTCGATATCCTGACTGAAATATCAATATCTGAATGCTCTACGAAGTATTCCATTTATTCAACGAAAGCAAGATGCCAATTTCAATTATTGCTGCGGGGCACTCCAATGTTATATTACAGCCTTTCAATGGACGAGTCAACACGCTTCCATATTAGACGAGACAACGATATCCAACATCACTTATGCCGAAGCAACAGGTTCGGCTTCAACTTTTGCGACCTCAACACCTTCAGCGTCTACTTGCCACCCACGACCTCGACCGCCATTAAGAGCGTCACCCAAACCTTCGCCGAATCCTTGCGCAATATCACCGGCCAGCCCACCTATTAGGTTTCCAAGCGATCCACGGTCGCCATTGCCCCTGCCGTTATCACGTCCGCCACGGTCCCAATCTCCACCTCTGCCGTTGTCACGTCCGCCGCGGTCCCAGTCTTCCCCTCTGCCATTATCGTTACCACGTCCGCCACGGTCCCCATATCCGCCCCGGCCATTATCACGACCACCACGATCCCAATCTCCGCCTCTGTCATCACGTCCACCACGGCCATCTCTGCCCCCGCCATCTCTGCCTCCCCCGTCTCGCCCACCACCATCTCCTCTTCCTCTGTCTCTATCCCCCTGAGGTAAAGCAAAGGCAAGGGCGATGAAGCCTAAGATAATTGTGTAACGCATGGTGGATGATTGGAAATTGAGATTGTATACAATATGGGAACGATTTGAAAAGTAACAGTAGTGAAATATTATGGGAATGCGTTCTATGTATACCACGCCGGTTTAAGTATAGCTAATACATATATACGAGCTTTCGTTGATCTAGCCATCTGTAATATCCTTCGAGGATGTCAAAATTCTGTTGAGGAGACGCTAAGTGGAGATCTTTCGTATTATAAAGGAAAATGAAAGTGCAAGCTGACGAATAACCAGAATCAAGATATTGAAATGGTGTACTGTGCAGTCACTTCTTTGGTGAGCTTGCACTAGAGCAGATCTCCGCTTACTAGGTGCGACCTTGATCGAAAGCGGTTCAGACTGTGCTGCCGTATGTTGCTCTGCGTTACTGCATATTTTGACACGCACGATTGCTAATTTGGGAACTATAAAAGTAGGGTTGATACCGTAGTGTGTTAGAGTTAAGAAACCCAGCGCCGCGGAAAGCTTGGCTAGATACACGAGTGCTTAAAATCACGTAAATAGCTATGTTTTCATATGAGGTAGATTAGGAAGCCACATCACTAGCACAGATTTCGTGCGAATCAAGAAATGAAACAATATTTTGGCAATGAACATACGTGGAAAGGAGCCCCATTCATGGGTTTTGTATGTTGAACATTCAAGAGCAAGAACCACCAAACCATGATTCGCTGAACTATTCTCTAAACTTGATCGACATGTAGTTTGCTAATTTGTTGCTCTATATTACTACCGACCAATTTCCGTCATGATTTGGCAATTTCTGCCCTATAAGCACGTACAACGCTGACGACAGGTCAATGGAGAAGAAGCTTAGAACATGCTGCTGTCAATCCTCTGGCGCGAAAGACCGGTTTCGTTCACGCGAGTCGAGATAGTAAAACGAGCATGCTAATTTAAATAGAGCGCGATGAAGGACATCTATACGTATAATCTGAGAGTAACATCAGCATCATCCAAACGATTGTTGATCTGTTGCCTCATTTCTCAATATGACGGATTGATTGCGATCTAGCACACCTTTTCAAATCTCAATCAGCGAACAGCTAGTCAGGACACACAATCACAGAGGCACCCCCTCCCTATGATATCTCACGGCCACACCTGCTCCACCCATTCAATCATTGATAAGCTCCACTGTATTATGAATTGCGACACTATCAAATTGGGAGCATAATTTGATTCAAGTATAATGATATTTCTAAATTAGGCTCTATCCCCCAATCTTCGACACGATTATCATCCCAAAAAGCAACCTACGCAATCTCAAACGCAGCATGATACTTCTTCCACAGCGGCTCCCCAGGTCCATTCTTCGAGACCCAAATCCTCACCCCCTTTACTCTCTTCAAACCAAACTGTTCTTTATGTTGCAATAAGAAGAACGATAATCCCTTCCCATGGTCAGTTGCCAGCATCGCTCGGCTATTCTCTTCACTCTCCAATTCAAATAGGGCGCCTGGCCAGACGCCTAATTCCTTGGCTCCCCGTTGTTTTGCTAGATGTTCCATGATGTCTGGGGCAGAGATTCCCGGGTTAGCCCCGATTTGGTGGATGAGCCACCACTGTGGGCAGGGGATTTGGGAACCGCCTTCTGGTTTCAAAGTATGTCCTATATTATAGAGATTTTCGTCTAGGATTGTTTGGTAATATCTATGTGCTATGTTAGTTGTTGTATACCCAGCAGCCAGATATGACATGGAAAACTAACGTTAAAAATACTACATCGGACCAATGATTCAATCGCGGTACATCACCTTTCCCTATCGCCGAATACTGGGGTGAATACATGTGCGTTGAAATCATAACACGATCCTGATAGTTTCTACTGAAATGTGTGACGTTGAAAGCTAACGTTAGTCTATGTTGCACTTCTCGCGATGTCCACTCAGCCTCATCCGGATCTAGCTTTGGTACCGGTAAGTCTTTAAATACGGGAGGTCCGGGTTGCGCGTCCTTGCAGATTTGGTCTGTACGCCATCCATATTTTACTAAGTCCGCTGGTTGCTTCCATGTACTTTGAGATAGTTCTTGTTCTATTTGCTTAGCGGTTAACTTGAATTTGGTGTAGAACCAGTTGCCTTTGGCGAGATAGGATTTCCATTCTGTGGGAGCAATGAAATATACCATTATCTCTTTACTGTAAGTATCTCTCTTAGTTTATAGCAGCTGGAAGCTGTTTTAACGGAAGAAGACTGCGTTTGTCGTGCTTATGAATCACACCTATCTTTCAATCGTAAGAGTTCTAGGAGTTGAGCCTGGTATATCTGTTCCTGTCAAACGTGGGCGTGATAGCTTCTTACAATATCTACCGTGGAAAGACCATGACAGCAAGGACGAGTACTCGGTGGTGGCTAATGTAGTTAACGAAGAGTATAACAAAGAATGTAAAGAGCATGTACGCTAGCCGTAAACGGATCACGAATGCACATGCGAAATTTCTCTTTGTTGTATATGGAGTCGTCCAATAACATCAGTACCATTCTCAGATTCCACAAAGGATGGAATAGTGGCACCTGTGGCGGTATCATCTTCAGCAGCCATGGGAACGTGCAGTGTTGGTAAGAGATGGGATGAGTTTCCGCGTCCTTAGACTCCCAGCAATGTAGGTCTTAATAGGACCAGATGCTCCAGCCTCTGCCAAAAGAGATGGTGGCGTAATGTTACATTCAACAAACGCTTTACTGCCTATGCTGATGGTGGGAGTGTCTCCAGAAACCGTAAGACTGTGCAAGTTCGATATACGCTTGTTGAACGAATTACAGCATCCTCGAGGCTTCTAGCAGAGAGAGCCGATTTATTTTTCCGGGGCTGAGACAAAGTAAGCTCATTCCAAATTGAAAGAGACAAGCTTCTTCTAGCGTACAGGCAGGTATGATGAAAGTCAAGACACACAACTCGATGAGATGGTTAGTGCAACAGAGAAACATGTTCACAACATTTCGAGGAGAGGGATCATTCTTGGAGTGTTCTAGTGTTGCTGCTAGGTCCTCGTGGCATCCGTCTCCAACTGAACATGAGAACTTTTGGTAGGCGAAATAGGAACGAACGTTTGGATATCCTGAAGTCAGATCAGCAGTTGAGATAATTGTTAGACGAGCAAATGAATGTCGTCGCATACCATGAAGATACTTACAGCGACCATTGTGGATCTTAAGCATGCTTGATTGCTTCAAGGGTCTTGAAAAAGAGGTTTGGATGTTTAAGAAAATTTGAGGGCTGGAATGTGTGACTATACGAGAGGCAAGAATTCTGAGACGCATGTACCCTAAGAAGAAGCTGCTGACTTATCCCAATGCTTCCATACCAACATTTCCGAATTTGGCCATCGACGATTTAGGTAGGTGTTGCCCATCCGTGTCCGTTGACCCTCACACTGCCCTCCCAGCCGCCATGACTAGTATATAACCAGGCACCGATTGCCCTTCTTCTTGCACTTTTTCTTGCCTACTACAACCTCAACACAAAACAACCAGCCATTAAATTAGTGACTCTACGGATCATTCGTCTATCATGGCTTCCAAACCCCTTACTCTGGCACCACTGCAACGCCCCTCATCGCTGTTCTTTCGTCTTCCGATTGAGCTTCGCAAGATGGTTTACAAGTACTGCGATCTACAGCAATGTTTTGAGAACTTTCTTGACCACTGTGCTCAAAGAAATGCGGCCAAGGTTTACGGTTCTGGCTTTGGAGTTCAAATCGTCAAGAACTCACATGGCATCTTTCTCATCAACAAGCAGATTCATTTAGAAGTAATGCATGTGCGAGCAGAGCGGGGCATTATCTTCGATTTAAACAAGATATATGGAGCAATTTCTATCTATTGGATGTTTGAAGATGACCTGTGGAAAAAGCTATTCATTGAACATATAGAACATGGAGTACGTAAGGTATGCTTCGTGATACCTGCGTAGCTGGTTCGGGATACAGCCCCAATCCGGAATAATGACGCGGCGAACCTATTCAACTTCTGCGAACTGTTCAGCCGCCCCCAAAGTCGAGTTCAGGAATTGCAACTCAAGGTGGAGGGAAAGGGGACGTGGATCATCAATGGTTCTCAAAAGGAAGTTGTGAGTACTGTTACACCACAGCGGCACTCCTAAGGCTAACTCTTCTTCGATACACAACCTCTGGGAATTGGGCGACGAATATAACGTGAGATGGCAGCGTCAAAAGTTCTGCGAAGTTACGAACATGCTGGAGGAGGAGCAGGGGAAGCTCCAAAGCGAACAGAAAAACCAGATTCGATTCGTCCCAGAGAGAGAGCCATCTAAGAGTTGAAAGGATAGTGGAAGAATGGGGAAATCTGTGCGTATCTGATATATCCATCTTTGAATTGGCATGCGGAAGCGATAGCGATGGCGATAAATATGCTGGAAGAATGGATATGCTTCGAGCAGTCTCCTAAATTTTCACAAAGATGAGTTATCGACGAGGAGATTTGTTAGGGACGGGAAAATATGAGATGCTTAGTCATCCACGTGGTCGACAGGGATTACATCGCATCCCCGCAAAATTTATCTTTCAACTCCAAAAATATTATACAATTGCTCTCTAATTACAATCGCATTTCCTAAGAATTAAAATGTCCTCCAAATCGTCGCTGAAGATAGCGACCAAAGTCCAAGACTTTGTCGTTCTACCACTATCACTCCCACCACTCCCTTCATACCCAACACCCGCAACACACTATTTATATCTCCGCCCAGAAGCCCCAAAAGGAACAGACGGACCCGACGAAGATACACCACGAAGCCTCTTCCTAGCCAACATCCCCATAGACGCCACAGAACCCGCCTTCCGAACCCTTTTCAAAACATTGTGCGGTGCCCTCGTAGAACGAGTAGACTTTGAAGCTGCACTCCAAAAACCGTCACTAGTAGCATTAACAGGTGAAGCCATCGTACAGGGAACCCTCGTTAACGTACCTATTGAAGTGAAGAGGGGTAAAAAGAGGAAGAGAGGTGCAGAGGGGGCGGAAGATGCCAAAGTGAAGAAAGCGCTTGAGGAAATGGAATTGCCGAAGACGTGGGGGAGGGAAATTTGGAAGAGTGGGAGTAATGCTACCGTTGTTTTTGTGGATGAGACGACGAGGAATACGGTGCTCAAAGAGTCGAGGAGGATGGCGAAGAAGGGGGATGCGGTGGAGTGGCAGAGTAATATTGAGGAACTGGGGGAGAAGAGTATGTTTCATTCAATTATCTTTTTGATAATTCGAAAATATAACTCTAACAAGCTAAATTTAGGATACCGAACCCACCACACACTAACCTATCCACCAAAGGACATCCTCCAACAAAAAATAAACACCTACTTAACCCACTTCACCAAACTCGAAAGCGCCCGCTCAAAACTTCTCTTAAAACAACGCAGCGTCCCCGACGAAGACGGTTTCGTCACCGTAACGCGTGGAGGACGCGCCGGACCCGCCCGATTGGAAGAAGCACAAGCGGCGGCGGAACGACTCAAAGAAAGGGAAAAGAAAAGGATAGGTGGTGATTTCTACAGGTTTCAAACGAGGGAGGGACGGAAACTGAAGGAGCGGGAGTTGAAGGACAAGTTTGAGGAGGATAAGAAGAGGGTGCAGAGTATGAGGGAGAGGAGGGGGAAAATTAGACCGGAGTAGGTGGAATGATATCCCCGAAATGCTTTGGTGTGAATTGTTATAGAGGTTTTGATTTGTTTTGGTTATTTTCGTTTGTCGCACGACAATCGCCAATTCCCACGTCCATCCCTAAGAAACCCAGCTGGTTTACACCTTAAGAGACGCGCAAGAGACTTTATTCCTGCGATATTCTCTTGCCACAAGATTCTGCCTATATACATTTCCAACTCTCCCACTAGCAGTCTGGGTCCTTGTTGTGTACAAACTGCAAATGGGAAATTATTCTTAATGTTACAACTTATAGCTGAATAGCGTAACTGCCAACAAAGGTCCGTAGTGGCGATGAAAAGGAGATAGAAAAAAATATGGACAGGAGAAGCAAAAAGGCGGACCACGACACGAACACTCCCTCCACCCATCAAATATACTTCCCCGGAAACGGCAGTCTCGGACGACTACTCGTCCAACTGTGCTCTCCAAATATCTTCCTCGTAGGCACAGTATTCGAACTGGAGCTTTTCCCCATGCTACTCCCTTTCTCGCCTTCATTTTTTACACCATTCGGTGTGAATAACGTCCCCAGACTAGCGACTTGCCCAGATCTCGTAACACCAATGCTATTCCTCCTAGGATAGACAGGTCGTTTCGAAGGTCCTGGAAGCGTAGACGAAATCGATAGGGGCGGTTGTGCTTGACTTGCACTTGCGCTCGCTGTCGCATTGGCACTGCTATCTCCATTGGGATGAAGCGATTCCTGAATAGTGGTGCTGGCTCCTCTCGAATGAACTGTAGGCGCCGGCTGTGTACTTTGTCTCCTAAGCGACGGTAGTGGTGCAGCAGTTGTAGCTGGTTCAGTCTTCTCACGTGGATCCTCCCACAGTTGATCAATTTCCTTTTGCTGCAAAAACTTCGTCGTCTGTCTGAACCCCAACGTAGGCGAAGTAGACGAACGCGATCCCGCCCCATTTGCTCTCAACCAAGGACCATCACGTGGATCCGTCTCCACTTCGCCCTCTTCAACATCCAAATCCGCATATCTAGCCAATACGTCTTTATGACTGCATTCGAGGGTTTCGCGTTCCAGTTTTTGCTTACGGATCAGACTCGCTTTTTCGGATTCTTGCTCCTCGAGTAAAGTCTTACGCTCCTGCCTGCGCTTATCCTTTTCTTCGTGTGAACGCTGCATCTCCTCCAGTCTGCGGCGTTTGTCAAGCGTTTTTTGCTGTTCCTCTAAAAGGCGCATTTGGCCTTCTAATTTCTTCTTCGCGCTTTGTAATCGCATCCTTTCGTTGTCGAGCTCAGGGTTCTTATCGGGTGTGGGACTATGTACTGATTCCGCGCGGTCTTGCACTGGTGATATACCTTCCACCTCTTTTCCTTTTCCCTTGCCAGAAGTTGAAGTAACTGCTGACGGCTCATGCGATTGTAATAGTTCCTTAATGGGATTTTGTGCACACTGTTCCATAATAAAACTCGTACCCCTCTCCATTGTTTGAGGGCTTCGAACGCTTCCTTCTTCATCGATATCCATCTGTTCTTCCGAAATAGGACCCTGTCCGTCTGTACGAGTTTGAATCATATGCTCCTCAGGCACCCGCCAGTCCTGAGTTGGATTCTGCACCGCCGGTGCTGTGATCAATTTTCTTATCGGTGCCATCTCAGCTCTTTGATCATTCAACTCTTTCACGGCTAGAGTCTGAAAAATGAATTGATATCTATCGGCGAACGATTCCCGATCGACTGAGCCTCTTTCCGAAGGAGAAATTTTTCTGGCCATTGGGTTGTATACGCTCTTTTGTTCCGATACTTCCATCCCATGAAGCGCAGGCGAATATGGTGAACGTGCCAGTGTTTCTGCACGTTCCACTGCAGGAGATCGACCCTGAGGTTGATCGTTACTACTGTGTCCAGTATCATTACTGTTGACATTGCCGAGGCCACTGGGACCGTTTTCGTGTCGCATTGTGTGTACTACAAGAGATGATTCATCGTCACTTCGCTTTACTTCATCAATATTTCGAAGGAGGTGCGTCGACTGTGAACGAATTAGGGCGCTTTCTGCCCGGTTGAAAGCTTCGTTTGCTTCCAAGGTAATAGGAGTATTCTGCGGTGTAGGTAATGTGTAAGCTCCCGTTGGCGGTAACTTGGTCGAGAGTCTTGTCCCAGACACTGAGCGGGATAAGGCACGATTGGGGGGAGGTCTGTGTTGGAAGAGGTTGATTTGGCTGGGGTTACTTGGTGGTGTCACCGTGATTCCACTTCCCGTGGATAGATCAGAACTTTGTTGAGACGAAGACCGCGATTCTTCTGTGCTTTCGTCTTCTTCGTCTATGCGATCTTCTGTGAAGAGTGTTCGCGTTTTGGGTCCGCGTTGGCCAAGTTGGGAGAAAGAGAGCGTGCCCGATTGATTTGTTGGTGAGGTTAAACCTGCGGCGTGTTTCCATCGCGTAGTACCCGAAGTACTCTGCTGTGGTGGGAAGTCAGCGCTCGCGACAGGGCCGTCACGCTCAGTGGAGCTGGAACTGTGGTGCGAGTCCGATCTCCCCATATCACTCAATCTCCTCAACAAACTTGAACTCTTTACACTTGTTGCCCTTGACTTCTTTTGCGCGTCTTGCCCATTCTTGAGAAGTTGTTGCCTTTGGGTTTCCATAACTTTGACAGCAGCATTTCGCACCTTGTCAAGGTCTTTTCCGTCTTTAGCACTGCACTCGATGAAAGGACATCCGATCTTGGCAGCCAATTCTTCGGCCTCAATACACAATATTTTTCGACCGCTTCTGCTATAGTCCAATTTATTCCCCACTAGGCACAGAACTTTTGGCTCAACCAGTCCACTTCTCCTTTCTCTTATCCTGGCTTCGACAAAGGCCTCCAGCGCCGCAAACGAGGACCTTGAAGTGATGGAATAGACTAGTATCATGCCTTGGTTGTCGGCGAAGCGGAACATATCTATTGGGAGTCGAAAATCTGGATACAAGTGCTCAGACACCATGGAGGAAGGTGTACCGGGTCTTGATATATTCATCCGGGTGAGGTCAATGCGAAAAGTCAGGTCTAAGATTTCGGGAGCTTTCCATAACATTTGCGTGGCTTCGGTGTCGAAAAAAGGGTCGCGAAGCTTAGGAAAACATGAGTATATGAACTATTTGACAGTAAATGTTAGCATGTCATGGAGAACTCTCATATAAGAGCTGGTGGTTTAAAGAGTGAAAGGTTACGAGGAAGGAATGTGATATTAGCCTACCTGGTGGTGCAAAGAATACTTCCCACTCCCGTGGACTCCAACCATCAACATTCGGTACGAAAGCGGTTCCCTCGCCATTGGCCTCTCCGCCGGCGGCACGAAAACAGGCGCTGCTGTCTTGAGTGCGTTCATCTTGTAGCCCCCTAGTATGACCCCTCCACAGCAACAACACAGAAAGCAAAAGACTAGAAATGACAGTATTACAGCAAGAACAAAAGATGCATGCAGTCGAGGAGTAGCTAATTTGGTGTATAGCTCACGGGACGTAACGCCAACCACAGCCTGGATGCCGTCAGCCCAGGGCAATAGCACGGGCACCTATGTTCTCAGCTGATAGGACTGCTCCCCTGATCGAATTGGCGAGGGAAAAGTGGCAGCTCATTGCCCGCGTGGGAAACATGTCGGAGTTATCTGTCCTGATACCCGAAAGTAGATATTTTATATTAAAAATGACAGCATAACCCATGCACATTTTAACTTCAACCAGCAGTCACCCGCATGATCGACACCGATAGTCATAAGAGATGTTAGGAAGTAATATGTTCCGCTCTTCATCAGGCATAAAATCGTCGAATTGTGATATAAATCCTGCTTTGTGCGATAGAGTCGGCTACAGTTCTGAACAGGCCATCAATGCTGATCGCATTACCCTTTGTACTTGTGTTAAAAGGTTGTTATGTGGGACCCAACCAGTCCGTATCAGCGTCGAACATGAAGTTTGTGATGTTGAATTCGTTCAGAACGTTCAAGTTGTTGTCGAGCACCTCTGGCAGTTCATTCTGAATCCGTGTCCGTGTGCTCGCCGAACTGTCATGATTGGAGGTGTGACCAGTGACCGTGCCTCCCAGATTGACTGGAAGTCTAGGCAGATTGAAAAAATCGAAAACATCCAGATATTCGAGATCAGCGGGAGCAGGGGTTCTGGCTGGAAATGGTGTAGTCCTGTTTGTCAATACACCTGACATTCTAGGCTGTCTTGAAATGAGACTATCCAGATCGAAAGCAGTGCGTCGCATATCTGCCAGAATCTTGACTGCATTTGGAGTCTCCCCGCCAGGCGCTTGTTCACTTTCTCGGTATTCGTCTAGAACACGTTCTAGAAGGCTAACATACCGATCCGCGACTTTCCAAAATCGGCCCATTTCCCTAAGAGTCTCGACTAGTGGGTGGATCACGGGAGATACGCGATGGTCTATTGTACAACCGTGCACCAAAAGGACACGTGCGGCCACCCAGATCGAAAAGGCAAAAGGTGGACCAAGTTGATTTAACATATCCGCGTCTTTAACATATGTGCTCAGAGCGGATATGTTCTCGACCGCCGTTTGGCAGCGCTGAGCCGCAGAATATGATGGAGTGAATATCGGCGACCGAGTCGTAGGATATGCAGCAGATGAGTGTAGGCGGATGATGGTGCTAGAGTACTGATCAGTATTATAGATAAACACTGTACCAATGACGAGTATTACGTATAGAATGTGGCATGGAGCATAATCCAGCCACAGTTGACCACTTTGTTTTTCGAAGATGGATTGAAGACTCGAGACATGTTACTATACTCCTGGGGAAGACTGTATTTCCATGTTTGGAGTTCGCTATCCAGCTCACGATACTCCTTTTGCCAGTGTTCCACATCTGACATAGCCCCAATGTCCACTGGCTTCTTGAGGAACTGGTGAATACGAGAAAGTATACCCACAACTTCAATGTAGTAGGAGAAAGAGCCCAGGTGTTCCGGCTTCTCTATTACACTGTCCATCTTCTCAGATGGCTTGTACCATCTGGCCTCCACCGACTGATTATTGCTGAAGAAGTCTTCCCGGCATGGTAGGCGTCGGTCAATTTCCTTGTCGTCTAGCGCAAACTCAAAAGCGGTAGCTATCGTGGCGTATCGGTCAAGCAGATATATGACCCAGAAGAGACGGCGCCGGCTCTCATCTTCAATAAAGTCTTTTGGCTCCGGTAAAATCATTGCCCTTAGCGTGTATATAGAGGGAAAGATAGGTGCGATGGACAGTGAGGTAGATTCCACAGAAAGCCCGAGCTGGACCACTTGACGTGAAATGAGTGCAAGCATATTCCAGCCTGGAGGCCCATTGGAATCTCCAACAAGATCAAGTGTCACGATGACCAAAGCCTGTAACGCTCTGACCGAGCTATGCTCCATCCCATACAGCTGTACTTTCTCCTTCGACAGCGTATGCTGGCGTTCCCGGATGTCTCCGACCAACCGAGTGTCAGAACAAAATCTAAGCGTTGTAGTGATGATGGCATGCAGCAAGACCTTCTCCTCGTCTTGCAAGGAGGAAGAACCAAAGAGTACGTCGATGGTGGACTTTCGATGTAATATGGGACACCAAACATTGATGTGTTTGAAGAAGAGGTCTACCAGCTTATAACAGAGGTCGTGATCCGGAAGCTCATTCTGGTAATGCGAGGGGTTAGATCTTGATGTAGTTGGATGGTGTTCAGGCAAATTCAGCGTGGGAGAATGAACTGCGGGATTCGGCTGATTATACAAGTCACGCGTAGTAGCTTGCACTCCAGATAGACCAGGCCTATTATTGTTATCTGTAGCAATATGACTTTGAAAAGGATTAGCCTGCGAGATCGGAAAGTCGGGGTGGAAAGATGTTTGGTTTGGATAGGTATTAGACTTCTGCAAGAATAAAGCAGCTTCTGGTCTAGGGATATGCTGTGGTCCTCGAATTGAGGGAGTTTTTAAGATGGACAATTCTCGTTGGAGCGCCCTCGGCGATTGCTGCAGTATACTGTTACTTGAAAACTGAGCTATTACTTGATCATGTCGATGAAGCATCTCCTTCATCTGCTCTGTTCACATGTATATCGTTAATGAATTGTCTAATTATAAGGTAAGGCACTTATACCGATTAAGGCAGCCTGCTCTCCTAGCTTGGCCTCGAGTTCTCGACCATAGCCAGCCCTTAATCCTGGTTTCTTTCGTTCTCGATACTCACATTGTTGATTATTCTTTTGACACCAGCTACATGCTGGATGGCCTCTATCGCACTTGACCTTCCTTTGTTTGCACTTGTAACTTGGTGAGCTTGATATAGTGACAAGCTGAATTTGTCTGGATAGTACTGATGATTTGGACTTACTGTCTCACAGGACACACTCAAAGGACGATTCCCACTCCTCTTTCTTTTCCTCGATCCATCTGCATCTGCCCCTCCTTCTTGACCACTCTCTTCACTCCATACTTCTTCACGGCCGTCACTGCCGGGCGAATCCGGGTAGTTGCCGTGTTGATGATGCTCCCCGGCTATCGAAACGCTCATGTCGTTATAGCTGTTTGGAACAAATTGCTTCTTTTTCGGTGTAAATATACCGAGAAAGGAGAGAGTGGTGTTGAAAACTCTCAAAGATAGACCGAGGAGAAATAAAGCGGGGTAATTCGAAGCGCTTGAGGCTAAGGGTACTGGGAATGCTAGAGATTACGCTGGCGCGTATTTACATGAACGGTATCTGAAGCACTCCCATTAGAGCCGTTTTACCTCTGTAATCTAGATCCCAACCAACACGCTTGATACTCTGTAGCGTCATCAACCAATTGCGCAAGTGGTCGCCTCAAAAGCAGCCGAAAGAATCTCGTTAACTAGCAAGAATTCGCAGCTCCCAGTGGTGGATATCCCCGAGTAAAGTTACGCTCGCGTTCCTCATGGGTATATATGAAAGCAGGTTTCTCCCATTGGCATCGATGTCGAGTATTGTTGATCCTTCCCATTTCCTAACCAGGCTGTGATTTGTGCCATTTGCTATATATTTCCTCTCCTCTTTCAGCTGCCCAATTTCCAACATTGCTCACAGATTCACATTACACTTCTGAATTATCCCACGATGGCCTCGTCGTCGAAATCCGTCAATCAATTTCCTAAGATCAAGAATGTGAAAACCTTCATTACCCAAGGAGTCGGATCTGGAGGGGATTATCACAATGTCAAAGGAGGTCATTGGCTGATCGATTCGAAAATCTCGACGCCGATGTCACAGTATGAAAAGTATAGAGCCTCGCGAACAAGTTGGGGCATCAACGTTCTTGGTTCCTTTTGTGTCGAGATCGAGGCAACAGATGGAACGAAAGGATTCGCGACAGGATTTGGAGGACCGCCGGCGTGTTGGCTGGTTAAAGAGCATTTCGAAAGATTTATTCTAGGGTGTGGTGAGTAGACTTGTAATTCGGATTCATGGTATGCCTGCTAATGGTGGTAGACCCACGGGATACCAACCACATGTTTGAGCAAATGTATCGCGCATCCATGTTCTACGGTCGAAAAGGCCTCCCTGTAGCAGTTATATCGGTCATCGATCTAGCGATTTGGGATCTTCTGGGCAAAATCCGGAATGAACCAGTCTACAAGATGATAGGAGGTGCCACTCGTGAACGACTTGACTTCTATTGCACAGGACCAGAACCAGCCGCCGCAAAGGAGATGGGCTTCTTCGGAGCTAAAGTACCGTTACCATATGGACCTGGCGAAGGACACGAGGGGCTGAAAAAGAACGTCGAATTCCTAAAGAAACATCGAGAGGATGTTGGTCCAGATTTCCCTCTCATGGTCGATTGTTACATGTCACTGAATGTTTCCTACACCATCGAAGTAGTGCAAGCTTGTAAAGAATTGGGACTCAACATCAATTGGTGGGAAGAGTGTCTCTCACCTGATGACTTTGACGGTCAAGCTTTACTCAAACGAGCACATCCAACTATTAAATTCACAACTGGCGAACACGAATACTCACGTTACGGAATGCGGAAATTGATCGAGGGCCGAAATGTCGACATATTACAGCCTGATGTCATGTGGGTTGGTGGCATGACCGAATTACTCAAGGTCGCTGCTATGGCGGCGGCCTACGATTTACCAGTGGTCCCTCATGCAAGTGGACCGTACTCATATCATTTCGTCGTTTCCCAAGCAAATTCCCCTTTCCAGGAGTATCTCGCCAATTCGCCTGACGGAAAGTCCGTACTACCCGTCTTTGGGGATCTATTCACAAACGAGCCTATCCCTGTAAAGGGATATCTAGATGTAGCGCAGCTGGATAAGCCTGGCTTTGGTTTGGAGGTAAACCCAGCTGCTCGGATTGTGGATGCAACGTATATTCTAAATCCATCGGTGGAACGGCCATTGACGATCGTGGAGAAGAAGGAAGAAGGGCAAACAAGTGGCAATGATTCGTGACCAAATTCAGGCTTTGTTGGTTCCAAATAGCTTTCTAAGCCAAGACTCTATCACTATCTATCCACAGATTTGTAAGACCGACCACTCAGACCAGAGAAAGCGATTCATGAACGGTATACACATAACTCATAAACCTACGTAGCATTCGTACAGACACCGTTGACAACCATCAGTCCTAGCTCATACAGTCAGCTTTACATCACTCTTTTCCGCCGAAGGCGCCATTGAAATTTTCTGCTATTCTTTTCCATGTCCGACCTCGAACTCGTTTGGGTCTTGCAGATGATTTCATCTGTAAGCTTGATGTCAGAGCAACATAAGGCTGAAATGTCGATCGTGCGGTTTTGCAACATGCAGTCCTTAAAGACATCAGCCCGATATCATCAGGCCCCTGTGTCAACCTATGTTCGACAATTAGGTGAGTCTGGAAAGCTTCAAAGCTGAAAAATTTCTCCTGTTCACAACCTCGGAAATTGTGCACCTCCAGATGTTGCTTGCGTTCATCAGGCGAGCGCCACGCTCCCTCTCTCTGATCTCGGCCCATATCGTCGCCACAGAAACAACAAGATAGAATGCCGTCTTCATACCCATAAAACGCCATCTCAATAGATGGAAGAAAACTGCAGGACCAATATGTGCAGAGTTGGTGTTGTTGGGCAGTATCCCAGGAAGGAAACACTTTTTTGCAACAGCAGCATTGACAAGGCTGAGACCTAAGGTTCATGTCAGATTGAAATTCGCTTAGACATTGCATAGTTTCACATACCATGCCATGTCATGGCTGGCGATATGATGTACCATGTCCGGACAGCATTGGCACACCTGTACAAACGAACCTTTTGGATCTGTATATGACAGGTGAGGTCCTCGCAGGAGATTGCTGTCGTGTCGGAACTCGTTGTTTTGCCTGGAAGCCCACCAAGCGGACATATTCAGACCTTGCTTGAAGTGATTGGCAACATGCTCGCAACGTTGATCCCACTTTCCTATAGCGAATACCAATCCACAAAATCCACACCTGAGTGCGTCCTGATTGATCTTTGGATTAGGTCGTCTCCAATTATTTAGCATTATGTTGAGGGCGGGAGGTTCGGTGTCTTTGTCAGTATGATGTTTCCTACGGATATGCTCCCGAAGGTGATCTTTGCGAGAGAATGGCATATGATCCATCTCTAACTTCCCACAACAACGAAAAAATTGATGCTTGCTTATCATGTGAGACGAATCCACCTGTTTGGCCATGCAAAAGATACAATTTCCCGAGGGGAAAGTCTCCATCCCAAGACAGCACACCCACTCCCAAGCCTGGAACTCTACGGATTCTTCGTGGCGTTTCCATTCGGAGAAAGATTTGAATTCCTGGGAGCATACGACACAAAAAAAGAGCGTCGCACTGATTGGTTGAATTCCTGCTGGTATGTCCCCAGATTTATAGCTTGCGCTAGACCTCGCACTATTCGAATGCAGAGAACTTGCTGATGTTCTAGGACGCTTCCTGACTCCTTGACGATTGGTTCTGCTCTGAGATGGTCTACTGATGGATGATTGACTGCCCCAGGATTCGTTGCTTGAGAGCGGGCCTCGGGAGCCGACAGAAGGAGGGCCTGAATGAAGATACCCGATATTGTCAAGGTTGTGCCCAAACAAAGAGCGAGGTGATCGAGAAGGTGAAGTTGGGACCCCGAGAAGATGCGCATTGCTTACTATGGCTGTTGGGGATACTGCTTCTTCTTGTTCTTCCAAATACCGCTCTAGGCTATAGCTCGAATTCGAACTTTTTTCTGATGAGGCTACGGACGGAGGCCTGGTTGCATCTCGGCTAAAGTCTGAATGTGCTATACTTCCACTTGTAGCATTACTGATCGCTCGCTGTGGACCTAAGTTAAATGATTAGCAGAGTTCAATAAATCCACGCTTGGTTGCAAATCTACCTTTGTCACGGAGTCGTCTTTGATTATCAAACCAGTATTTAACAGGTTTGTATGCCAATTTGGCCAAAGACGCAAGGTTGATGAGGTCATCCTTGGTAGGATACTCATTGAGTGAATAGTGATCGAACAAAAGCGATTTCTGTTCGTCGCTGAATTGTGTCCTAGAACGTTTGCTGGGCGTGGCAGATTTCTTCTTGGACGGCTGTGAGGAAGAGGCTGTGATTGGCTCTTGGATGCTGCACAATCGAGCTGAACTTGGGGAATCAGCTCCAATGAAGCCGAGAGCTGGGAGTTCGTCACCCCAGGAAGCACCGGAAGGGGACTGAGAGATAATGGATGGATCAATGTAGTTGCTAGGCGGATCTCGATTCTCAGTTGGGTCGGAATCTTGGGCCCGAATGGGATCCCAGGGAGCTGCAACGTTATCCCCGTTAAGCGGATCCAAGTAGTGGTGAAAATAAGACGTATGTGACAGGGTCTGTGGATCCTCAGTACCCACTTCCGTGGGATAGAAGTGGTTACGTCCAAGGTTAAGATCAATTACTGGGTCCTCGAGACCGGTCCAAGGAGTTGGAGAAGAGCTGGGTGTGACCGGACTATCTTGGCCAACTATTTTGCACGTCAGCTAAGATCCATTCTCAATAGCAACGCAGAGATCGTGTTTGGTAAAGGAAGGAGGCGCAGCAAGCATACCCTCGCACCCGTTAGCCGCGCGATAGGCCATTATCAAATCTTGAAGTTAGAGCAGGCTTGAAACAGGTTAAAATCTGCCTTGTATTCGGCGGGAAGAATGAAATGGAGTACTACATCACGAAAATGAAACGAAGGCTTCAATTCTACTATATTGAGCTTCCGTTAACCATCAAGGCGTGAAGTTAACGATCGAGGTTGTGCTAAATCGTGGCTTGCATGAGCAGGTCAATAATGATTGGCCCAGAGTTGCTGAGATGGTACCTGAGCTGAAGGTACGTTGGATAGCATCTGTACACTGGAAACACGCTCTAAGAGATCATTTTATTCTGCTCCTCCTAACATCATGATCAGAAAAATTATATTGAGCGTTGGTCGTTTTGCTTGTATAGCGCTAAGAGCTCGAGTTCTAAGCTCCAAGAGTCTAGCAATAATGAAACCAGGTCGCGTAATGAACTCATTCTGAATTGGTCGAGCCTGTGAAGGCATTCGAGATGATCGTTTGAAAAGCCCGATTTTTGTTGGTGGACGCGATTGTTGGAAGTAATGTCCCAAGCTCTTGACTGTCCTTGACTCTGCCGGTGATCTTGATCTGAGATTTTCTCCGCCGGAAATAGAATCTGTCTCATCGCAATATCATCCTGACTCAATAACATCTCCATTTCCATGACAATAAAACCTCCAGAAATTCGAAAATGGTGTTGCTGACGCGAAAGGAGAACGCGAAGCAGAAGTCTCATTTACCTCGAGACGGCCACTAAGCCAAATGGGGAAGTGTATCTAACGATGGGACCTCATCACGCGGTGGACAGATCAAGCGAGACTCCAAACGCGATCTCGAACATTTCTATCCATTATCACACCATTAATCCTACGCCGAATCCTTTTAAATTTGATTAAATAGATTCTATTAGCTATCTAAACGTACGTATAAAATATTAGGCCTATTGATGCTCTGTAAGGAGATTTATTTAAGTGGCGAAGTTTACTGGTTTTCAGATCACTCTCGCTTAATCTGTCCACCGCGTGCTCATCTCCTTAATACCTCTACATTATCACCGCCTCATTTTCGTAGACGTCTCTGCACTGTACGTTACAGATCATCTACTCAAGACAGGGAAACTGGTGCAACTCTGTGATGAAATTTCGTCCCTTAGAGTCGCTTCATGCATAATCTATAGAACTAAACCCAAGACACCACCCTTCTGAAAATCTGCTCTTGCGTTGCGGACCTAATTGCGGAAGCTTAAGAAGTGAAAGAGGGTATGGGGGCAATTGAGCTTGTGCTATATTCGGATCAAGTACACAGCGGTACGAAACCAGCAGAATCGAGTCAGGAAAACAAAGTGTACGTGCTCGCGCACTCGATTCGGGTATAGAGTTCTACGTTATGTGCTCTCCGTTATGGCATACAATCATAGCTCATTATCCTCCCATGCTCACTCATAACACCCTTCCACCAATCACCGCAACAACATCCTCATCACTCATGACCTACCAACACTCAAACTCCCCCTCACCTCCTCCAAAGCCTTAACCTCCCTCCCCAGCATAACCAACGCCCCCTTACTCATCCTACTCAACCCACCCCTCCCCACCACTCCACGCCCCTCCATCCCCTTCTCAAGGATCTCCCTCGCAGCCTCGACAGCCTTATCCAACAACCTCGGCGCCTCCCCCTCTTCACTAACATAAACCCACTGGATCACATCCGCAAACCCGCCAATCTCATTGGTAAGCGCATGCGTAATGAAACCTCTACTCCTAAAATAAGTCCTCTCGCTATAAAGCTGGCTCGGTACTGCCGCGTCCGCCAATCCAGCGCGGACTTCAAAGCCAGCTTCATTGTAATATGGTTCCTTCACAAGTACTAAACCCATAATCGAGACGAGGACCTGTAAGATCGTCGACCGTGATGGTGACCAATTCTCCCCCTTCTCATCAGCGTGCCACGTCCCCAGTAAACTCAAGCATATCTTCCCATTTTCGTATAAATTCGGATTAACGGGTCCTTGACCTTTTGTCCAGGAATAGAAGTACGCTAGCGGTGGTGAGTGCGGGTATTCGGGTGGGATGTTCAAGTCTATGATAAAGGGTGCGAATTCGTATGGTGTGTCTAGTGGTCCGATGATTAAAACGCGGAGTAAATCGAGGCGGGATTCCCATGTGCGGACGAAGATGCCGTCTGGGAGGGAGGATGAGAGGATGCGGTGTTCTTTGCCGATGCGTTTCATTAGGGATGTTGTTAGGGGAGGGGGTGGTGGGGTGAGGTAGGGTGTGGAATCTGGTGGTTCGGACTCGAGGACGGCGAAAGGAGGGGGAGATGCTGCTGTGCGGGAGTGGATTGGCGATTCCTGTGCTGTTTGTGGAAGTGAGACGCCAGAATCTGGGATGGTGCTCTCGTTCTGGTGCTCGTGTAGTGTTGGCTGAGAGCGTTCTGCAGCGGGTGTACTCGTCTCTTCGACCCCTTCCATCGGCTCAGCGTATCCTTCTTGGAAGTCCCGTTGACGCCTCTTGACATTGTCATCAATCATCTTATCCGTCAAAACCTTCACCAATCCATGCGCACCAAGATCAAGAGGCATTTCTTCGTCAGAATCCTCATCTGCAGTACTCCACTCCCCATCCTCCATAGACACAGGCACGCCGTCAGGCAACTCCCAAACCTCCTCATCTTCAGTTCTATACCCCGTCTCATTCGAACCACTCAAACTCTCCCCATCATCACCGCTATCAAACTCATTATCATAGCCATCCTCTCCCGGTGCCGAGGGCATATCAGTACTATAGACGATAGTAGCATATTCGGGTGAGACTTTGACGTCCTTCACAGGATTGCAGGCACCGAGTCGAACGGTAAGATAACCATCATTGCCTAGATCGACAACTTCGCCTATCCAGTCTAGTTGGCGAGAAGCATTCAGACCGGCTTCATCAGGTGGATGAAGGATGACGAAATCACCGCGTCGTTTATTGATACCATCTGCTGCACGGATATCGTAGAGTGTGACGTCTTCAAGTACTGCATTTGGTGGTTTGTTGATTGTGGATTTAGTGGGAGGAGCAGCGGGCAGTCCGAGGGTGGAGCCTGGAAGGAGTGCAGGTGACATATATTCATCTACATCGGCAATATTGTGGTATTGAATCTTCGCATCTGGTAACCAAAGTACAGTTGCCAGGCGGTCTGCCGCCGAGACTGACTGAACCACGCCAACTTTCCGATATTCGAGTATCCAGTCATGTCCAGGGACGGTAGCGGCTTCTTGGCTAACCACAATCTCTCCAGGCCAAACTTCGCTCTCATCTTCGAGATTGATATCTGGGATTAATTGTGTGCTGTCTTCTGTAGTCGTAGTACAATCCTGCCACAGGACTGTAGCTTTCGTCTTCAACGACATGATCATGTACACATTTAGATCAAATCCAGAAGTGGCAGACTGGGGTACTTTTTTGACGTGATTCTTGTGGCCCGATTCATTGATTGATTTGGTTCCGTCGTACTTCATAGCTGCGCCGGCAAGGTCTTTGAATCGAACTCCCGTGCCGACGATAAAATCCACGCATCGGCCAATGGCAGAAGCAGTGTCTTTGCTTGGTGACAATGATCGGTCGTAGATGTGCACTTGGCCACTGTTCAAAGTTGCAGCAGAGAGGTGTCCAGGAGGTTCGATATGACTGTCCGCTCCAGCAGGGCCATACAGTCGTCGACACAGCCATGCAACTTGGACTTTACTCTAGGCCGAAAAGTCAGCAATCATCACAAAAGAAAAAATCTCAAAGCAGGTAAGCATACCACTCGAACACCAATGACATCTCCAACCGGGGTAACCGCAGTATCAAAAGTCCCCACAATCCACTCCCCCCTCTTCAAATTGCCCTGTTTGGTCTTGACAATATCACCAACCTCATGCCTATCCCCTTCAGGCTTATGCAGCGGTCTCAATTCATCCGCATTCTCCACCTGCACAATACTCCCATTACTCAACCTCACAGTAACCTCATCAAAGACATCTTCAATCCTCCCCACCCAATCATGATAAATAATCATACTGCCCTCTTCGAAATCATTGGCCGACCTGATCTCGTGCGCCGGTATATCGAGCAGCAGATCCGCCTCTTGAATATCATACCCCACCGTTCCCCCCTCAGACGCTCCTCCATTCTCACTCTGTGAACCACCCTCACCCTCCTCAAACTTAATCCGTGAAGTAGCAGACGGATACAACGTACACGTAACCATCGTCTCCACCACAGTCCCACTCATACTATCCGTAACCCCACCCTTGACAATATCCCCCACAAGCAACGCCCTATCCACCAACTTCAACAACCTCGTAGGAATCAACTGCGCATTAGCCCTTCTGTCGTTCTTCCATTCCACCAATACAGAATCCAAAGGTGGTATCCCCGTCTTTTTGAAGCGGTCGAATTGGGGTTTGGGGATATCTTTGTGGCATATGAGGTTGTCGTATTGGCGTTCCGGGTGGGGCAGGTGGGTGTCTATGTCGTTGGTTGTGCGTTCTACTATCCCAATTTTGGTACCTGGGGAGGAGGCGAGGGTGCAGATGTCTTCTGTGTAGAAGGATGTGTCTGCCATATTGAGTGATCTTGCACAAGCGAGATGGTTGGAAGATTCTGCAGCGGGGCGGAGGCGGAACCGGAGGTGTAGACGGAGGTGTGAGATCAGTCGTAGTTTGCAATGAATTTAGGAGCGGAAACGGAGTACAAATTATTTGTTAATGGAAATGGCATGTGAGATTGTCATATCACAGTTTCAAGACGCTTGCTTGTTGAAAACATTGTCATGGTTTTAATAGTCAGATGCGGAGGCAAAACGTTGTGGTGATGAGTGAATTGGAGAGTAAAAGTTTGGTTGACGAAGGAACAGCGCCATAATTTCTGGGTCGCAAGATCTTGAGGGGATAACATAATTGGTATTTTCTCAATAAATAGATATCTTGAAATCATATACTACCACTTACTGTATAACGCAGGCCGAAAAATTGACGTATCGAAGTGAATTATCTAATTTTATCATATATTTGTACAAGACGTCTCCTGCGGTGTCGTCAACCACCATCTGATATATTTACAGACTGATCTCCCCAGTCCAAGTCGCCTCAGTCAGCCCCAACGTTTCTATACATCTCTGCCACCTAGGTCCACCTCTCTCTTTCTTCCTCAAATACTTCAACAACTTCTGCCTCCTGTGTACCAATAACCTTAGATCTCTCTTGCCCACTTTGTCTTTTCTGCCTCTCGTATCCAAAAAGTTGGAGAGACTCCGTATTTTCGCCGTCAAGATGGCGATCTGAACTTCCGAGCTCCCGGTATCGGGACCTTTCCTCTCGACAACCTCCCTAGGCTCCCTGTCCAGTCTCTCAATAGCCGCCTTCGCAGCTTCAGGGCTATTGAAAGCAGAAATAGGAATGGCTCTCGGTTTCGGCGGCAAAATCTCATCCGTCTTATGCCTTCCAAACGTCTCAACGCATCTCTGGATATTCACCCTATACCGCCCCTTCGAAGACCCGTTATCAAGATTAAGTAATCTCTTCATAACCTCCTTCACATTTTCGTGTTCCCTGTGCACTCTCTTCACATTATCCTTATTGATCTCCTCCAATTCTTCAGGCGTCTTTTCAGCATAACCAGGTGTATCTCTCGACACGGGTATAGGCGTCATAAGCGAGCTCGATTGCTCGAGCTGGTCTTCTAATTCATCGGGTTTGATGAAGTGGTCGAGACGGACGAGTGTGTCTTCTGATGGGTCCCGGCCTATGTCGAATGACTCCACGAAGGGGGTCAGTTTTCCTCGGGCAGGGTCCCCAAATGCTTCCGCTCGTTCTTTTGTTAACACAGCTTGTCGTGTGATATTGGCAGCCTTTCGGGCACGAGCTTGAGCCAAGGCATAGGGATCACGGTATCTTCGCTTTGATTTTGAAGATGATGAAGATTTGGCTTGGGTCGGGGTAGATGTAGAGAAGGGTCGAAGGGGAAGTATTAAGGAGTTGCCATTTCTGGCGGCCGAACAAGCTGTAATTGTTAGTCAATCGCATTATTATAGTCTTATATCAAAACACACCATTAGTAGCCCGCAAGCAAGTCAATATGGGTATTCGCGGTGGCATTGCCTTTGATCACGAAACTTTATCCTTCCCAGCATCGAAAGTTGGAAGTCGAGATGATTCAAGCCTCAGGCCACAAAGGCCTCAAGTTGTTTAAACTTCAGGAACAACATAACTCCGTCCGCACTCTTGGCACTTGTCGCAACCACAACAATTTGATCTGCACAATTCAAGAGCAATTGCGAAAACATTATCAAAAATCTCTCCTCTTACACAACGAGTCTTCAAAATGGCTCCCTCTAACCTTCCTCCCTCCTTTAACGCCACCAGCCAGGACATTGAAATGCTCCTGGCTGCTCAGGCTCATCTCGGCTCCAAGAATTTGCAAGTTCATATGGAAGTAAGTACTTCGAACTTTTTGCGAAATTTGATATTGGAATTGAAGCGGAGTAATTTACTAACATTCGAATAGCCATACCTCTGGAAGACTCGCCCTGACGGAATCAATGTCATCAACATTGGAAAAACATGGTAAGTTACGATATTTTTCGAAATTCGCAATTCCATATGCACGTACCGTTCTCCAAGTATGAAACTGACATTCATCAAGGGAAAAAATTGTTCTCGCAGCTCGCATCATTGTCGCAATTGACAACCCCGCCGACATTGCCGTCATCTCTGCCCGCCCATATGGTCAACGTGCTGTCCTCAAGTTCGCCGCCCACACCGGCGCCTCTCCCATTGCAGGTCGGTTCACACCTGGTAACTTCACCAACTACATCACCCGCTCTTTCAAGGAACCACGTCTCATCATCGTTACCGACCCACGGACCGACGCCCAAGCCATCAAGGAAGCATCCTACGTCAACATCCCCGTCGTCGCTCTTTGCGATACCGATTCCCCAACCGAGTACGTGGATGTTGCCATCCCAACCAACAACAAGGGCCGCCATGCTATCGGTTTGATCTGGTGGATGTTGGCTCGTGAGGTTCTTCGTCTACGTGGAACTCTCGCTTCCCGCGAGACTGAATGGGACGTCATGACCGATTTGTACTTCTACCGCGATCCTGAGGCGGAGGAGAACAAGGAGGCCATCGAGGATGCCAAGGTCCCAGGTGCCGATGATGCTGTCGCACCCGCTGCGGATGGTCTCGACACCGAGTGGGCTGCCGGAACTGCTGGTCCAGGTGGTGCTTTCGCTGGTGCTGCAGGCGGTGGAGCCGGCACTGGTGGATGGGATGCTGATGGTGGAGCTGGTGACTGGGCTGCTAGCGCCGAGCCAGCAGCTGAGGGTGCCGCCCCAGCTAGTCAGTGGTAAACGCATGCAATCATCTTCAAGACACAATCATGCGTCAATGGCGATTAAAGAGATAGTTGTGCATTCAAAATTGATGGCTTCTGCTGGGAAAAACACCAAACGCACTTATGAGGGAAAGATATTCAGTAGTTCACTCTGCTGGGGGAAAGCCCTGTGCTAGTCGGCCTTGGGAGGACGTAATAGTTACCCATTCCTCGTCAATACGAATACATCATACACATTCTGTTATACTGCACCCATCTATCTCTGTGATGCTACGATACAATACTTGGAGTTTGTGAGGGCAGCTCATGAAGTCATTGCTTGTTGATTGAAACAAGTTTATGCACATATGATGGTCGTTGTCTTCGTCGAATTTTCGATATTACGGAGTACCTCTTGCTCATTTTTATGAAAGTTCGTGTGCTAATATGAATCTAATTTAACTTTTCCGATAGTCAAGTTGTGATCTAGAAGAGATATCTATCAAACAAAGGTATATCGCTGGTGAGTGGAAAATATATGCGACGAAGTAGCGAGAAGCCCAACCAAGCACCCGTGTGCGCCCTTCCATCTATCTATCGAGTGCCTGTGCCTGACACATACTGTAATACACGCCGCGAGCCTTAAGCAAAGCCTGATGATCCCCTTGTTCCAAAACCTTTCCAGACCCAAGCACGAATATAACATCCGCTTTCTGAATCGTCGCCAACCTATGCGCAACCGCAATGACGGTCCTATTCCCCTCCGTAGCGAGTTTTTCAATAGCTTCCTGCACAAGCTTTTCCGATTCAGAATCTAAACTCGATGTGGCTTCATCGAGAAGTAGAATACGCGGTCGGCGGAGTAGAGCACGCGCAAGAGCAAGACGTTGCCTTTGGCCACCACTGACGGACACGCCTTTTGGTCCCAATTGGGTGGAGTATCCGTCCGGTAATGAAGTGATGAAGTCGTGAATTTGAGCTTCCTTGCACGCTTGCTCGATGGCTTCATCGCTCACGGAATTGGTTTCTACAGACACGGACACGTTTTCTTTTATCGTGCCTTCGTATAAAGTGGACTCTTGTGCAACTAGGGAGATGTTTTCTCGATATGCTTTCACGTTCAGGTCTTTGACGTCGGTGTCTCCGTAAAGGATCGTTCCCGAATCGGCGTCGTAGAATCGCTCGAGCAAGCTGATGACTGTTGATTTTCCGCAGCCGGTTGCTCCAACAAGCGCAGCAAATTGACCGGGCTTGATTGAGATATTCAGACCAGTGAGCACTGGGACGCTTCGACTCTTGTACGAGAAATGTACGTCTCTGAACTCGATCCCCACGATATCATCACTCGGTAGCTTACTTTTGGATTCATCGTGAGAAGTTTCGGAATCGTTGAAGCGCGAGCCGAGAATGCGATTGGCCCCGGCGGCCGCTTGCGCAACATTAGGAGCGAAAGAAAACCATACCCCCGCGGCTTGACTACCTTGAATCACGGCCATGTAGATGACAAAGAACTGCGTAATATTGTATTCTCGTGATGCCATCAGACGACCTCCGAACCAGAAGCAGAGAGCCTGACATAACATCTCTATGCTGTCAGATAGTGCAAAGACAAGTGTAGCAAGTCTGGCTTTCTTGAAAGCAGCAGAAACGTGCTCGCTCAGGAGGAGATCATAACGGTTTGTGATTGAGTCTTCCATAATCAGAGAAGTGACCGTTCGATATGCACTGATGGCTTCGGTAGCAAATTGGGAACTGTCCGCAAAGACAGCCGCGTTCATCTTCTCAAATTGCATCTCCAAGCTAACGCGGAAGTATCCAGCCACGAGGATGATCGGCATGATTGTGAACACTCCTAGGAGAGATAGTTTCCACCCAAAAACAAAGGAAATGATGAGGGACCCGAGAATGTTGAAGATTGAGATGTAAGACATTGACATTTCGCCCCCAGTGAGCTTCTCGACTTGACTGGGATCGCTTGTGAGGTTGGAGGTAAGCGTACCTGCAGAGTGACCCTCGGAATCGAAAAATACAACGCGTTTGCGTAGTATGTTGTCTAGATACTGCTCTCGATAAAAGGCCGATATCTTCGTTGATATCTGGTGCGCGCCGGAACCTAGGATGTAATAGGCAACGAATACGCCGAGAGCTTGAACGAAGAACATTAGGGACCAGAAGTTTCCCTTGTCTACAAGTGCTTGTCCCGTCAAGGTGAATGTCTCGATAATCTTGGCAAAAAGGTATGCTTGAATTGGATAGACAGCTAGATCACACACATTAGCATCATTTCATCATAGTACAAGGGGCACGGTACCTCCACCACCAATGGCGCCTATTATTACAACACAATAGAGCAGCCAGTGAGACCTCTGTTCCCTGATGATCAACCCAAAGCTTTCAAAGAATCCTTTATCTTTATATTTTACATCTGGTGGCGCATCACTGGCGGAAGTGACGCTAACAGGTCGAATGCTTGTTTCTTCGTCCTTGCTGACTTTTTCTGGGTCCTTAGTCCCCTCATCATCTAACACGATGGCGTCATCATCCAGTTCTTCATGACCCATCGAGAGTGACTGCGCTCTAACCAGTCCGTGGTAGATTCCATCTTCGTATTGAAGGAGCTCTTCGTGAGTACCTTGTTCGACAAGTTTTCCTTTGCGCAGGACAATGATTTTGTCGGCCTTTTTGATGGTGGATAGCCTGTGAGCTATCACAATTGTCGTTCTATTTTTCGACACTCGATCCAACGCCTTTTGAACGATTCTTTCCGTTCGAACGTCGATTGCGGAGGTTGCTGCAAATGTTAGTGGTCTCCATGTTCTTAATCAACAGAAGAATTGTGCTCAATTACCTTCATCCAGAATCAGGATAGAGGGCTGCTTGACGATCGATCTAGCGATAGCGAGTCGTTGTCGCTGGCCACCACTGAGCTTTATACCTGATTCACCGACCGTAGTCTCATATCCCTGATCATACACTCGTTAGCATGTAAAAGGATGGTAGAAATTGTGGACTTTACTTGAGGTAATTTAGTGATGAACTCATCAGCATAAGCTTCTTGACACGCAACCTGAACCATCTTGAGCTTCTCTTCTTCCGATACATCTTGCCACTCGGTACCGGAAAGTCCATATGCCACATTTTGATAGATCGTGTCGTTGAACAGGAAGGGTTCTTGCTGCACCAATCCAATTTGAGCCCTCCACCATTTTGCGTCGACTTCGCGAATATTGGTTTTGCCCACTACAATGGAACCACTGTCTGCTGAAGGTACTTTCTCGTCGGCAATCTCAATGGCAATTGGCGCACCAGTGGCTTCTTTGAGAGTTCCACTATCTTCCCGGATGCCGGTCACCGCATTATCATTGTGTAAATCGTACCAACGCTCTAGTAATGCCACTGTTGTGCTTTTTCCTGATCCCGAAGGTCCAACGATAGCAGTAACGTTACCAGCTTCGAACTTCAGATCCAAGTGGTCAAGAACAGTGACATCGGGTCGACTGGGATATGCGAAAGAGACATTCGTGAAGCTAATGTCTTCTTTTGCAGAAATCTCGGGAGCCTTGAGACCTGAAAGATCTGGTCGCTCAGCGTCAATAGTCCCTAGAAGTTCGCTTGCTGCAGTTGCCGCTTTCGCCATGCTTATGATGGGGGAAGCCAATCTTCCAATCGAGGTCTTAAGTAAAGTTAATATTGAGGTGATGGGTGTGAGGTAATTCCAGACTTACAACAGCCATCACAACAGAAAACAGCACCGTGACAATTGGACCAACTCCGCTTAGATGTCCATGATTATACTGCCTGATACCAAACCAGAACGTGAGAGAGAAAGTGGCATAAGTTGCGAAGAAGACTGGAGCGAATATTATTCCCATAAGTGGCGCATTTTTCAGCTCCGACTTTTCAGCTTTTCGCAGAAACTCAGAATGGCGAAACGATAGCCGACCTTCCGCTCCGAATGCAACAATAATCCTGATGGAAGAGAATATCTCAAAAGCCAGGGATGAGGCCTGCTCGTGGGCTGCTTCGGCCGCTTTGTGATTTTTGATGAAGAACGGCACCACTGAGCCGTAGACTATTAGGATTACCGGGAGTGAAGCACTGGCGACGAATGTAAGAAGCCAGCTTTTGACGAAAGACACCACGTAGAGGCCAATCATAAAAGCCAATGCTTGTATGCACATGGCTAGTTGTTGTGATATGCCGAGCTGAATGGTATTGGCCGAACTAGTAATCCTACTGCTAATCTTTCCGGGTGATATGGTGTCAATTCTGCGTGAGGATTATTATTAGCGAGTTGCTAGCTAGTAGGTCAATGATTTCATAAGCTTCCAATTCTATTGCAAAGGAGGACACTATGTCTATGGCGTCCCAAAACAGGTGATAGCCAGGAGAGCTTTGGGGCGGACTTTAGAAGAAAAAGCAACACGTACACTCGAATTGGCTGTGCAAACAGAGCTCGGAGATATGCTGAGCGCAGAGCTGAGGAAATGCGCAAACCACTCAATCTAACCGTAAACTGGAAAGCATCAGCACTGAACATGAAGCGTTGGAGTCAGTATTTACCATGGATATATAGGAGCAGACAAATCTAGCGATAAAAAGATATACAATATACAACGTTTGTTGGTTAACACTATGCTGAAACTCTTGTTTGGTGACGCCGCTGCCTGGAGTGAAATAACCTGCAAAGCCTCCAACAAGATTACCTTCTTCGGTTAATGTGATGTATCCCAAGGAGGAAGAGACAAAGCATACCGAAGACCAAGAACATTAGAGGCATCGTCACGCCGGATACAATGGCTGTCAAGGTGCACGCTCCCATAAGCAGCCAGTCAAACTTGGTACCAAATTTCAATACTCGCTTTAGACATGTTAGTAACCTTATACTTCTTTGCACCAAGATGGAAACTCAGTTACAATGAAGTTTGCGAAATTGGCTGGAGCCGGAGGAGCTTCCTTCCCTTCAACTTTGTCACCATTTTTCGTATTGTCAGTGTCCTTTCCATGCTCTTTCTTCCACCACCGTTTTCTCTCCCCTTTTTCAGCAATAGATCCCGCCATTTCGTCAATCAGTGTCGTTAGAAGCTTGCAAGATGCTCAACAACAGAAAAAGACATGCTTCATCATTTACATAACTAAACCAAATTATATCAATGCCTTTGCATATGGTTGCCTACGAAAGACGAGCTCTCGCTTTGCCTTCCCGAGGTGTTCGCCTCCTGATCCAATAAGAGCGCCATGATTTGCGCCGCATCGGTGCAAAACCGCTCCGGTGGTCCAATATGGATGTCCTAACTGCCGTGTTTTCATAATTACGACTTTTTCGAGGAATCCGAGGGGTCTGATGTTCCCTGGGAGGAAGTGGGAGTCACAGGTCTTAAGTAACAGCGGCAGATATAACCTTTTTGGCACTAGCTGGTGCGTGCTGTGCGATTGATTGACCGACAATCTAATCGTATTTTGGAGAGGACTCCATCAATGGGATGTTACATTACCCTCGCTATATGTCAAGTCTTTATACTGTTCGAACGAGTGAAATGGCTTCGTGGGATTTCCAATGGCGCAAAGGGCATGAAATTTAATGTGAAAATGAAATGAGAAGCCGTGCCTAATCGGGTTAGATTCTCACGTGTCAGCGTATACTAGCGTGTCCAGAGAAGTACGCGCCCTACCATTTCAGGAGGAATTGACGGGCTGCAAATGAGGAGCCCATTCAAGTCAAGAGTAATGTTATACTTTGACCGATTTCATAATATATAGAGACTCGAATTGAACGCCGGCCCATGCGATCTGAGAGTCTGTCACTTTGCCAATTTCGGACTAAAAGCCTGTAGCTGTGCAATTCAAATGGCGAGTACGCCAAGAGCTCAAAGGAGGTATAATAGAGGGAGCTGCCCCTCAGATTTTCGCCAAGTTTAGGCCATCTGCTTTCTTCGAGTTCCATCCTGTCGACTAACATACTCAACCACTATGAAGCCAGAAGTAAACTCAACGCCTCCCAAGCCACCCTCCAACACTACAGTTGCCGAATCGATGTCCTCTTCTATCCAAGCCTCATACACAGGTGGTTGTGCATGTGGCCATATCCGCTACACCCTCAACGCAACACCACTCATCATCCACTGCTGCCACTGCTACATCTGTCAAAAAGAAAATGGTTCGGCTTTCGCATTGAACCTCCTAATCGAATCCGACAAAGTCACTCTCGATAACTCTAGCGAAAAACCATTAGCTGTACGCACTCCAACTGATTCTGGCAAAGGTCAACTTATATCACGCTGTCCGAAATGCTATGGTAGGTAAACAAGCACGCACTCATATTAATAGTAAAATCTTATGCCTTATCTAGTTGCAGTGTGGTCCCACTATGCAGGAGCAGGACCTTATATTGCTTTTGTCAAAGTAGGAACTTTAGATGGCGAGATGAAAAAGAATATCGTTCCCGATATACATATATTTGCAGCGAGCAAACCCGACTGGTTGAAACTGCCAGAGGATGCTCTGATTAGTGAGGAATTCTATAAAATGCATGAGGTATGGAGTAAGCAAAGTTTAGAGAGGTTTAGTGCAATGAAAGCGGAAATCTCAAAATGGAAAGAAGATGTAGGTAGTTTTTGGATTGGCGAAATCGAGACTCTGAAAGGGAACAAATTGGATACGTGTTTGGCAAGACTGAAAGTATGAAGATTTTTTTCATACTGCGTATAAGGAAGAAATATGAGAGGTGTCCTACTAGTGTATAGAATCTGGACTTGTTACTTCCATTTCTACTTATGCGTACATTTCGATTGACACCTTCGACTAGAACTAGATCGTCATCACGTCATCGACTGAACTCGTAGATGTGTATGAAAGGGGCATTGCAGTAACAGAGCACACTCTGGTAACCCTGCTTACTACCGATAGCAGACTTTGGTAACCAGAGGAGTTTGAGATGAGCGGCAGCCGTCTGAATTGGTTTCCGCGGATGAAGCTCCCCAATGCGAACGATGGAATAATCCATTTTGCAAGCGGTCTATTAGAATAATAGGGCAAAAAAGGGAAGCCGACAGCCTTCGACACAAAGATGGTATATTTGATGGTGTTGAGTCGAGTCGTCGCCGCCGCTACGAAATGCCCACCCAAGGCATTCATGACTCATCCCTAAGGCAGCAAATTTCATCGAACTCAAATCATATGGAAGCGATGGTGCCATCAAAAGGTTTACAGGATACACCACGCTGGTATAACATGATGCTTCTCCCGTAACCCTCTCATAACTGCTCACCTGTTGGACTGTTTTTGGGAGCAATGTCGCTCAACAATGGTCCTTGGAAATAATGATTAAAGCTATATTTTTCACCAGATTCCACCCTGAAAAAGGTATGGATTATGATATTCGACTTGAAATTAAGCTGGAACGCTTACGCTCATTTGTCTTCAGGATCTAGTGTCCTTCATCAAGTTCCAGAGGGAGCTGTAGTGCCGACAGCCCAACCATCGCGAAACCAACAACCTCCCCTCTTCGATTTCCCCTCTGTATCCGACCTGATAATCCCACGCCAGGAGTTCTGCGACCGTCTCGTGACAGTATGTGTGAATCATTACCGTATCATAGGAAATCCAATCTGTATAGAAAACCGCAGATATGATCGGAACCAATTCATATTCAATTTGGCAATGGTATTGGACGAAGACGCGGATTTTAGCGGACATATGACTGTAGTCATGAAGATAGCTAGTATGTTTCGTAACTTGGAGGAGCAGAGTCAGTTCTTGTCGAAGGAGGAATCAGGATTCCTTTGGGATAGTGGAGAGTTGCCCGAGCTGCCACCTTTGACGGAGGTAGACGATGAAACAGACGGCAATGGGGATGACAAGGATGGGGATGGCATGACTGGATCAGGCTTGCTAAGTCATTACGAAGCTGGTCTGGGTGGTAAAGTGTATGCGTTATGTGAAATGATCATGGAGGATTTGAATAACTATTGCGAGTGTATGATTCCTATTGGTGAGTGTCCGCTTGCCAATTAGATTTTTCCTCGGGGTACTAAGGCTTCAGATCTGTAGACGATTCCAATACGATCAACCTGAAGCTCTTTCCGACGCTGCCACCACCAGCTCCAATATATGCTTGGCATGTTCCACTTTCGACAGTCCAGCTTTCCACCTTTACAACGTCTTCTGATCTCACGCTCACCAGGATCGTCCCCTACATAGATGGTGTTTGTAGTGTAGCCCAAATCGCCGAACTTGCCGACACAGATCTCAGCCTTACCCGCAAAGCCGTTCAACATCTGCTCTACTACGGATGCGTCCTTCTTTTAGACATTTTCCAGTTCTCGGCCATTTACGCTCCTACCGCTGAAATAGGCGCCTTTGTCGAGAATGAAGATGCTCAGATGGAAGCCGTCCGCTATGTTTGTATGGGAACTTACAGACGCCTACGTGAAAATGAATCAGGGACTCCTAATTCAGATAAATGGGGTTTCATCGCTGCTGAAGTGGGTATCGATCGCGCCAAATTGGTAGCTTTGTATACCTCCCTCAAGCATGGCCAGACACTAAAGCACTGGTGCGCCGAACACGGAATGCTCCTTCAAGGAATCGACGTTCGCCGCTTCATAACCTTTGGCATCATCAAAGGCTTTCTTTACCGCGTCCACAAGTACGTCGTTGCTAACACTCTCGGAATCGGCTTCGGCAGCGATGGTGCTGGGAGACATTCTGATTCTGATGACGCGGATCCAAGGAGACCGTGGAGGAATAGCAGAAGAGGCAGTCTTACGGGAAGTTCTATTGGGAGAGACTTGCCACTTGCGAGGTATTTGGATGGAATGCATTGTTTTGATGAAATTTGTACCGAGTTGAGGCTCAGTGAGAAGAAGGTGATGGAGAAGATGAAGGCGGCATATGGAGATGTGCAGGTTATCCATCGATAAGTGATAGTAGACAGGAAAAAATTCTGACTTACACTTTTGGAATGCTCTTACAAAGATTTTTAGGCATTAGTAAGATAGATACTCTTTTTTCGACCGTTAACACCATTGAAGTAGATCATATGCTAACTAATATACAGCCCTTAATGTGGCTGTCCCTGGTAGTCAGACCGCAATATTATAGTGTCTAATTATTGATTAGGGCAGAATAGTATGGTGTTGATGTTCCAGGTAGTGCACTCTTCCGCTCCTGCCTGATTAGAACAAACCGTGTGGATGCAATATTTCCCCGACGTCACACCCCACAAACGACGAGACCCCTGTTATCATAGGCCTGCCCTTCCCATGCCTCGCGGGGATACTAACGGTATTAGAAAACATCTACAGATTCAATTCACGTGAATCGTTCGGTCCAGAAACTTTTGCGCACTAACACCAGAAACTACCCACATCTTCGCCTTTAAAAGCAGGACTTCAAGCTTGCAAACTTTTGCTTTTGTTCATCACAATCCACAAACACCTCTTTTGAATTCTTCAACCAACCAACGACTTTCAAAAATGGCCTTGAACGCTTACATCACCCGCTTCAAAGAAACCCTCGAGACCCGCAAGCGCCATAGAGAAGAGCGAAAGCGTCAGTGGGAGCAAACCATTCGCAACATCCTGAGCTCCAACCCACTAGAAAATAGTCAAGCTTCCGCAATGATGAGCACAATCATGGCGGGCGACAACCTGAATCTCGCAAATCTCCAGCAAATCGAAGGTCTTGTAGCACCCTACAAAGCGGAGATCGAATCCCAGGCTATCATCCACAATTCCGAGCTCAAGAAGCAGGGCCTCAACTTCGGCGGTTTCCTGACCATATTACAGATTGGAGCTCTTTGTGCAGATGGGTCTCTCATTGAGCGACTTCTCTGGCCAGAGCGCTACTACAACAACCTTGCGAATGGTATGACTATGCTGAAGTTAGCTTTGCTGACGCCATCCGGAGGTCCCATTCTTTCTCTTGTTGTCGCCAGTCTGGCTCGCATCAACAAAGCTACTCGAGTTCCCAAGGACACTGAAGATGGCGCCGCTGTCGAAACTGACTCTTCCCACGTGTTACTTGGCACTGCCTATTTCCCAAAGTACAAGTACGATAGGAAATACTACTGCCGCACTGGTGACCGCGCCGACGATCTTGGCGAAGACGTTGGCAATGGTTTCTTGTTGACTGTCCTCAGTCTTGTCAAGCAACCTCGTATCACACCCAGCGGTTCTCTCCTTAAGGGCTCCAGCACAGGCAACAAGAAGTCCAAACCCTTCCACTACATGCGTCTCCGCACAGTTAGTGACATCAAAGAGTGCGACAACCATGTCATCCGTATCAACGAGAATCGTGGAAACCTGTCCAATAATTTCAATCGCATCATCAACATGATTGCCAGTGAATTCCTAGCCATCGCTTTCCTCATCTTCGGCTATATCACCTGCACCTTCCACATCACCTACCTTAGCCTCGTGCAGGCTATGCTATCTTCTCTACTCGTCAAGATGACCATGCTCAATCATTCCATCCGCCGGCAACCACTCATTAATACAGTTGGGACATCCGAAGAAGAGAAGCAAAGCTACATGTACGAGGTTGCAGATGCTAAGCGCGGCTTCACACTCATTGAAGGTGAAGACGCCATTGTCCGTCAATTCTTCCGCAATTATGGACATCCCATCCCTAAGGAGGATGAACGACATCCTGGTGACTTGGCTACCATGTTGGGGAATATCCCTATCGTCCACATCTGTTTCACAATGGTCATTCTGTATGCAAATAATGGATACACCGCCATTTGGATGGCATACCAAGCCGCCGTCTGTTTCTCTTGGTTCTTCGGCCAGTACTTCAGCGTAGCTACCATTGGCCGTACCGAAGAGGCTATCGCTGGGGCCCTCTCCGCTGGGAAGAAGGTCCTCCTCCTCGGTGACGACTCTCAGTCCGGCGCTGAGATTAGTCTAGAGACTACCACCGTCAAGAAATCCGCCGAAGCCCGCGCCATGATCCACAACGCCATCAAGCTTTTCAACTGGGACCTATCTGACCGCTCTAAGGGTGACTTCATCAAGTCTATCCGCTCCATTGACTACATCGGCCACTTCTCCAAACAGACCAAGGTTGGTGCGTCGGAGTCTAAGGTTTTGGATGAGAAGATCGCCCCTCAAGTTGAGAAAGCTCATGAGATCAAGGAGGCCCTTTCCCACATCATCAAGGAGGTCTCTGACTCCGTTATTGATGATGTCGCTGATATTGCTGGAGCCATCACCGGCGGTGCCATTGAGGCTGCGACTGATAACACTGCCAAGGACGACGTGTAAGTTCAGTTTCATAGGAAACTTGAGTGACACGACACTAACGTATCATGTTTTAGTGACGAAGCTGACGACTGGGATATGGTCTCTGTGTCTGAGTGATCCAACGGATCACTAGATCATATGCTCTTTTGTTTCCATTTTCTGTGAGTCTGCTGCGTGTGGTTGAGAACTGCTGCGCTGCGGCAGTCTAGGTGGATTAGCGATTAGACTTTTCTTGCTATGCTTAGGGTCAAAAGGACAGATACTTGTTAGAGCGATTCGATGGAGCATACAGATCCAAGGATCCAATGCCAATAGAATGTGCTCACTTCCTTTCGATCCTTTCCAGGAAGTGCCTACGTTCCAGTTCTTTGACTGGAAGTGGTTGAAAACCACGCCATGCTTATGAAATGACACCGCATATGATGACTTCGTTTTGCATTAAACACTATAGCTTTACCAATGATGGGCAAAGGACTGGTAATTGAATATCATTTGTGCTTTTAAATAAAACATTACGCACTGCTCCCACGCTTGACAGAGATCAAAGTTAGATAAATGCCGTTTCTCAACACATCAATAATGAAACCTCCACTTCTCTCCTATAACGCCAGATCTACCACTCGAAAGAATAAACAAATGAAAAATAAAACATCGAATATGACTCTGACAGAAAATCGAGCACACATAAAACGACAATCGATGTGAGAATCCTTGCTCAAACAAACCCTATACCCAGATATACCACTATGCTTTGTCTGGGTCATTGATGCCGCCGGTAGTGATGATATAGGTCGCTTCCTTCTCAGGCATGTCAGGTGAGTCCTGCAACTTAGCGACACGCTCCTCTCCACGCCCCTTGCGCAGTAAGATGCGAGTGTGAGAAGCATGAGCAAGAACGTGGCCACCAACAGGTTTACGACCATCGGCTCCAGCAAAGAGAGCGCTGGCACCAGGATCACTCTGGACTTGATTGGTCATGAACACGGCGATGTTGAACTCTATTATTGTGTTAGCGAATGGTGGCCGCAGATGACAGACAGAAACTTACCGTTTGCAATATGATTGAGTCTTGACAAGAATTGGCCCAGCTTTTGCTGCCGATCAGACAGTTCACCACGTCCAGTGTAGTCGACGCGGAAACATGCCATGACACTGTCGATTATCAAGAGACGGTATTCGCCTGTGACAAACTGTTGAGAAAGTGATTCAAGGAGTTCGAGTTGGTGCTACTATGGTTTAGTGATGAGCATGATGGAGAATGGCTCTTTCACTGACCTCGCTGTTCACGCATCGTGCATATGAGATGTTCTGTTGAGCGGTGTCTGGGTCGACTGGGCAGAAGTCAGTACACAATGGCGATGGGCCGTGAAAACAGACGTACGACCGAAGCGCTCTGCAATCTGCGCAATTCTCTCAGGGCGAAAAGTACCCTCGGTATCTTGGATTTCGTTAGCTGTGGCACCGATTGGATGAAATGAGACTCACCAATGTATGCAGCCTTTCCTTCACAGCCTCCCATTTCCTAAGCACATTAGAACGGGACTCCGGGTGTTTTCTGATGGTTCCTTTACCTTTGGAAGCTGGAGGATATTAGCGACAGTGTGTGGCAGGGAGCCAGAAACCGGAATTATGTACCTGAGCAATTACGCACATAGTATGGCAGATCTGAGTCTTTCCGCAGCCTGTTTGTGTAAGTAATGGTACCACAGTTTCAGGATGATCTCTTACGGTATTCGCCATAAACCTGAATAATATTAGTAGTTGCAATAGAAAATTCAGATTGAGGTTACTTGCCTCGCTGATACTCATACTTTGGAAACCCCTGTATCAAGATTAAGCTGGCGATCGATCATCGGCACTAGGGAGGAGGGTAGCATACCCGCCTAGAATGCCATCAAGCTGCTTGCTCCCAGTCGAGACCTTGATAACCTTCTTGCGAATCTGAGCATACTCATGCGCAGTCATGAAGGGGTTGGCATTCGGCTGAGCGTGTATCAGCAAAGCCAATGTCTCTCATCGGAGCGCGACAGCAGCAAATAAGACGCGTTCACTCTTACCTGGCACTTCTTCACAGCCTCCTTGATCTTCTCAACCTTGACTTCACTGAAGCCCTTGATCTTTTCAAGAACCCTCTTCGTAGCAATATGCACGGCCTTTGAATAAATCTCGATTAGCAGACGGCTTTCGCAAGGAAGCGAGCACAGCTTTCGGAGCAAACGCTCACTGCAACAGTATAAAAGCCATTCGACTTGAGCTTGCTAATGTCAACGGCACCGATTCCTGTCACAGGTCAGCATTGTGAAAGGGGAAGTTGACGCGTCAAAGATGAGCTGAAACGCAGGAGCACAAATAACGCGTCGAAGCTCTTACCATGGCTCTGCAGAAGATCGATATCGATGATGGTATCATCCTAAGCGCGTATTAGTGACTGCAAGCCCTCAATGGCGTTGATTCCGTTGCTCTACCTCAATGTCATCGGAAGACGAGACGGATGTAGGCATGATGTTGGTGGGACGTGATAGCGAAACGTTGTATAAGCAAGCAAATATATGGAAGAATGAACAGAATGTACACTAATAAATCTGGAAGAGACGGGAGTGGTGTTGCTGAACAGGAGGAACAATGAGGTCGAGATGTAGTTGTAGTGGTGAGAAGCGAGCTAAGAAGGCAGCAACGACCGAGCGAAAGCAGGAGCGACCTGATACTGATATTTGAACCCCAACCACACTCCGATCTAGGTTGGGTGATGGTAGAACGCTCTACCTCACATATTCGAAATGCGAGAGATAGCGTAATTACCAATAATTTTGTGCACACTTTGTCACAGGCATAGAGCCAGGCGAGACCACTTTCGGACAATAAGGGATAAAATTCAACTCTAGCTTCCTTGACGCAAGTCAAAAATAGCCTTCGTCAAATGCTATGCAATAGGAGATGGAATAGCAAACACAATCCATATATCGAGTAGGAGGAGGATGGATTGGATATAAGCCCCAACGAATCCCAACTCTGACCGACATCAAAACAACAAAACCACCGCTTTGTTTCAACTCTCTCCCTCTCCCTAAACCATACCCGTTGTCTCTTCCCTGCAATATGATTTCTCTTGCCAGCCTGCGCCCCACTGTCTTTCCGTCCAAGTAAGCCTTCCGTGGTACTTTCGTCCCTCGACATCGTGAAAGGCGGTCCATGCTTTCGACCGGTGAGGTTTGTGTAATTCAACTAAATAGGGATGCAAACGTGGGTATCGGGATCTCGTGAATGATGAAAAACTTTTATCTCTCGCTGGGTCGTGCGACGTTACGTATGTCGGTGCCGAAAAATAGGGATCGGGGGCATGACAAACGATCGTGAGGAGTGCAAAGCAAAAACAATGGGCATGACAAAAACAAGATGATTACAAGAGGATGCTGGCTTAGGAAGTCGGAAACAATGAGACTCTAAAACTACGCGCAAAGATCAGATCATCTAAGCGGGAGCTGTAGCAGCGGCTGGGGCAGCCGGAGAAGCAGTCTCGATGGCCGCAGGAGCCACGCCGTTGGTAGACTCGGCCTGAGGACAGTTCTTGGAGATATGTCCAACCTCACCGCATCGATAGCAGGTCTTGCCACCTTCCGTGTTCAATGGTCCGCCGTTGGGAGCAGTGCAGTCGCGAGAGATGTGTCCGAGTTTGCCGCAAGCGTAGCACTTCATAGCCTGAGCCTGGCAATCGCGCGCATAGTGGTTTGGTCCGCCGCACTTGTAGCAAGTGGCCGCACGAGGGGCACCGCCATATCCTCCACCGCGTTGATAACCTCCACCATAGTTGCCTCGTGGTCCACCAGCTCCACGTCCAGCACCTGGAGCACCACCTTGGCTAGTGCAGTTACGCTAATTATAGTTAGCAAAAGGACCTGTGTGCGCCTTGCGCAATCCCCACTCACTGCAAGATGTCCTGGTTGACCACAAGTATAGCATCGTCCGCTGGTAGCACCACTGAGGCGCAAGGTGGGGCAGTCCGCCTGGACGTGACCTAAGCCTTGGCAATGATAGCATTGCTTTGCTAGTTGGCCGTTAGCCTTGTATCGCCATGTATTTGCTTCAATTCTATCTTACTCTCGGTCGTGCGTGGGTGAGGACAGCTGTTAGACTCGTGTCCTGCGCGCAAATGTCAGAATTAAGGTTTGGTCTAGGCGGCACAAGCCTTGGGCTTACCAGGTTGTTTGCCTGTCAAAGATATTAGTCGAGCGCACGGTGCTGGTGGGAATAATACTCACAGTTGTAGCATAACCTCTCAGAAGACGAGCACACCTCTGGAGATATTCACATCAGTATTGTTTCATCATGCAAGACCAGATTTTCTATACCAGCATAGTGACCAACATTGCCACATTTGTAGCCTGGCATGAGTTAGCGCGATGTTTCATGAAAAAAAAAAGAGGATATCGTACAGGCGCGTCTGCTCAAGGAAGACATTCTAGGGTTCTCTACTTGCTCAAGCTGGAAGATGCCACTGTCAGTTTTTGTAATGTGATATTTACGATTGCCTGAAACAAATGTATCTGGAGAAGGACTGCGAGCCATGTTGTTGATAAAGGCACTGCGAGTATGACTATGACTGGGGTTTTTCTTGCTGCTCTTGTGAAGTGCACCTGTCAAACATGGCATCCGTTTCTGTGCGCTGTGTCATGCGCTGTGTCGCGCTGTCTCGGCCAGCGGCGGCAGTAATAGAACTGTCAAGCAAAGGGGAAATGTGAAGAAGACGATGGGTAACAGGCATATCGTACCTCGGGTTGTTCAAACTGATCCGTCATAACTGCTTGATATCGTCAGTGAACAGTCCTCGCGCACAAAGTCACAATACAGCCAGTAAGCAAAATTGCAAGTGCGTATACGTGTGAGGTGGTGGTGGAGGAATGGAACAATTACTGACTTACAACCGCAGATCGTCTTTTCTTCTTCTGCTACTACTGCCGACTAAACTACTGTCCTTCTGAACCTTCGATTCCGTCCCTCTGCTACTGCTCTAACCGTCGTCCGTCCACCGAAACACACCGAAGTATGCGAAGAAAAAACAAAGAAGACTTGGAGAATGTTGCGACGTGGTGTGGGAATCAAAGGGTCAAGAGAGCAAGATGAAGGCAAGGGCTTTATTTTCTGCATCCAAGCTAAGCTAGCACGAGCGCCCCGCCAAGCGTTGGCGCCACTCCGCGGTCAAAGCATTTTTCCAACGTCCATTGACGGGCCGGCAGAATTCGGGCGGACTCTTAGTAGGCTTCAGAGGCCTAGGCGAAAAAATTAAACCGCAAAGAGAGCGCGTGATGACTAGACGTGCATGTTGGGAAAAGAAGAATCGCCGTCTGCAGGTTAACCTCGAGTTCTGGTTCGTCCGTTCAAGAATGATCGTCCTAATGTGGTAACACCCCTCGGTTGGCGCACACAACAAGCTGAAGAATATTCAGGAACTGCCGGCATCAGATTTGACATCTCGAAAAAGGTACGTCACATTTCGAATGGTACTGCAATTGACGAGCTTCAGCTACTTGAGCTTTGTATCATGCTGAATTGTGGTGAACCGCGTTTCCCGCAGAAATTCCGGGCACAAAATATCACTCTTTCAACTCGCATCCATGTATGCCAGGAGCAAAGATATCTCACAGAAGACGACGTAGTGATTGAGGGGCGATTTTGTATGTCTAGTACTATGATAAAATCTGTACGGCACATCTGTCATACTAGCAATAGTGAAGTAGCGAGACATTAATTACTTTTTATGGGAGACTCGCCATGCAATGCAGCACAACGTTCCAGTTTCTTCACCACACGCCAACTCCCCCCTGCAGAAAAGCTAGAAAACACCTCATAGGACGCGGTAGTAACGTGCATACGGGCCAGGCTTGGACAGGGCCTCTTTTTACTACTCCTTCTCAATAACCGCCGGTGCCTTGATTGTTTTGCCTTTCATAAGCTCCAGACCTTCTCCTCCCTGCAAAGCTTGTTAGCACATACTAGAGCCAAATGAGGTAGCTTCGCGCATACGAGATCATATACAAAAAAGATGGAAAAGAGAGTTGGGAACTTACATAGCTAAACTTGGGTGAAACCTCAACACCGCTCTTATCGCCTTCATCTTCGACCACACCCCCTGCAGCCTCGATCCAACGTCTCCCCTGATCCATAATATCCTTCTTACTGGTATCGGGGTCGTCTTCACCAGTGCCTCTCGCGTTCTTGAGCGGTGAAAACTCATCCTCTCTCCGAATCTCCATGGAAGCGAATTTGTCCATAGTGATAAAAGGAAAGCAATCAAATACAAACTGCTCCAACTTGATACCATTGGGTTTCTCTGGCTTAACAACATCGCCTGTCTCAATATTAACGCTTGGAATCTTCTTTCGCGCCACATGATGCGGTAGGCGGTGTGACCACTCTGGAATGCTTTCCAAGAAGCGGCAGGAGTAGTAGTGATTTACAATGTTGGCTGTTCGGTATTTGAGCAAATCCGGCTGCTTTGGGTCTTTGGCTTCTGCGGTCGCGTCGTCGATTTCAGAGTATTCGACAACATCGGGGCGCCCATTTCGTTGACATATTATACCAACAGCTTCTTTCGGGCTTCGTTTGCGGACGCTTTTGGTTGCAATATCGGCATCTTTCGAAGCGGCAAAGCCTATGAATGTTGGGTCTGCGACCTTGACAAGGCAATTGTCCACGCAGTAAGCGTGAATGTGTTTGACGCCGCGCTTGGTCATATCTTCTACTGCGCCTGAATTAATGAGAGCGGTGTAAAGACCGCCATTTCCGTCCGGTGCCACAGCAACCTATGATAAGCACCATTAGAAGGTGTAAAAAGATGAGATGGATGGATGAAAAGACTAACCCTCTCCTTACTCTCCAACAAAATCTTACCATCATTAGAAATACAAGGCAGAACACCCTGCTCAAAAATGAAGACATTCTCCTTCTCCAACCCAAAGTACTTGTTCTCCGCGAAAAATGCCTCCGTAGGTCCCCTCGTGGGTCCACTGGTCATGACATACCAAGGAATGACCGGTACACCCTTCCCACTCTTCTTCTGTGCCAGTTGCTGCAATTTCCATATCCTTTCCGCTTGTAATTGAAACAAAGACTTTTTACTCGGTAGACCAATGTCGTAGCAGCCTTTGGGTGCAGAACTTCCAAGACGTGTGCCCTGTCCTCCTGCCATCAAAATAACACCAACTTTGTTCTCCGCAATGAGCTCCAGACCGCTCTCGTACCATCCCTTGAGGTCTTCCTCTTTGGAATCGAGGACGGATGAGAGTGCCGAAGCGGGGAGAGGTTCGATGTTTGAGCTTGCATCTTTCGCTGTGGTGTCTTTTGTGGATTCGGCGGTTGGTTCATCAGTCTTGGGAGGGTCGAGGACTTTCTTCGTGAGCTTATTTATGTGGTCTGGATCGAAGGCGGAGAGTTGCTTGTATAAGGACGCTTTCCCAGCAGTGTCAAGCTTGTCGTAAAAGGTGAAAACTTGTTCTTGTCCTGCTTTTTTATATTTCTCCTGTAGCTCTTTCACAGCTTCTTCGCTAGGTAATTGTGGAGGGGCACCACTCGTAGCGTGGCCTGGTAATTTTTCGGCAATGTTACTCGCCATATCCTTCAATGCAGCAGCCATATTGGAGGATCTTAAGGATGACAGTAGATTTTAACGGCGGAATTAAAATAAATAGGTATAAGGAAAAGCGGGTCTGTAATGGTTTTTATAGCCTTCCAGCTTATATTCAGCTTTGTTTAAGGATAGATGACCGCGGATGTTTTGCCCCACTTCAACCAATCAGCAGTGAGTCTGGGACCACTTAAGTTCGTCATACCCAAGTTTTATATTGTTTCAGGGGTCTAGAGCTGTACTGTAGATTCATGGTCAATTCAGAGACGCAGCGTTGAAAACGTGCTTAATTTAGAAGTCTTAGGTTCTTCTCTGCTTGCTCCTATTACTTTCGACATCTAATACACAGAAGGATAACCATATTGTTACCTGCTTTTTCAAGAAGTATTACTAGACTGCTGGCCTGTACATCCAGTCCTTTTCCTGGAATCTGATCTCAAAATCGCAACCGCCCCAAACGCCGACAGCAGGGAACAAATCATAATTCCCCTCTAATCCTTGAACACCCTCCTGATCTTGATCCATTTCCTCGTGCAGATCCCAACTTCCCTGCTTCCTTCCATCTCGTGTGAAAAAAACTTCCACATCTAGAAGGTTTTCTTGGACGTCATAGGCAGGTGGGTTTCTAGGGATCGAAAAGGTCATTCCGAGTCCTACAGTCTGTCCTGCAAGGAAGGGCTGTGTAAAATCCAAACCACCGTCGGTGTTGTTGACGTATCGTCTGCCATCATCGCTGTGTACACCGAGACTGCCTCTCTGCCAACCAGGAAGACGGAAAGACGGGTACGGAGGAGCGAAAAAGCCAATTGCTACACCTGCGTCGGCTGTTTCGGGCTCAGGCTCATCCTCGAGGTGCATGAGCTTTGAGAGGAAACCGCCATGTGTCTTCACGGGAGAGGGCGGCGGACCTTGTCTCCCAACACTATGAATCTTGATTTCAAAGTATATCATTTTTGAACGTCCAGTGACCATTGGTGAGTCTGCGGGCGCAGAGTAATTCGGCAATGCGGTCTGAATAAGAGAATCTTTACATCCAGCAAACGTCCAGCATTTCCAGATACCTGGTCCTGGATTGTGCTGGAGCAAATCGCCCACATATGTCTCAGCTTTGATAAGAGTGTGATTCTGAGCGCGCGCAGCTTGTAATTGCTCAGATGACATTGGTCGTGGTGACCACAACGGAAACAGAAAACACCAAGTCCTTCCTCGCTCTGCTTCATCTCCGGTAGCATTTGCGCCGGTTGAGAAATCATGTGAGAGAGCTGGAGGCGGTGGCAGGGTTGAAGTGTCAGGTATGACGGTCCAGTCATGGTAAGGGGGTGGAGCGTTGTCTATTGACGGAGCTTTGTCATGATTAGGAGGTGGTCCTGGAGGCGACGCATACCCGGAACTTGATCCGTATATTGGCGGCGGTCCAGACGGAGGTTGATAAGACATTTTGCGTATATCAGACAGATAGATCCAATTAGGACCGAGCAATTTAGAGCTATGTGGTTATTCTTTCCGCCCTCTTTTCGCAGTCAACAACTCGTCAGGTGTATTCGATTAAATGCAAATGAAGCCAATAGTTTTGTCTAAGGGAGTAGAAGTGGGGAGGTTGTTTGATAAGTATATACGCCACTTGCACAGCCTCCTGGATTTGACTTGGTCTAAATAAGCTCGTCTTGCGCTAACAATCCTACAAGTCCAAGTGAGCCGAGTGACAGACTCGTGTGGCTGAAGTGAGCATAAACTCTTTACAGACGTTAGGCCTTCTCATTTTAGATTTTTTTTATCCAAGCTAATGATAATGTATTTGGAGTTATAAGAAAACTGCTTGACAGTACGACAAGCGTAAGGCATTGTCAAAAAATTAGCTCAGTTCTTCCAACCCCACCTCTTCTTGATATACTTCAGCACATACACCAAAGCAACCAAAACAGGTACTTCTATTAAAGGCCCAACCGTTGCCGCCAACGCCTGATCAGAAGCTGCACCATAAACAGCAACCACAACAGCAATAGCCAACTCAAAGTTGTTACTCGCAGCAGTAAAACTTTGAGTACAGCTCTGCTTGTAGCCGAATCCAAATTTCCAGCATACCCAAGCCGTGAGCGTGAAGATGGTGAAGAAGTAGACTAATAGAGGTGCGCAGACTCTTAATACAGAAGTGATTTGATGGACCACTCTCTCTCCCTGCGACGCGAAGAGAACGATGATGGTGTAGAGAAGTCCTATTAAGGACAGAGGGCCGACAAAGCGTATAAATTTCCGCTGATAGCCAGCTTCGCCTAGCAGAGCTCGCAATAGCAGTCGTGTAATAATTGCTGCAGCAAGTGGTATACCTAAAGAACGTAAGCTGAGCAGTAGTCTAATCGACAAGAGGAATACCAACCGAGAAAGACCGCAACACTTCTTGCCACAAGACTATAACTGATATGCTGATCATCCTTGTCGCCACTAACAACCCGAACATAAAACACAGCAAACGGTGCAAAAAGCACGATTTGTAGGATTGAGTTGATGGCAACGAGAACAGCGCAGTAATCAGCATCTCCACCGGCCAGTTCATTCCATATCAAGACCATGGCTATACATCTTGCGATGCCGACGTATATGAGCCCATCACGAAGATCTTCCCTGTCAGGTAGAAAAGCCCATGCAAGTGCAACCATGAACAGCGGAGCTATGATCCAATTGACGACGAAGGAGAAGCCAATTTGGATCCATAGTTGGCGATGACTGAGTAAGAGATGCAGTGTTTCGTAGCGGACTTTGCATAGAATTGGATACATCATGACAAGCAATCCAACGGCTACAATTATTAGACTTTATTTGCACTACTGGGTTGATGAAGCTTACCGATTGGAATACTCACGCCAACAAACTTCCCCTTTTGCAATGCTGGACCTGTTGATGGTACTTGATTTCCCAGAACAATCCCTATGACCATGGCGAGGATTATCCATACAACTAAAAATCGATCTAGAAGCCCCAAGCCTTTCAGAGGTGGTATGTCAGATATTGACTTCTCGCCAATTGCTGTTTTAGTCAGTATTAGAAGCGCAAGGCTATGTTTCTTTTTGTTTGTGAACTCACCAGTAGCCTCATGGTGATTCGCCTTCTCAAGATCGTGGTTTGGTAACATAATTTTCTCTCCAATTTTATTGTTGTCCGTGTTTTGTGTATGTGGAGTTTTGGCCAGAGGTGTACGCTCAATGGTATTCATCCTTGAGAATGCGTGTTGCTGTTGCCATCTCATCTTCTCGTTGAGTCCCTACTAGTATTTCTACTTGTAAAAGTTGTCACTGGGGGCGTCTGATTGGATACTGCCCCATTGGGCTAGCCAATTATTTTTGCCCTCTTTAGCCTCATCGAGTACTAGTCCCCAAAAGAGTTCGAGTTGGCGGAAATGGATTAGAAGTTATATGTGGTATTTTGCTACGCCATGACGAGTTGATGCTCCTGCTGCAAAGTCGCATACAATGGAGACGTGGTTGTTCAGCGAAGGCCTGCACCTAATCTACTGGATCCTACAAGAGACTTGTCAGCAGTTTGTTCAGCTGCCTCTAACAGCCTCTGGGCTGTGAAGAAGGCTGTGCCTGTGTCGATAGTGACTTGACGTCACTTTTGACTTAAAAGACTATGCTCAGATTCGGTCTGCTTCCTACTATGATAAGATTGTGGACCAGGTGATCGAGTCTGTATACCAATCTGGACTATGCGCCTCTCTCAAAAGTCTTTGAAATCAGAACTAGTTTCGTAGCAAGAACTACAATTGTTCGTTCCTGTTTGTTGTCGATCTCCCATCCCGAGAAGTTGTCTTCGATACACACGTACAATCATTTACTTGGGTAGATACCGACAGCATGGAGGGCATTGGGCTGACAAAGTTGTACAAGCAGTGATTGTACCACCCATGTCGGAAATTATCATAAACAACGAGCTCGCTGCATAGATCATGCTCGATAGTACGAAAAAAAAAGTCCTTTCATGGCCGAGAGATGTGCCGTAGAAGCCTGAACCCACTTATTACTGTCTTTTCAGCCCTTCATTCTCTGCGCATCAGTCCGCTCAGCCCTCCGAACTGCTTACAGCCGTCTTCAGAACAGAATTGTATTCCATGACATCAAAGAAGCTCTTCGGCCGTCTCCCCGCACGCACAGGTCCCAGTATGGTCGATATCATTAATTTCTAGTTGCTAAAATTGATCACTGCGAGTCGTGCGCATGAAGACAAGTATTGCAAAATTTGGATGTATAGTGTATAGATGAAACGAGAAATTCGGGGTTACCAGGAACGAGATCCATTGGCTGCAGGGGTGTATCCTGGGTATTATCCAGCTGAAGAAGGTGTATTAGATTGCTTGGGGCTTTGATAGTAAATGGACTGCTCTGCCCGTACACTCCATTGTCATTATTCGGTTCATTGAATCGGCTTTGTTGATGGTGTGGAGGGCATGAAAGAAATGGTGGGGGAGGGGGGGGGGGATTTCTTTGTTTGATGCCAAACGGGTAGTTATTTATAGCGATTTCTTTTTGACGCCCGTGTCCCAATGTAGCATGGTGACCTGGCCCGCCGCCAAACCAGAAGACTCGAAGCAATTCATGAGAATGGTGAGGTTTTCACGGGATGTTATAGTGAAGAGTTGAGATATTATTATAGCAGTGGACGGCTGATCCACATGTAATCTAATTGCTCAGAAATTTCTAGTCCAATTTAATATACGGAAGACCCGAAGGAAATACTAAATTCCGTAAGTGGACTAGCTACCTGATCCTTTGTTCTCCTCATGGAAAGAGACCGGGCCAGTCTGAGTGTTTCGTTTCATGGCGGCATCCCCCTTCTGAACTCCACTTTCTCACCACACCCAACTATTACGACGACGAATCCACACCTCGAATCTTCATTCCCTCACTCGTCTACTTTTCCTCCTGTACCACACTTTAAAGGAATCCACCCAACCGTCACTCGGTTTATTACATTTCCTGCTTTGTTTGCTGCTGCCATTTGAGCGACGTTGAAAGACCCAATCCAATCGGCCATCGCACCTTCTCCTCGCTCAACATCGTCGCACACCCGCATCGCCTTCCCACCGCCATTGCAAGTCCATACCCCTCGAGCGACCACACCATCTTTGCCCAGCGTCGCATCTTGTGACACTTTTCAGCCGGAGCCCAAAGACTGCGTCTTTCTCCGTTTGTCTCCTTGACATTTGCCGAATTCATCTGGTGTTCATATCGACAATCATCTCATCCTGTCGATCTCACCCTCTCGGGCCGCCCTCTCTGAGCGGCCGAATCGTGAAGATTCTATCTTCTCTCCTCTACCTCGCTCACTTCTCAAACACTCACAATGGCTACAAAGACTTTGGGTAGGTCAATTGCCGTGCCGACACCTCCCAGCAGCAGCCCACTAACGGTCAAACAGGATACGAATTCATGCCTGGACATTCGCTGTTCAAACGATGCGTAAACTGTCCACCTGTTGCTCCCAGTTGTCCAGCGTGTAAACCGGACGAGGTCTGCAATCAAACTCTAGGAGATTGCACATCATGTCCATCAGCAACATGTGTGAAGACGACGAATTCTGGATCCACTACCACTGTATCAAGTGGCGGAGGCGACGGACCTAACATTGGTGCAATCGTGGGAGGTGTGGTTGGTGGTGTAGCGATCATCGGTATTATCGTGTTTTGCATATGGAAATTCTGGCTGAAAGGCCGACGACACGAAGTGGAAGAAGAGTGGGACGATCCGGATTACCCACTTGAGAAACCGGACAACTCGGTCTTCTCTCGCAACCGCGATGCGAGATCCTCCACACATACTGTCGCCTCCATGGCATCTACAGTACTCACACGAGCATCGAACATTATCCAAATCGCTTACATCCCTGGCGTTACCAACCGTACAGGCGCCTCATCTCCGGGATTACTCGTACCGCCTGTGCCACCAATCCCTATCCCAACAACGCCTTCCACTATGAATAGCAGTCACTTCGGTGGCGAGCAGCACTTTTTTGTTCCTGGCGACCTTCGCGATTCTACCTATTCAGATATGTCATCTATAAACGAACGCAGACCCGGCAGTATCGCTTCTAGTCTGCAACGTAACAGTGTAGCCACTACTGTATACCGGGATAGCGCTGTTCTTAACCCAATGCCAGCACAGGCTGTCTCTGTCTCCAAAGCCGCTGTCGTTAGCGTCAAGTCTGGTCTCAGCAACGTCAACAGTCCCGCATTAACAAATGTATCATCACCACAAATAAGGTCATCATCTATTAGCTCAAACCGATCACCAGGCGGACCCGTTTTCAAGATGCCAGTAAGTGGCGACTCAAAGAGCGGTGGCTCTGGTGTTGTGCAAACAATGAAGCCCGTGGCGCTCCAGATTGTGAAGAAAGGCAACAAGTCCGGCTCGAGCGTTGATATTCCCAAGTCATCATTAAATAAAAGCATCACATCGGAACAAAAGCAGCCGACAGCAAGTCAAGGATCGGGTCTACGGCCAATGACCCAAGCATCCGCCACTTCGGCCGAAACAGCAGATTCACCTGGCGCACGCGCAAGGCGATCAGTGACACTCACGCTACACACTGGAGATTCGGATGATTCAGACGACGAACTTGAAGCGCACGAGCGGTCAAGAAGGAGCTTATTAGACGCGAACAGATCTACCAAAGTGCAATCTCCTTTCACAGATGATGCTGCCGCCCCAAAGACACCCACCTCCCCTACAGTGCCTGCAATGCTAGTGGTGAAGGAGCAAAAGAGCAGTCCGAAGGGGAAGGGAAATGTGATGAGAGGGAAAAGTCCTTTTGAGGATGAGCATGCTATATGAGTTCGACGTTTGCACCCAAAGTGATGCAATGAAGAAAAGCAGTACTTGGCGTTTGACGGCGTAAAAGGGCTGAAAAGAAATGGATTTCATGTGCTATCCTGCCGAAGCGATTTGCAAGCAAGAGGAGGACACGGGTTATTAGGGTCTGGTACACCCCAACGCAGGGCTATGATATGGGTATATCTGCTTTTACTACTTTTTTCTATGTTATTTGAGCGATGTCCTTATAGGCTGGACTGATTTCTTGGGGACTTGCAATTTTGGAGGTACTCTATCTTCCAACCTCATTTGTATATATTTCTACCCACAATTTTAGTATGCACCCTTCACATTTGATTGAGGGTCTGCCGCTTTTGCAATCAATGTTGCTACTTTTACATCCCGCTACCATCTCATTCCCGTGTTATATATCCTCCCTTCCAGCCAAAGAGTTACGAAATAAGACCACTAACATTTAGCGATTGGATTAGGTGAGTATGCGGATAAAGTCCAAAAGTTTGCAAACTATCATCAGAGTTCATTCCTACGCAGGCATGCACTGGACGGCAACACTTACGAATGCAGCTCTCTTGCATACATATCTTAGGTCGATTGTCATAAACATCCATACTCTAGTCAATTTATGGGCTGGGTATATGAACAGCCAGCCCACTTGCGTAAGGTTGAGGCCATGCAAAGAGTTTGTGCTGTCACTCGAGATACAGCAGCAGAGTTAACGAGTGCAGCCTAGCGGTTGTTTGAACGATGCCACATCTTTTTTGCACAAGCCTTGTGGATCGCCACATCTTCCCACAGCAGAAGAGTCAACTGTCTTCATTCATTGCCAGGACAAAATAGCAGGGTAGCTTGAGCGAGGCTGCTCGGGCTGTGGCGACTGCAGGAATCTCTGTATTGCCGTCGTATTTTCGTTCTCACCGCAATTACATTGCAAGGAAGATGCCACTTGATTAGCATCTCGCCTTGTATGAGGACATGGGGCGTTGGGCGGAAAGAACGTGCCAAGTACGACTCTGTTGATGGAAGGAGCGTCCAATGTACGTGGTGGCTCCTTCCTGAACACAATTTTCGCCATTATTTAAGCCAGGAGGGCAGATTCCAGTCTCCATTTACTCTCATCTTACCTTATACCTCAAGCTAAAGGTTCGGATTCCAGAACCAGAAACTACAAAGAGAGTCGACGAAAAGCAATGCGACCACCGACAAACACGGTAAGAAACCTCTCGCACCTTAATTCCCAAAAACCTTCAAAAGACTGACTTTGACAGCGCGTTGCCGCCAACATGGCAGACGCGTCGAGTAACCATTTTCCCTTCTTCAAGCTTGCTCGTGAGATACGCGATATGATCTACAAGTATGCGCTCGTTCAGAAACCCATCAAGTTCAAATCAAAACGCGCGGAAAGAGGATATGACGATGCTAGTTACGAAGCTCGAAGAGTGCCAAAGGGGCTGCTGTGTCTACCACTCACGTGCAAGCAAACTCACGAGGAAGCCATGCTAATACTCTACGGAGTAAACTTTTTCAAATTTCGTGGAAATTATAGCACGTGCCTTGCCTGGCTTGACTCGCTCCCAAAGGCTACACTGCCATGGATTCACAGCTTGAACTTTGAGTTAGACAGCGGGTATTGGGATGTTGCTGAAGAGGTGAAGCGATTCTTCATACTCCTGAAAGAGCTGGTAAATCTTCAGTGGCTGTCCATAACTTTGGCTAGTGAAGCACCGGAGATTTGTGTGGATGGCGTTTGGTTCCATCTAAGTGGCCGTAGTGTGAACGATGAGCTTGTGTCGGCTAACGAGGGACACCAGTTGAGGATGGAGTTATTGTGTACCATCACAGGTCTTCGCAGGCTTTCCCTCCAGGTCTCAGAGGGTGAGAGATGCTTCAAATCAGTACAGTTGATCAAAACTCTGCGTTCCAAGTTGCTGACGGGGGGAGATGCACTGGGAACGAATCAGATTGCTCTTGAGTGGTGCAGGCAAAGACTCACGACAAGATGCCGCTGCGCTTACATCAGACCGGGCCACCGCTACATCAAGAGCGATGACGATGTGAATGGAAAGTCACATCTTCCAGAGTCGGACAAGATCTGAGACTTGGAAGCTGAGATGGAAGACCAAGGGAGCGATGATGGGGATGGAGAATTTGAGTTCGGCTCGGACGATGGACGGGACGACGCTGATATATATGGTTCGGAGGGTAGTCAAGGGTATACTACGCAGGAAGAGCAGAGCGAGATTGAGTGGGATGAAGAATTCAACTCCGAAGATGATGATGCAGAAGGCTGCGGATCGGACTGATGGTGGGGACGATGCTAACATCTAAGTGAGTTGTATTGCAATTTCCGATCTGAGCAGAGGGATGACGGAGAATGAATGTTTGAGTATGGAGATTTCGGCGTGGGAAAAATGTCTGCAATCTAGTAATGGGGTCTTTCGGTTCGATCGCGTTGGTCAATGTCCGCAATGCTGGACTAAAATCTGCAATGTTCGTATCCTTAAGTAGTTTAATTCTAATTTCCCTACGTTCTTGCCACCAAATCATTCAGCTTTCATAGCTCATCCTTGATATCCGCCTTCTCAGGCTTTTCCTCCTTCTTTTCTTCATACTCCTTCCCCTCCTCCCACAACCCCTCAATCTCCTGCTTCCCCTCCTTTTCAAACAATTTCTTCTCCCTCTCCTTGACACCCGCACCCTCCTCTGGTAACTCATGCTCCCCAAAAAACTTCAAAATAACCTCCGTAGCATCAAATTCGTTCGCATCAGCATCCTCCGCCATCGTCAGCGGCAACGGCACACTCGGCCACGTATGCTCCACACCATGTAGTAAATAATGCTGCAAAATAGGTTTGTCAAACACTTTCCCCTCTTCATCCTTGCACTCCCAATTATATTTATCCACTTTACCGTGGTTGAGTATTTCTTTTTCACCTTTATTGAAGGCGCAGTTATTGCGCTCGGCCCATGATTTTAACCAGCCGATTATACTGTAAGTAGGCCCATCGAAGGATTGCTTGCCATCGTATCCGACGATGTTGTCTTCATCCCCGTGGAATTCAATCATGGGTATGGGAGTTCTATTCGGGTTGCATAACTTGGGATCGAAGATCGTGTCTGGATCTACGGGGGTGCCTCTGAAGAATGCGCCGGAGGCGATGGCGTAGGCTGCTATGGAGGATGAGAGGGTTGGGTCGCAGGCTAGGAGGTTGACGAGACCGCCGCCGCCGGAGAAACCGACCGCGTAGATGCGGTTTAGGTCGATGCAGAAGGATTCTGTGATGTGGGTTAGGAGTTCGAGGGTGTAGGTTATGTCGTTGTTGCGTTTTAGCTCTGGGGAGGAGGGGTCGCCGCTCCATCGCAACTATTTTGTAGCTTTATGTTAGTGTTTTGTTCTTTTCCCCTGGTTCAAAGCCCTGTTCTTTTAACAGCGTATCGCTTCTGCTGTGATCCCTTAGAAATGGGCAAGGCTTACGTCTATACCATCAGGGAATACGGTAACGGCATTGTCATTTAACTTCCCATCGCTGAATTGTGTGACATGTTCGAAGGAGGTACCGTTTCTGTGTTTTCCGTGGAACGCTAATATCAAAGGAGCTGGTTCATAGTCCTTGTATTTTGGCGGTAAAGCAATTCGTATTCTTCTACGCATTTTGATGCCATATTGTCCCGCATCACTTTCGTGTGTGAATGATTTGGATGGTCCACCTGGAGTTAGACTGCTCTCTATAGTTTTCCCACAGCCTGGAGAAGCCCGTGGGGCTGCCCATACTGTGGTTAGTAGAGTTACGAAGAAGAGTTGGGAAAGGGGTCGCATCTTGAAGACAAACGTGGTAGCGAAATTGGGCAGCTGGGAGAACAAAGCAGAAAGACTACATGGTGACAGTACTCTGGATTAGTGGTAGTGAGTCGGCGCATTGATGTGGGTGTAAGGCCACCCTGGCATATGTCTAAAGTAATCTATTCATAACGGGGATGAAGAGGACTCGGAACATTGATAGCTTTAGGCGGCTTAGGTGTACAAGAAGACTGTCAGTTGTCATATAAAAATCAGAGTTGCAACATCAGAATCTGGTGGTTGCTCCTCCTGTAGGCTCTATCATTTTTCTGTCGCGTGTCTGTGTATTTCGAGAGGAATCTTTGAGTCTAAGGTCCAAGCTCTTTAATGATAGAAAACGGGAGACAGAGAGCGAGTTTATCAATGCTGAAAGCCAATTGAGATGGTGATATCACAGTATTAATCAGCTGTTGATAATTATCATCAAGATATCTAAGTCACAGGTAGAAGAGATGGTGATGTCGTGTAGTGAATTATTAGTGTATGTGGCTGAAATATCTATATCGGGTTTAACGCCGCGGGAAGCGCCGCTTGCACTTCCTTATTCCTTCTCACCAGTCCCCACTACTACTCCTCCACCACCAAACCATAATTCATAAAACAACCTGGAGTGGGCTGCCTGAAGCAATTACTCACAAACACTCGCTTTCTCGCAAACAAGATAACTCCGAACTCGCAAAGGCAGGCCTCCACCACGGCTTTCCTTCAGAATCATCAACAGTTCAAGATATGCGAAGGACGGCCGTCATAGTGAATTCCTTCCACATGTCAGAGCCATAGCACATTTTTCTTACTACAAAATCACTCTGCTGCCATGGAGCGGCAGAGAAAGCGTAAAATACTGCCAAACTGCTCAGGAATAAGTGAATAATATTAACAATGTACTAGTCGCATTGCGCGAACTTAATACAAAAGCCTGGAATGGGGAACAAGGTGAAATTGCACACGATTATGATATGGCATAGTTTTTGTTGACACATCCAGATGTTTTCCAAGTTTCAGGCGCCCTTGAAGCGAATCTAAAGAAGAACATGGCTTTCATCAAGCGTCTACGAACCTCGGTCAACCAACCCACCTTGAATACCTTCATCCAAGAGATCCGCACACTTTCTCTTCACAAATACCTCTCCGAGATTATCTCTGCCTGTTATGAAGGGTTATGTAAGCTCAAGTCTCCCGCAGACACCGCTGCTGGAATCGAAATTATCAGCGCTTTACATCAACGTTTTGGTCACGGTGATTTCACGGGATATCTAGGATGGATGATTGGGCGTGGATTGAGCACACCAGAGAAGTCGGCACTGAAGGCTCTCTCACAAGACGTACGCGATCGTGAAGAGAAGGATCGTCTTGCCAGGCAGAGGGTCCTTCTACGCGTTGCGACAGAGTTGTGGTTGGTGGGGGTGCTACGTAGCTTGGAAGATGTGATACGGCCGGATGAAGCAGGCAGAGGCAAGGACGGTGCAAAAGTCACTGACCCATCTGCGAAAGCGAAAGCTGGACCTAATGGCGTCAAGCCGGAGACTGCAAATGCCGACCCATTTCCGCTCGAGGTTCTCAAAGACCTTCTCGGACACGATCGCGACCATGTCAACTTGCCTTTGGTAGTACTTTTTGTCAAAACCTTTGCTTGGGATATTCTTGGAACAAGATCGGCTGCCGCGGAACGTAAAGTACTTGCTGGTGAGCGCACCAGGAACAAGATTGAAGAGACCGAATCCGCAAACTCCACCGAAGAAGATGAAATTCCCACAGAAGACCCGCCCATGGTCAATTCGGAGCTCCGCCAACTTTTCAAGAATATCTTGATCCGCTACTTTGAGGATGTCAAGACACATCTCCTTCGCGACCAAAAAGCCATCACCCTACAGAGACGTCGAAATGAGGAAGCATACGTTCGATCTGGTGAAGTCTTCGAGGATCGTCAAGCCAATTTCGATAGGCAAGTCAAAGTCCAGGAGCGACTCGTTGCCAATGCGCAAGTCTTGGCTGATGCGCTTGGAGTGGACATGCCCGATCTCAAGGAAAAGGACGCCTCTGCAAATGCTAGCGATAGTGCTATTGGTTTAGTGAAGACTGGCGACTATCTTCGTGGAGTGGGAGATGGACCTGGAATTTGGGAGGATGAGGATGAGCGTCGCTTCTACGAGAACCTCACCGACCTCAAAGATCGCGTCCCAGGAATCCTGCTCGAAGATGGTAAAAAGAAAAAGGCAGATGCCGATGAGCAAGTTGGGAAGAAGAAGGAGGACAAGGCAGAAGGTGACAAGGCTGTGGCAGCTAGCACTGATGGCGAGGACCAATCAACCGCTATCGCAAACAAAGCTGTTGGTGCTCAAGTCGATGCTCTTTTGGCACGGCTACCCGAGCTCACCGGGAAAGATGCTGTCGATCAGCTTGCCATTGACTTTGCTTTTCTCAACTCCAAGGCTTCTCGCAATCGACTGATCAAAGCTGTTCAGGAGATTCCTAAAGGACGTTCTGACCTCTTGCCCCTCTATGCACGCTTGGTTGCCACACTCAGCAAGTACATGCCGGATGTTGCACAAGGTTTGGTCTCCTATCTCGACGACGAGTTTCGCAGTCTCCAGCGCCGCAAGACCAAGGAGTTTCTTGGTCAGGTCCGCACTCAAAATGTGCGCTACCTGACAGAATTGACCAAATTTGGTGTCGTTCCCGAGCATGTCATTTTTCATTGCCTGAAGGTTGCGCTCGACGATTTCTCTCGCATGAATATCGAAATCATCTCGAACTTGCTTGAGAATGGAGGGCGTTACTTGCTTCGCAACCCTGAGACTGCACCTCGCATGACTTCATTCCTCGAAACTCTTCAGCGCAAAAAGGGCTCTCAGCATCTTGGTCAACAGGAGCGCATGCTGATCGAAAACGCCATGTACTACGTCAACCCGCCAGCTCGCGGTGCCATTGAGCAAAAAGAGAGGAGTCCATTGGAGATGTTCATCCGCAAGCTCATATACATGGACCTACGATTTGCTCGCATGAACCAAATTATCAAGCTCGTACGAAAGCTCCACTGGGAAGAGGACGAGGTCACTTCTGTCATGCACAAGGTCTTCACGAAACCGGGTAAGATTCGCTACACTAACCTCCACCTCCTGTGCGAGTTGCTATTCTCGGTTCGCAAATACCATCCGGAACTTGTGGTCTTAGTCATCGATGACGTCCTTGAATCCATTACTTTTGGTCTGGAGAACAACGACTTTATTTTCAATCAGCGCCGCATGGCTGAAGTCAAGTACCTTGCCGAACTCTACCTGGAATCGCTCGTTGACTCTCCACTTATCTTCGACATGCTCTACAGGCTGATCACATATGGACATGAGAGCGGGATCCCGAAGCCTGATGTTATTGTGTCTATAGATTTGCCAGACGATTACTTCCGCATTCGCCTGGTGTGCATTCTACTCGAGACCTGCGGCACCGTCTGGAACAAGGGTCCTGCCAAGAAGAAGCTTGAATTCTTCCTCGCTTTCTTCCAGTACTACGTCCAGACCAAGGATCCCCCACCATTGGATACAGTCTTCCTCATCCAAGACACCCTTCGTGATATAGCCCCTCAGTGGAATTGGCTCGACACTCTAGAAGAGGCTAGCAAGTTCTTTGGTGAAACGGTCAAGCAAAATTACCAGCCAAATACGGCAGAGAAACCCAGTGAAGCAGACGAAGCCGACGACGACGTTCACAAATCCGGCTCTGACAGCGACGATGAAGATCACGAGAGTCGCAAAGCTCGTGATGCGGATCGCATCTCTGAAGGTGAGGAGGTTGCAGAAGGCGAGAGTTCTCCCGCCCCATATAGCGACAACAGCGACGAAGAGGAGCACATTATCGTCACCCGCAAGGAGGATGAGCGTGACCCTGAGGCGGACGCGGATTTCGATCGCGAGCTTTCAAAGATGATGGCCGAAGGTGCCGAAGCCCGCAAATTCGAACGCAAGCAAATTTTCGACGTCCCGCTACCTATGCGCCGCAAAGCCGCCGCCGAGGGTGTCAACTCCTCCACCGATGAGCAGCAGCAACAAGAGCAGCCCGGCACACCTACCTTACCAGAGGCTCCTCTTACACCCAGCACGATGAAGTTTTCCCTGCTGAGCAAACGCGGTAACAGACAACTAACCAAGCAAATCGACTTGCCTGCAGACTCCAACTTCGCCGTCGCCATGCGCACAAAACAGCAAGCAGAAAAGGAAGAACAGCAACGTATCAAGAACTTGGTGCTCAATTACGATTTGACCACCACCGATGAGAACGACGGCGTCAACGGTGATTACTCCATTTTTTCTGGCCCCAACCCTAACAAACCCTTTCATACTCGCTCCTCTTTGTATGGTAATAAAACCACAAGCGGTGGTGGCGGTGGTAGCTCCGTCAAACCCCCCCTCAATGGTGTGAACAAGACAGTCAAACCTAACATTTCATCAACAACTCAAGGACTCGACAAACAACCTCAATCGCCATATACTACGCCCAGACTTGACAAAGCCGGCAACAACGCCCGCAACCAGCGCGCGAGGAAGTTGCAATTGAAAGATGTTGAATGGTACGACAAGACCAAACCCCCACCCACTGCTCAAGGTGAAGAAGTCGAAACGCGAAATGATTCTGCCAGCCCGGAAGAGGCAAAAACGCAGAGTGGCTACGCGCCCATATCGACTTCCACCTCTCAACAAGCAGTACCCTCCCACCCCAACGCACGGCGCGGCGGAAATGGCTATTTTGGCGGCCGTCGCGCTATGAAGTTTATTGGCTGATCATGTTGGGGTTACTCACTTTTGTGGGGCCCTTTTACAATTACAGGACTTGATTTTATTGCGCATTGATATGCATCATCTACAACTCTATGCATTGGCATGGGCATTAACTTCCCTCCCTCATATCGAATTAGCGATTCGAGCTCTTCGCTGAGCAATTCCAGTCAACGACCTGAGCGCCGCCGAAGCGATTTGGGATTCAATATCAAATGGTCGAGCGACAGCGGTTCTCAAAGCTGTGCTGCGATAGGTGGGCGTATAAACCGGAGGCAGGCACATACCGCCGGGTACCTCATCATCCTAGCACTGGGCACGACAACCCCAGCGGGACAGTTCTGTAGTATTACCAGGGTAGGATTGGAGGAAGCAGAATGCTAGAGGATTGGGGGAAAGCCCGTTGCGTGGGTCATGAATGGCTGATGTACCCTTTTTGATTTAATCCCTTCATTCCCTTTTTTAACCAACCCGAAAAAAAAGACCAGACTGATACAGTACTTGCGTTTGCAAATGCGGTTTTGCTTTTACACACTCACACTCCTTTACAGATTTTTTGACGCGGGTAGCCAGACTCTGGACGACATGGGGTGGACGTCGGAAAGAAATGAAATGTTTTGGTTGCCGTATATGTGCCACTACTTGGTGATCTGATATTGTGTCTGACGGGGCATTTCTTACTCATTTGCAATAAGACAGCATATGACTATTACAGTAGTAAGTAACAAACCAGACTTCAGTGGTCATAAGCATATGGCGTTGGGACACAACTGCACACAAAAGGATATAGACTGAAGCAGAAGCTCAAGTTATCAGTTATGATACATTATTCTTACACTATCCTTACAGGATTCTCGACCTTCAGACACAGGTCGAGTTGAGTCATCACATCATTGCGCCAGCATCCACAACTCCAGCGCTTTAGAGACAACCTCGAAGCACCAGGAGACATCAACTCTATCCCCTAGAACTGTATCCCACACCATGACCCTCACCCTTCCCCTCCCCCATAAGCCCCTCACTCATAACCCTCTTCAAATCTTCTTTATTATACGACTGTCTCCTATCGAAACCCGGCTTGCCACCCTCGTTTTCCAACTTATTCTCATTCTCCTTAGCATTGGCCCCCTTATTCTCATTCGCCCCTCCCAACGCTGATGCCGGCAAGAGTATATCCCTCGTCCTCTTCTCACCCTCCCTACTACCGCGTCTACCCAGTTCAGAACCTATCCCGTCAAGGCCTAAGCTATCCATTTTCTGGAGGACTGCTTGTGTTGTGCCCCGTGAGAGGGTACCGCCTGGTAAGCCCGTGAAGTGAGGAGTTGTTCCATCGGAAGGGTACGGTGGTTCGGGCTGTGGTCCACCACCCCGTGGTCCTGACGTGTTGTCGTTTGCTGACGAAGGATCTAGGAATGTGGAGTTTTGGTTTGTGGGTATTGGTGGGGTGATTGGTGTGGGTTTCCCGGCTGAAGAGGTTTGGATGGTGGAGTTGAAGGTGAATGCTGCTTCGGCTTCTGTGAGGGTGTTTGGGGTGAGGGCTTCAGTGACGTTGGCGTGGTCTTGGGCGTTTGTACCGGACATTTTTGTGGTTGTATTTCTGAGGGGTCCTTATGTGTTAAGACTTGGGACGGGGATACGGGCTTCTTGACCGATTTGTGACCAACGTATTCGTTGTGAAGGAACTGGGGGATTTGTTTTCTTGTCTTAAGGTTCAGGTAATTTTGTTCTGGCTGAGATTTGGGTAAACAAGACTGAGGCAATCTCTTTTGCGAGGAAAGAGTCAAGGGCTTATAATATAGAACTTGTGGAAGAAAAGGAGAAAGGAAAGCACGATCATATTTATTTGTGGTCACTCATCTAGAGGGAAGGGGTTAAACGGACCGACGTCATATGCCCTGCATCATCGCTTCACGGACCCCTGATGCATACTTCCTACTCACGCGGGGTAAGTACATTATTTTTTCGTACATCTGTGGCATTGCCGTGGCTACCTTATGGCACAGCAAATTTTAGAAAAATATGGTACCGTTTTGAGCGGTGCAGAAAGCGGAGCCTGGCGCCGAGGCTGTGGGTTTTCTTGTAAGGCTGTCCATAAAGGGAAATGGGTTTTCTTTTTTGACGATAGCTTGGGACTTGCCACGTAAACAAGACCATACGACAGGAGTGATTTGGGATACAGGTGCAAGATTGAAGCATTTTTCTTTTCGGTTTGCCAAAAATTGTGCAGTCAACCAAGAATGGAAATAATGTTGCTTTTTACACAGTTCAATGAATATCCAAACAATCAAATTAGCTACACCTGCTCGTTGACAAACAGACCAGCCATACCCTGCCCAGTACCGATGCACATACTAGTCAGAAGAATCTTTTTCTTTTGCCTCCTCGCCTCACTAAGACCTGTTACAATCTGCCTCGTACCCGTGCAACCAAGAGGATGGCCCAGTGCAATAGCACCACCCCTGATGTTCATCTTCGAATGATCAATCTTGAGAGTATTCAAGCAATACACGGCCATGGACGCGAACGCCTCATTCAATTCGATAACATCCATATCATCGATGGTGAGGCCGAATTTATGAAGGAGTTTAGGAATGGCAATGGAGGGCCCAATACCCATGATTCGGGGTGGGAGACCTGCCACTGTCGCTCCGACGAACTTGGCTAGAATGGGTTGACCTAAGGACTCCGCCATGGAGCGGCGCATGAGAAGAACGGCAGCAGCGCCATCAGTAACTTGGGAGGAGTTGCCACCGTGGGAGCGGTCGCCAAAGGGGAGGAAGGCGGGTTTGATCTTTTGGAGGGCTTCGTACGTGGTTCCCCACCTTGGACCCTCGTCCTTTGTGAGGGTGACGGTGGTTTCCTCGCCAGTCTTTGGGTCCTTGACTACAGTTGTGATGGGCACGATCTCGTCGTCAAACCAGCCCTCCTTTTGTGCCACTTCCGCGCGTCGGTACGATTCGTAGGCGTATCGATCTTGCATTTCTCGCGTGATGTTGAAGTCTTTGCCTACGTTTTCGCTAGTCTGGCCCATGGGTTGCATGCAGTCTTTTGCTTCTTGGTTGGCGGTGATTTCGTCTACGAAGGGACGGGTGAGGCGGTCACCACCGTCGCTCATAGACTCGGCTCCGATGGCTAGACCGCAGTCGATGCTGCCGAGGGCGATTGCGTTGGCGATATCTTGAGTAGCTTTGAGGCCGGAGGAGCAGAAGCGGTTGACGGAGGCGGCACCGGTTGTGTTTGGGAAGCCGGCCGCGAGGGAGGCGGCGCGGACGTAGTATGCGGCTTTGGCGTCGGAGACCTGAATTCGTTAGTATATACAAGTCTGGTAGGGGAGTGTGATGCTGCAAACATTTCCCAATGCGATGTCCTCAACGAGAGCAGGATCCAAATTGGAGCGTTTGACAACCTCTTTCAATAACTTGACAATGATGCCGTCGAGATGCGTATCCTTGAATCCACCCTTCTTACCCTTGGTCAGAGGAGTTCGAATAGCGAGAGTGATAACAACATCGTCCGGATTCTTTTGTGTGCTGCAATGAAAAAGATTAGCAATCGCTTTTCTACACAAAAGTGTAGCTGTATTACAAGCTACAAGCCGCGGGGTATTTACATGACATCAAGAGCGCTGCTTGAGGAACCCGTAACCTGCTGAGCAAAAGCCTTTAGTCTTTCTACAGCCATGATATATAGAATATGCAATTGCAAACGTTAACGATATGCAATAGAGAATATGTGAGTTGTGGAGGAGAGAAGAAGTGGTTGTGGCAAGAGAAAGTCTGGAGAACGGCTGGAGGTTAAAGTGGAGTTCATGAGCCTCGGATATACTATTGCATATTGACAGCACCTCGGAGGGAGGCCAAACTTTCCTCTGCTGGGATTGCAAGAAAAGTACGGAATAATCTAGGGTAGATTTCGGATCCGTGAGGCAGTCTAGCGGTTCTCCTAGTACTCTTCTATCTGAGGTTGTTCTCTGTTATTTGATATTTCACGTTGCTGTGCTAGAGTAAGCATGTCGGGTATTTTCAGCTCTGCACTTGAACCCGCTTCATAGCTGGAAAAGAACACTGCATAGGACGAGCTTTGATATATATTCGTTCTGACAATAAAGCGCAAGAAACTTAATGTTGGGTGGTGATGGTTTGTTACAAAAACTCGCGCGAGGCGCTCCCGTCCGAGGAACACATTAGGGAGCTAAACCTATTCTGTGCAGACCAACTATTCCCTTTTAGGATTGTCTTATCCTGTCTCTACGGGGTCGAATTAAGCGGCCGAAATTGGACTCTCAGCTTTAAGGATTACAGCACCCACACATCAGGTTGTAAGAACCTAAAAACTCCCTGGTATAAAACTATAGTATAGCTTAACAAGTCTTAGGATTTTTAGAATTATTTATTCGTTGGACGTTGAGATATTCCGAATAATATGGGTCGTTTTTGCTCGAGGCGCACGAGCCAAAATCGGTCGGTTATTTTGACACCGTAGAGACTGTACCACACCTTAAATCGTTAAATTTCAGCTATTTCAGCAACGATGAGCAAGGACTGGACTGAGAATCGTGAACTAGTTACGCAGTTGGCGGGTACCTGATGTCTCTTATTTGGCAGTAGACGGAGCCGCCTTGAATGGTCTACGTACGAGAAGGCTACCCGATATGTAGCTGGTGAACACGAGGAGTCGATTGCGTTGGGTCCTTCATCTTGCCCATTTGATGATTCATGTGTTTGATGTTGCAGCTTAAGCTGTAGAAGATACCAGCGAAGTCTCCCAGGGTCTTACATCTGCTCTCCTCCAAACATTCCTCGAAGCCGACATTCCACAAACCAGCAAGAAGAACAAGTGCGTGCTTGGAGTCCTCATATCGTCTTGCCTTTCCTATATGTGCTGGCCATCAACTCGAGACCACAATATGGATCAATAATGCCTATATCTGTGTGTCGTCCTAACCTCAGAACTTTTACTCTTTTTGCAATGGCTTTGCAGTGGTACTTTCCCTACTCTTCTCCCGAGGATCCCCTGCACTCGTCGCTGTCAGAGATAAAGCGACCCGCTATTTCATCCCACAAAGAGCTATCTGAATCGCTACTCGAGTCACTTTCCGAGTCGCTTCCCGAGTCGCTCTCCGAATCGCTGTCCGAATCGCTCTCCGAGTCACTGTCCTGACCTTCCTCGCTACTCTCTGCACAGAAATTCTTTTCGTTGTTCAGATTGGACGAGTCCAAAAGCCCAGTGACCCAAGTTTTACCATGCTCATCATAGTCACAGACTAGTCTCTTCATGTCCCGGCGGTAGAATACTTGAGTCGTACCCAGTTTGTCCCCATTCTTCAACATGTGAGCCCGAAGAAAGGCAAAGAAGTGCCGTCCGGCTTCCAGATCCTCCTTCTGCTCATGAGGTATCAGGAGAGCTTCTTCAAGGGTTACACTGAGTCTACACAACCCTTTTATTTCCATGAACGCTTTCCACATCGTTGCCAGTCTGTTAGTTTGGCCATCTATGTCGCTATATAGCTCGACAGATAGTGGCCATACCCAAGGATTTTGGCGCACATCAGGAAAGCTGCAATCCACGTTGAGCTGCAAGTGACGAAGGTCCAGATCGTTCTTGAGCATGTTGATGAGAGGGCCAATTTCGGTGTCTTCTTCCTCGACGTCGCTAATGTAGAAATGGAGCGATCGGATATGTTTCAATGCGCGTGCTGGTCTGTGTTGCAGGAAGTGCAGAGCGCTTAGACGTGAGAGTTTATACGAGGGGAATGCGAACGTGTTCTGTGCGTAGAAAATCTCGCTGGCCTCTGCATACAATTGCCAACAGGCCAGGAACAAAGAGAGTCGACGAGATACACTTCGAGCGGTGAAAAGATTCGGGAGTTGGATTACATTGCGAGTATTGCCGGGGAGGAAAGCGGCGTTAGAACTAGTGTAGGTGTGCTTCTCGTTGGATTTTGGATCAGGACAATTTCGACCTATTTTGATCTCCCAGCCAGCCCTTATAGCCCTCAGAATTTTGGGAGCTCAAGAGTAGACACGATATTCACATCGCCCTTTTCCACCAATATTTGCGCGTAGACTAGGTTGCGGAGTTCTCTAGGAAGTTCCAGGAAGGGAAATGACCATGAACGGCCTGGTTCCGGGGTTTTCTCATGATTCGCCATCATTCAGCAGAGATGGTAAACGACTGGGTTTTTTTCAATAGTAAGTTCAAAACTTACAGAAAGATGTCCAGTGCCAGTGACTTTTATTTGTTAACAGTCGAAAAAGATGGGGAGCTAAGCTCAAATGTAGATATAGGGATTAAACGTGGATCTCTCGTGATCCTCACATCTACCTTGTAGATACCTCTCCTACCTTAAGGTTTCGCTGAAGCTCCAACTTCACCTTCAGTCGATAAGGTAATCAGGCGCACATAGCTATCATTACCAGACCTCTCAAAGTGAATTAGATTGTGTATTTCGCCGATGATTTGATCTGTAAATTCATGTGGTGAGAGGCGTCAAGCCCCTGAGCGCTCCGAGTCCTCATCGTCACATTTCAAGCTTTGGTCACATCAGATATATCATAAGTGCCGCACCAAAATTCAAGTAGCGATTTGCAGCGCGTTCGAAGATGTCGCATTGACTCCCTAACCACCCTAAATATCGAATGTAGCACCATGTGGTCTACATCGACAGAGATTGAAGGACTTTTGGGATAACGCATAATATCTTTTGGGAATTACTGAGCAAGGAATCCTCCATCTGCTGCTATGCATACGCCAGTTATCCAGCTTGCGTCGTCACTTGCTAGAAATACTGCCGGACCTGCGATATCGTCCGGGTTTCCTAGGCCCTTCAATGGCTGTCTAGCTTCGATTTGGCCTCTGGCCTCTGAGTTTTGAGCCATAGCAGAGATCATTGGTGAGTCGGTAACTATCTGATTCATCAGATTTTCTTTCTTTAGATACGATAGTCGTATATGATTGTACTTACATCCTGGGGCGATGGCATTGACATGAATCCCGAATGGTGCATAATCAAGTGCAGCTGTCCTCGTCATGTTGACCACCGATCCTTTGGCACTTGAATAGGCAATGGCGCCCGACTTGCCCACTGCACCGAGGACAGATGCTATGTTGATGATCCAGCCTCTATCGCCGTTGGGGTATGGATCCTGCTTCATCATCTGTATGCCAGCATACTTGCAACCAAGGTAGACACCGAACGAATTGACACGCATGGTCGAATGATATCGCTCCGAAGGTGAATCATATATAGGCAAGGGTTGATGGGCTTCGATGGCGATGCCAGCGTTATTAACCATACTGAGATATGTGTTGGTGAAGGTTCTTTCTCTTTGTGCTATCCACATACATACATGTCGATTTTTCCAAACTCAATTAATGCCGATTGGATCATAGCTTGCACATTGTTCTCATCGCTAACATCTGTGCTAGCAAAGATGCTTCTTCCGCCATTTCGTGTGATCAAGTCATGCGTTGCCTCACTGCTTTTGCTGGTTCCAGAGCCCAGGTCAGCGCACACAACAAGCGCCCCTTCTGCTGCATATCGCAAAGCAATTCCACGACCTATCCCACTGGATGAACCAGTGATGATGGCAACCCGATGTTCGAGTCGTCTATGAGAGTAGAAGCGAGAGTTGTTGTGAAAACGATGTGAAAACCCATGAGCGAGGCGGCGGCACAGCAACATATCCAAGAGCTTTCGCTGGGGCGTAAAGGCGACTATGTGCTATATCGGGCAAATGATGATGACGACGCCAAATCCAATTATCTCATCTGATTACAGTTAAGCAAAAATGCACTGCTCCGACCATGTCCGGTTTGCGGACCATCACCCGCAGCCTCGAGTTTACTATGGAACTTCATCCGCCAGCGTCCTACGGGATCTTTCCGCATAGAGACAGTTATGCGCCTACGAGGCTTAAACTATACCCCGGATTTGATCTCCCCGCAAATTGTTCTTGTCTGGTTGGGGTTCCAGGTCGTGTATCCCGCACTACTCCTTACCTGGATTGATGTATAAAGGAGTAACTCACGGATAGACACACACCAACAAGCTCTCATCTACTATAAATTATCAGGCCAGTCTCGCACTAGATCTCTATTAGGTCATCTACAAGACTCCTCAAAAGATTCAACATTAACAATGGCTCCTAACAGAATCGATGTGCACCACCATTTGGTCCCAGATTTTTATGCTAATGGTAGGACTCAGCTTTTGTTGATGATACCAAACTAATACTTGACAATAGCGGTAGTAGCAAGCGGCGGTGACCCTTCCGGCTGGGAGATACCCAAGTGGTCAGTGCAATTGGACGAGGCCTTTGCTGAGAAACATGGAGTGGCAACAAGCATGCTATCCCTTACAGCACCAGGAGCGTGTATTCTGAAGGATCCTGCGGCGTGTGCTAAACTTGCTCGCGACACCAATGAGTACATGGCCGCAATGCGTAACGAGGAGCCAAGCACACAAGCAGTCGCATCACCATCCACATAGATCTTGTGGGTAATATTTCCATGCTTGTCTCTTCGAATAAACATCTGCCACCCCAGCATACTTATCCACAAGCCATCCTCAGCATCAATACATATACCATCAATGCCACAGAAGCGATCGAAGGGCTTGCGCGCCATCGGTGCAAGGTCGTGGGTATCCCAGATTGCTTGTCTATGTGTTAAAGCGCCAGTATCATTGTCGAGTGAAAATTTGAGTAGATCGTAACTGAAGGTGGCGCCGAGATACAGATTTTTGCCAGTAGCATCAATAACAATTCCATTCGGAAATACAATATCCTCTGCTACGCTGGTCACTCGCTGCGTTTGCGGGTCAACCATAAGCAGTCGTCCTGGTCGAGGGGCCTCGCCATGTAAAACCCGCGCTCCGGTGTCGTCGATGAAGACATGTCCCTGATGGTCGATAACCATATCTCCACATTAGCCAGTCATGACAGATGAGAGCTCGGCATACAACTCGCTGCTCCCTGTATCAAGCTGGTAGCGATGGAGTTTGGCGTCGAACATGGAGGATGTGATGAGTGTATTGGCATCCAAGAAGCACATTCCATTAGGCTGATTCTCGACGACTTTCAGTACATCAGGTTTCCCGGAAGAGTCGATAGTGTAAATTTTACAGCCAATCATATCGGAGATGTAGAGTTTGCTGCTTGGGGCGTGCCACCGGGGACTCTCGCCAAAGATGAGACCTTCTGCCCATGGCTGAGGTGTAAGGGTGATTGGAGTGGTGCTTTGGGTTGCCATGTTTAGTAGTAGTGCTGCGATGTTACCTTTGAGTGGGCTGAGGATCAAATCTTGAGAATTCCGTTATCACTCCTGTTTATCTTTATCTAATGGGGTTTACCATAGAAGCGGTATACATTCCGGATTTGGAAAACCGGGGCTTACATCTGGAGTGGAGGTACGGGGAAGGTGATGGTTTGCGGATTATCACCCGCAAACCGTTCTAGACAGCAACACTAAGTCACTTGAGCGATAGTCAAGACGTTGGAAGTTGACCAGATCAGTCAATATCGTCCATTTCAGGGGCATTTGGGCTACGAATTTCTTTGAGCGCGAAGATGTGGTAGAGAAGTGACACTTCTTGCTGTTTGAGAATGATCGGTTGGAAAAGGTTGTGGTGGAAAAATAGGGACACGCTTGATTGATAATAATGGATTCCGCTAGTTTGGTGGCGTAATTAGCGTGCTCGGACAGATATTTGCGGGGGAACCACGCTAGATCTAGGTTCTCATAATAATAAGACGTGAAGACGTCCATCATCAGCGCCAGTGACCAGTGAAGTTCACAACGGTGAGAATGGCCTATCAGAATGACTGAACCAAAGCCAAAGCGCAGGAAAGTAAGTCTGGCATGTGGTGAGTGTAGAGAAAGAAAGCGCAAATGTGACGGCCTGCAGCCTGTTTGTGGAGGATGTGCTCGACGAAAACCACAGCCGACTTGTTTGTATACAGATGAGAACTTGAAGCGTGGGAGCTCCAGGTATGGTCCATTAAATTACTTCGAAGCGGCATCTAATGATCATGCCAAGCTATGTTCAATCGCTACGTGATAGGATCCGAGAATTAGAAGAAGACGCTGCTGCGTATGCAAGATCTTCAGCTGGACCACCATCACCACCAGCCTCTGAAACAGTCCAAGATCCACGCACTTTACCAGAGCATACCGTGATCACAGAGTTGGAGAGACATTCACTGAGCCTTGATTGTTTCAATACTGAAGAAGTCCACCCCGTTCTTGATTGGCCTACTGCCCCGTCTTTGCCTGATCAGCCTTTCGAGTCTATTAGCTCCCCACGATCAACAAGTAAGACGGTTACCAATTCCAGTCTCGATTTTGATGAGTGTGGCATCAATTCTGGATCAAAGACGACCCAAAGTTCCGAAATTGAGGATTTGACCGAAGCAGAAGGCGAAGAATATGTTGGCATAGGAGTAATGGGCACCATGAGCGGTGGCCTTTGTTCTGAATGTAGAGGCTTGCGAGGTGAGAAGAGCGACTACTCTGCCCCATCCAGCGTGGTGGACTTCGATCGCCAGATTCGTCACTGGACTGTACGTCCTGCCGCAAGCCGATATGTTTTCCCATCGACAATAGACGCCACACCCAAGATATGCCGCTGCTCACCGAGTGAAACAATTCCCGCTCCACTATTCGAGACAGAGGTTAGTATCCCTCCTAGAGCCACTGCGGATGCTCTAGTCGGAAGCTATTTCGAGCGAGTACATCGGCTTTATCCCTTTTTGCATCAACCAACATTCATGAAAAGCTACCTCCAACTTTGGCAGCCTGTTTCCAACCATAAGAATAAATGTCGGCGTATTACGGACAGCAGGTTATTCCACGGTCTACTGAATGCAGTCTTTGCCCTCGGTTCTCGATTTTCATCATATCTTGAGCTGACGGAGAGGATCTCTACGAGTGAGGTCTTCTATTCTCGGGCCATCAAGTCCTTGAACCTTCAACTGCTAGAGCGGGGTAATATAGAATTGGTTCAAACTTTGTTACTGACTGCCCAATATTTACAGAGCACCCAGATGTGGGGAATGTGCTGGAATATGGCTGGCCTTGCAATTCGCGTTGCACAAGGTATTGGTCTCCATCCCCCTTCACCCGATACGACAAAGAATACAACTAAAAAGTCTTTGCCTTCCTTGAACGATGAGATGCGGAAGAGAGTTTGGGGTGGTTGTGTCATTTTAGATAGGTATGTCTAGCGGTAAAGGACCAAAAATTAGGTTCTCACCCATCAAAACATCCAGTGGCAGCATCGTCGGCTGACTTGGTTCCAGAGTATTAGCAATGGTTTATGGAAAGCCGCCAATGTTGCATCCGAGTTCCACTCGTTCTTTTATCAACAATTTGCCATCCATGACCGACGAAGAGCTGCTTGATACTCCCGAAAAATCCATAGAGTTACAGGCGCCAACGGAGATTGATTGTTTCGTTCAATCGCTAAAATTGATCCATTATCTGGGCGACATACTTGACTCACTACACATCGAAACCCCTGATCAGGTAGTTCTAGATGGCATTCAGAGCGGTCTAGGGACTGCGCAGTTCGAGAGGATACTAGATAGAGATTCAACACTTGCAAATTGGCAGAAGCAGCTTCCGATACATCTCCAGATTCGCGATCAGCTACCTGGTTCTCCATTTTGGCGAGAGTCTCGAGTGCTTCGAGCTCGGTATGAGAAGATGAGTTCTGATCTATAATTCATGTACTGATGAGTTGGTGTCAGATATCTCCATATGCGTATGTTTCTACTTCGGCCTGTGCTACTGGCATTTCTTCAACAAGGCCACAGTCCAGCACCTTTCCATGATGTAGACGAATCTGTTCAGCATAGCGTAGAGCTTGACCGGCTAACGCGAGTATCAACCATTTGTATCACTGTCACTAGAGCCTTGATTGATCTGATTCACACGGACGTTCATAATGGCCAAGATTTAGCAATCGTGTGGTGGTATGGAGTATACTGTAAGTGCCGTTTCAGATGTACTTGAATGACGACACTGAGACTAACAAGACCGTAGATATTTATACTTGTGCAACCATCATCCATGCTGCACGTCTTTTTCCTTTGTTGCTGGAATATGGCAGCGTCAAAACATTGCAAGAAATCTTTTACGAATGCTTGCAGTGTCTGGACAAGTATGAAGTCTATGGAGTGCCCGCCAAAAGATGCCGCAGTACATTAGCAATGCTTGAACGACGAGCTTTTCCCGCAGGAGCAAGTAAGTCCACCCATAATCTGAGTGCGAGCGGAGCTCTGAAATGAAGAGACCTGACGTATACATTCAAGTTACGGAAACCACGACTAGCCCGCACAACAATCTCATACCCCAGACCGGTGATTCCTTAGACTTCGAGAATTTCGATCTAGGCTCGTTTTTGAATGATCCTTCATGGAATGAATTTCCTCCAATGTACGATGTCATTGACACTAATGCCTTTCTATCGACATTGATGCCGTTCGGAGAGAGTTCCGCCGGATGAAGCTATCGGCATCTATGGTACGCTCAGCCCAGGTTCAGCACTAACAACTACATACGAAAGATGGTCAATTCTTAGCCTTACGCGTGCTCTTACTCATCAAAACGTCCGTTCTGATATCAAAGACTCACTAAGGGGATCTGATCTTGTCTGGCATCCTGTCGAAAACCCATAATATCGAGTACAGTCAGCAAACAGTAGATTATCCACTAAGTAAGGTGCTGGTATTTCTTGTGGCATTCACTGCCAAGTTGTTATCAGCGAGCCATCGAATCAAGCTTCGTGAAACAACAGCGTTGCCATGACATGGAACTTCTTACTGTTGCGTTTTTGCGGTTGAAGGGAGAGGTTCGCGGGTTTGGACTAAAATCAAGCTTCCGCTTGTGTTGCCCCCCTGCTATTCTTGAGCCTAGACTTGAGCAAGAATTACCATATCGAAAAGAGCAAAAGTTCGTATGGAAGGCAAGCTGTATTTTTGGCACTTCCTGCAGCAGGCTGGGCACTGACGAAAAGCTTGACGCATTGATGGGAGGAGTAGCCGGTTCGATTTCCAGTATTCTTTCTTTGGTGGTAGAAGATTTGACACATTTCAGTCGCGCAAAATGTAATATTAACAGTACTAGCCATTGTTATGGGTAACTATCTTTTCGCTTCGCCTATCAGAGAAGCGTCTCCTGCTCTTCAGTCGATGCATCCGCTGGACAAGATTTGTCAAAGAACTCCCACCTGTCAAGATGAGGAAGGAAACCTTTGAGGGAAGCTGCAAATAAAATTCGTTACATTTGCTTGAAAGGTCATGGCGAATCAGCGGATTGGTAAACAACGGGAACAGATCCCGACAACCCTAACACTCTTGCTTGTGGGAGCTGTGGGAGGCGATCTTGAGGGGAAGAGGTCCACGCTGGTGTCCAGGTTTATGACTTGGTGACCAAGGATGTTCATAATAGTCATTTGGACTGTATGTCAAATGGTCTTGTGGGTCGTAGACAGGAGAGGTAAGAGTTCGTATCTTTGAGCAGGGGATGTTAAAGATCTACTTTCGGGCTATGAAATTGCATCCTTACGGTACCGACACCAAAGTACAGTCTTGAAATAACTAGTGTTTGTGGAATCAACTATGGGGTGACCAGGTAAGTTAGCTCTGAGTATCGGGTGTGCAAGCTTTCTCATCAACTGCTCTGCGATCACCGCCTACGGGGGTTTGGTTAATTGTAGTACCTAGCCCGTCTTACGACTTAGATCTGGTTTCTTGTATACGAGGGTACACGTGTCTTGGTGGAGTGTGAACCCGGAAATCGTGGCTCGGCCTCCAGTGCCGTAAATAACACGGCATAGAGAGCAACATCCTTGCAATTTTGTCGGTGTAGATGCCCTACAAGGACTTCAATTACCGGATCAGAATGGCCAACCAGAAGCTCTGGAAGGTCGAGATAGGCAAAATAACTGCATTGAGGTGAATTAAATTGATGAATTGGCGTTCATGCAGGGGTTTCGAAACAGACACCACTGGAACACCATGAGTATGGCGAGAAACACGCCGCGACGAGCACTGTCGACTTCACTGTCCCACGATATGACGGGTAAGGGGAAAGAGCAATAGAATACGGGTGATGTGCAACCTTCCTTTTGTGTGAGGTTGGATTCAGGAACGCTCGCATCTGGCAGAAGGAAAGGCGGGCGGATAAACGGTTAGGGCGTATTTTGTGGAACGCTATTTACAGCCTTACGGACCGGTAGACTAGTGCAGAAGCCTCCGCTTCTTGACTCTGATTGAACTGCACGACTTCTCTGGCTGCAAGCATTGTAAGCATCGACTAGATTAAATCAACCGTTGAGCAGTGCTACAGCTGTCGTTGTCTTACCCGTCAGCACCATGACTTCCCCGGAGACCGGCAGTTGGGCAGGACGGAAGACGTTGCGGCAATGGCCTAGTGGAGATCACAGCTTTCTTCGACAGCCGTGGAAGGGCAGGGGTTTTCCTGTTTCTTTGAAAGTTTGACAACCCAGGTCTGCTACGTCTCATTGGCCCGATAGTATTGTAAGTATCTGAAAAAGCCCTGCAGCGTTGTTGTCTGCATTGGTCCTCCTCTGGCTGAGGAGGCAAATGTTGCAAAGACCATATCCCTCTTGCTCACTAGTGCTTTAACCGTGGAGCTATCGCCCTCCCGCAGTGTGGGGTTTTGCAGGTGTAACAGGTCACCAAACACAGGTACCGCTTGTATACTGCTGCTATCCTCTTTTCATCCTTTCCTCTCCAATTTCCGGACTATAGTGGTGCGCTCTCTTTGTTTATCCGCGAGTGTTATTGCGTCCTCGTCTCAATTCCTCAATTCTCAATTTAGCGCAAATGCGCAGAAACAAACAACTCATTGGGCTTAGAATACGGGCTGAGACGAACTTATCATGAGCTCTCGGACAATTACAAGCGTCGTTACTGCAGATACTATAGCCCTCAATGCCGCCATCTTTGGCTACGCTGGACATTCCATTGTTACCCCTCATCAGGCCATACAGCAGATCTGGTGGTCAGATGAGCGGATTGAAGCGAAGGTAAACCGCGAATTTATCGTTTCCAAACTTAGGCCTAACGAACGGGAACAACTGAATAAGCCCATCGCCTTCGGACGAGATCTTACAGACGACACTTATTTAGACTGGATTTTACGAAAAGCGCAGCGATTGTACTTGATCTTGGTCGAATGTGGGGTTTCGGATCAGATATTCGGTGTGGTAGAAGATTCATGGGACGATGGCGATTTACCAATATCATTGGCGGAGGTGGATCGGCTGGCGCTTTCCTATCGGCCAGATGATACGCTCAACAAAAAGTTCTACAACACACAATTCAAGTTCCTGTTACGACCGATTTCGAAACATTGCCACATAGACTACGCCCCCAATGAGGTAATACCGGTGGAGTTCGTGCATCGTTTAGCTCCAGCCGCAGCGATACAGTCGTGGTCTCGATTGCATCTTCCGAGTAAGCCGGACGATGTTTTTGTGCGGAGACGACTGCAGCTTGGAGAAAAGGAAGAAATAGATCCAGCTTTGAGGGCGCAATTTTTGGCAGATATTGAGGCAGCCCGAAGGGCGGAGCATGATCATGTTGCGCCGGTTTGGGCATCCTGGACTTCGAAAGGATTTGGATACTGGATGACTCCGTTTGTCGGAGAGCACACTCTCAAATCGTTTATAGAATTCCGGACGACGACGTCGCTTCAGAAACTTTCAAAACCTCAGAGACACGCCCTGCTCCTGGATTGGATGCACTGTTTGGCCGACACAGTAGCCTTTCTTCATCAACGAGGAATATGCCATGGAGCAATTGTGCCTTCAAATATCCTCGTAGATGGATCCAATCATGTTGCCTTGAGTGACATTGCTTCACTGAAGAGTTTTCACCGAGCTCAAGACCAAATCGAAGTCTACACTTATGGGGCTCCAGAAACTCAATCTGCAGCCAGTGCAGCAAGGAAAGTATCTATCACATCTCCACCAACAACATCATCCACATCACGATCATTCTTCGCATCTCCACCAACCACATCGTCCACGTCGCGATCATTCTTCGGCCACCGGAGAACCAAATCCACCGATTCTGTCCGTTCCGGTTCGGTCTCCTCGTCAAACGGGAGTGGTTCGTCCCTAACTCTCATCTCCTCCACTCCCGTATACTCAACCACTTCTCCAAAGTCGAATCTCGAGACCAAGGATTCCCAAACTAAAGGCCTCGACACTATATGGTCAGAATCAACTCCAGACCAGCCCCGCCGAGCACCACCACCGCCCCCATTCGAACTATTCCAAAAAGCTATCTCCTCGTCACCCAAGGACGACAATAGACCCTCAGATATCTTCTCCCTTGCCTGTACATATCTCGAAATAATATCCTTCATCTACAGAAAGAAGACAACAGAATTCACAAAACACCGCTCTACCAAGCACAAAAACGCGTCAGGAAAGGGATCACACATCGACTGCTCCTTCCACGGCAACCTCTCAAAAGTGGAATCGTGGATGCAACTTTTGGAAGAAGAAGCCCAGTCAATGGAGGATGTCGCTTTTAGGGCTATACCGTATGTCTTCCATCTCATTCGGGAGATGCTAGATCCCAAACCCGAACTACGACCTACAGCATCTACCGTACAACAACGAATACACGATACACTCACCTCCTACAGCGGTTTAGCAAGTACCCATTGTACCCCCCGCAACTACACTTCCTCGCCCCCTCTCTCACCTGCAACAATATCGACTTCATCAATCGACCCCGTCGCTGTGGCAGGTGTTTCCTTCCCATATCAAGTCGTACCACCTACACCGCCCAAATCGCCGACATTATTTAAATCACCAAATACACAAATTTTCGCCCCCCTTACACCCGTGAGGAGTGCGCGGGAGAGGGAAGGGTCTCCTGATATGGATATGATGAGTCCGAAGGCGTTGCCGCTGCTGCCGTTGTCGCCGCTGTCGAGGGTCGGTCCTGCCAAGTCTTCTTTTTGGATGAGGAGGCATGGTGCGTTGGGGTATTCTGGCGTTAGTTTTACGGGAATTTCCTGAGTTGTTTAGATTGATCACTTTTATTTACTTTCATGATGTATAGACTTTTGTGTGTGGTATACAGTTTACTGCTTTGGGTTGGAAGGATTTTGATTATACGTCTGATTACGAAGGTTAGGAATTCGCAGACTCTTTTCCAATTGTCTGTTATTTGAGAATAGCGCTTATGGACTATGCGATTACCCCTTTTTCTCACTCCTTTCACACTGTACAGACATACTTTCGCCCAAGGGCATGGCATTAAGATATCGAACCACTTTCGCTATCAAGGTGGTTGTGATATCATAGATATTCAATCGTTAGCAGTATTCTATTATTAAATCACACGCTGCAAGACAATCTGACAACTCTCTGAACTATCAAGTCAGATCTCACAGTTATCATATCTTGTTCTTATCGAGTTCTTAATTGTGCTACACGAGTAAGATTACCTGCAACAGAAGTTGGAATCCGCCGACTCTCTAGGACTATACGGCGTGCTCTTATTACAACAACGAGCTCAACTATGGGTATTAACCACCCTCTCAACTCCTCATCACATCCAATCTACCTGAAAGACCGTGCAAAAGAAACAGCCTCATAAACGAGGAAGAAGCAGCATCAAACACGAGCATCATATCTTACCAGAAATGCAATTTAGAACCTATATGAGCGGTGAAGTCAAATAACATGTCCATAGCGCGCCTAATATTCACTAATACTTCAACCAATAATTGCACAACCACTCTACCACATTGAACCTTCCATACTCACGCCGCACAACAGTATCGGAATGGTGGAGATGAGGTTTTCGCATTGGGAACATTTGTGAGAGGGAAACGGAATTGGACGAAGCCCCGATCAATCATAGCTTACCGTCTTCCCATGGAAAAGTTGATCTGTAAAACAGACATAGCAAAGGGTCATGCGCAATGGAGTAGGCAAACCTTAGGCTTGAGTATATTGCATTGAAAAAGCACCTTCATAACGGTTTGGATATAATCGTGCAAACTTCCCGCGGCACTGTATCGTTATACCTACTATACGCTTACGCTTACATAAATCTACGGTTATAGTAGCTCTCCATTAGTGAACTGGTTCCAACGTCGGTCGTGTACGTGGCACTCGAATAGAACCTAGCAGCTTAGAATAATTCAACAGCTCCTCAGCATTCACAGAGCAGATACAGCAATGACTTATGGACAGGGGGGCTAAGCACAACAACAGGTGGATTTCGAAGCACTTACAATATTTTGGATCGCTAAGAGTATAAGGCGAACTTCCATTGAAATTTATTCAGGGTCAAAGCTCATGCACTCAGATTCCCGACCTCTTCAAAGAATCTCGTTGCAACTAGATGCTTCGCCATTCTCAGCCATTACACTAAACCCACCTCCTACAAGGCAAACGCCATACCTTCCTGTGCAATCCCGCCTTCACCCATTTGTTTGGCCATCAGGGCCATAGCCTCAATGCAATATCGAGACACGTTCAACTCGTCCACTGAAGGTAATTTTTGACGGGCTAGTGACCTTTTCATGCGGCGCGAAGCTTCCTTGATCTTCTCTTTGAGATACCACTCGTGTTTCTGTGCTATGAGAAGGTCGTCGAAAGAAGCCTCTGAAGCCGCTTCTTTCGCCTTGAGCTGTTCCCAAAGAGTCTCGGGCATTCCATATGCGTCAAAACTACTAGACATTAGCGAGTAATTTGAGCCAACTGTGTTGAAATGCAACGAATGAGCTTGCAATTCAGGAATATAGTCTACACCATAACATATGCTGTTGTACGTTGCAAGAACGTGAGTCGCACATAAATACGCAAGTACTAAGGCCAGGGTCTCATGTTTCGCTGTCTGAGATTGCAAAAAGAAGGGAAGAAACTTACTCAAGCTCATCAACGTTACCATAAGGTTGAGTATACCAAGGACCGCGCAACTTGGCCGTCCACTTTTTCAACAACATGATGTCGTAAAAGGAACGGTTCTCTACAGGATAACCAGGGCCTGCTTCCGGTCCCTCCAAGTCATCTGCCCAGTTTTCCCTCTCCGTTGGACGCGTAAGTTTTGACTCCGATTCTTTGACACTGTGCCAATAACCATCACTTGCCTCTTCCTTCTCAAGTTGCTCCATCGCATCCTCGATCTGATTTCTAGCTAGCGTAGCTTCGTGAACCTTGATTAAGCAGTACTTCCAATCGTCGATAGTCAGTACGGGGAGATCTTCTTCTGATGTGATGAAAACATCGAAAAAGTGCTCCCGAGCGGCGAACAAGACATGCTTCCTGGGTCCTTGAGCTTCTTCGACTGCCTCCATCCAAGCTTTTAGATATGGCGATAGTACCGTACCGGTCGATTCGACAAAAGTGAAATACTTGTAGTGGAAAGCTGTCGCTCGGTCTCGAAGACGGAAGGTGTGATCCAAATCAAGCTCGCGGTAATAACCCATCCGCACAACTTCACGAGGCTGCGATTTTGTGACTTTGAAACCTTGATTCATCAAAAGTGCTCGAATTGACCCTGAGCTGGTGTACTTGGAGAAGTTGCAATCGCAAGGTATCCTATTGAGAATTAGGAAAGATTTTCGTAGCTTTGACGCCAGCAGAGCACTTACGGGAGAGGTCCAGTGTCTCTGGAACGAATCTCCTGTGGAGCCAGATAAATATCAAGCAGTTGCTGTACGGGTGCCATGGTCGGACTTGAAATTTTGTCTAAAGAGAGGATGCGTGCACCCAAATTTAATATTCAAGCTTGGTGGTGGTACTTCCGTGCCTTGTTTGTGAGTTACTACAGACAATGCTGAGAGCAAACTTTGTGAATCAGGTCATTCTTTCCGTTACCAAATGCTGAAGTAGAAACCATATTGTCACTTTTGATTTCTGGCAGATCAGTCTCTTTCGGTGCAAATTAAATTTTGGTCGCCGGGAAATAAGAAATCTCATCGTAACTGCCAGTGTGAACCGTGAGAATCACCATATACCTGTGCTAAACACCGCAATGTCTTAGGTCCTCAATTCTAGGCATTGAGGCAGACTGCTATTCACGAATCCTAGGTTTTGCATGATCACCAAATGGAAGTACTGTGCTGGTACTCCAAAAAGTTAGATTCTTCCACCCACGTATAAAGCAGAAGCCTCCCACCTCATTGACTCCACATTGCAGCATCTTTCTCTTCACCTGGCATAAGCAGAAAACAAGAACTCAACCAACAGCCAGGAACGGGAGATGGGCAATGATAAAGCCTTTTGATGGGGAGAATTGATAGAAACTAATACAAGGCCCGGTTTACTTCGCAACGCGTATTCTTAGGAGATATATCCCCAAAAGAGTATTAAATAATAAGGACACAACCCATCACTGACATCCGACGTTCCAGTCGAGAAAGCTCTTCGCCACCGGAGGAACCTTTCACCTCCCAAAGCCAGATGACCCGAAGAATAAATCCAATCATTGTGCCTTTGTGAGACACCCAATCAAACCTCACCGCGGAGAAAGCCAGATTCAAGTATCAATCACGGATGGTTGTGATTATCTTGACCATAAAAGCACAGTGTTGCCGAAGCATGTTTCATTTGCGTCACTCCCTGCTTTTTTGGAGAACAGAAATTTCAAATTACAGGGCTGCTGTACTCCATGCTTTGGTGCCGAGTTTAACTGGGGCTGCACTTTACTGCTTCCGGATGTATGCGTTTTGAGCCGCTATGGCGAATTTGAAGAGATATACAGGAGTATCGTGGAAGTGGAAGTCACATATAGTGTGGATGTGCAAAGCGATAGGATCTGTGATATGATTATGGTAGCGATTGCATTACGCATTCGGGGATATTTGGGACAACGGACTGATTTTCTTGCAGGCAATAGAATGGGTTTGCAGACTTAAAGAATCACAATTTCAAGGCCTCAAAGGTTGAGGATAATGGATGTGGAAATAATTGATTTTCGAAACTATGTAATGTGCCAGTGTTGTTCTGGCTTGCCCTCTGCCGGAAGGTAACTTTTTGGGTATATCCGCCGCTGGTTGTGGTATAAAAAAACATGGTGCCCTCACCGAAGAGCCAAAAACTCCTCGCTGGTTGTGGTGATGAAAATGCAAAATGAAGACACGACCCAATAACCCTTTTCCGATCCGCTTCAAAGAAAAGAAATAGGCGCCCTGACGCCTTACGATGCTAATTTTAACAAAAGAGGACGAGAATCAGAACCAGCTCGCCGTCAAGCGTTCATGTCGTGAACCGTATATCGCCATGGAAATGCTGATGATGATGTGAAAAGAAAGTAAAACTATTCGAGAAGAAGCGAATCTAGTGGCGACCAATTCCGCGCACCTTGTTCCATGCTCCTTCCATGGAGTGTCTCACGCCGTCAGAGCTAGAGGTAGAACCACGAGAAGATCCGCTGGCACGTCGTTTCTCAGACATCTCGTCGACGATGTTTCCAGCGCCGCCACGACCAATGCTGTAGACTGGTGCTTGATGCTCCATCAACTTGCGCTGGCGGTCAAGCTCCTCATCGAAAGAAAACATTGCTCGCTCCTTTTCGCGGTGGAGGTTGCCTGCACCACCACGACCAGCGGTGAAGTAAGCGTTGGCTGGTGGTGCGCGGATGGTAGTTGAGGATGCTGGGCCGCTGGCATCAGGACCGGCAGAAACCTTCTTTGGGTTGATGTAAGTGAGATTTCCTGCACCTCCCCGGCCCGAGAGATAGTAGTTGGAAGCCGGGACAGATGGGTGAGGCTCGGTGATGCGGTAGTGTTGAGAGGACATTTTTTGGATTGATGTGATAGGTGGATGGTGTGAGTGGTGAGTTTCTAATGATCTTTACTTTGTAAGGCTGAAGGAATAATATGCTTCTCAGTAGGTCGACTTGTGTTTGATGATGAAATTATTGTAAAGTCATAAGGGGAAGAGCTTCTTATACCATAAGCCAAGAAGGCGACTGAAAACTCTGCGGGTTGGTAATTTCAGTAATAGCAACAAACATCACGATCCTGCTGCGTCACGAATAGTAAGGAGTCTATGCAGTTAACGGCAACGTGCTCCAATGCTTTTCGCCTAGGAGATGGTCATGGGGCGCTGAAGAGAGCGCCGTGGTATTTGGCATTAGTGAGCAGAAAAAGCCAGCGCTTTCCAGTTAACGGCAATGGTGCGCGTCAGGTGTTCGCAATAGAAACGCTGTCTGGCGCAAAGAGATGACCATCGTCGCGGTCCGTCCGTACCTGAAAATCCTGCACTTTGTCAAAGGATGTTCTGTGGATTCGCCTCGACAGCCCATGCTTGGAATTACGTTTAGCGCAGCCATCCAGGCGCAGCAAAGCTTGTGAGTGGTCACAATTCAGTAGCCTGACGTTGGCAACAGTGGCAGTGTGACTGTCAAAATCGGGCAGGGGGAGTCGCCGAGTTGGTGCCCCGAGTTTCCTGGGGGTAATCGACCATTATGTCGGTGTTTCCTGGGGGTAATAGAATCTCACGATGTACGAATTGGCACCAAGCGACTTCAATTTCGAGGCAACGTGCTCCATCACGAGTGCAGAGATTTCGCTACCGCCTGGGCCATGGGTGCTGCTAGGAAATTACACTTTGACTCGTTCTCTTCTCCTCACCTTGATGAGTAGCGGTCACGGAAAACACGTTGCGGGCAGGACACGACTCTGTGATTCTACGTACTCCTGTCACCATGATGGCCTGGAAAAGATGCCATCCCCGTTTGCGTCTGTTTAACCGCATTGATGCTGTCGTGAATCCCTAATCAAATGGCACCATCTCACGAAATCTTGCTCAACAATGATTCTCCTCGGAAGTGCACGTTTTTCGCGTGGTACAGATCTTTCAACCTTGTAATGGTCGTACCGGAAGAGTTCACGATGTTTGAAAATTTGTAGTAGCAAGTTTAGAAGACTTGGCCGCCTTCCACTGTACCATTTTGGATTTTAGCTCCTCCCTCACCAAACCCTTCCTGCAACATTGGCGCATGTTAAAAAAGCTAGTGTTCCCCGCAAAGTGATTAACGGGACCATCCCGTCGCCTTACCATGGAAACATCGTGGAGTGCCCATTTGCGCAGATCTCATGTGAGAGAATGTGTAATATGTACATCCAATAAATGCTGCCGGGCGACTCAAATACCCGAACTCCAAGCATCCTTATGCAATTGGTGCAACTGCATGTTTATGACGCGATCTCATCACCAATGCTGGTTACAGACCAGACGCGCCTAGATACTTTTGTGTAGAATATGTGTAACAGAAACGCTTCAAGAAGAGGGGAAAAAAGACAAGTAGAAGTCAGGATGGGCGATCGGTAACATGAGTCCGTACGCTTATGCCAAAGAAACGTGGCCATACCGGCTCAAACGAATAATGGCCTAACCAAGGAGGCATCATGGTAATAGTTTTCCGTATGCGGAAAGCTGGGGAGGTAGTGTCGACACATGCATATGTGTCGAAAATTGGGCGTAGGCGTGGCCCAGGGCGAACTTCTGGTAGGCGGCCGGCTTTCAATGTCGACTTAGGCGAACTTTGTGTGAATAATATCTGGATTTTCCTGCCACTCATCCTTGTCAACCCACATCTGATATTCGTTAGCATGCCATATTCGATGAATTGTTGCATTCATTACGCCTCACCTTCTTAAATGTACTCAGACCAGCCAGAATGCTTCCACCGGTCCACGTTGTGTATTTACGCTCAGGCGGGGCGAAGATTTTGATGCGCATGTCCTTAACCGCCAGGCGTTGTACTTCATTCAGCAGCCTATCACCAAAGCCTCTGGTAAGCGTGGATCCGCCCGAGAGTACAATGCTGCCAAAAAGACTTTTGCGCAGGTCCATGTCGGTACGATGAATGGCATCTACTACAATCTGATGTACGCCTGGATACTCAAGACCGATGCGCTCGGGGTCGAAGAGGATTTCTGGTGCGCGGAAGCGTTCAGGACCGAGCTGTGTGTAGGGTTAGCCATAATATTCTCAAAAGGCGACACTACATGCTCACTCGTATCTTCCTGCCGTCAGGGAGCTCGTAGTCTATGTGTTTTGACTCTGTCCGTAAGGATCCTCCACTCCAGTCCTTCTCTTCCTTGCTTGGATCTGCTGCAACGTAACTTGCTTTCTCTTTGATTTGCCGCACAATATCCTTCTCTGCACTGGTGTGGAAGATGTAGCCCGCTTTGCGCAATTGAATCTGAAGATACTCAGTCACATCGCGGCCTGCCACGTCAATTCTCCGTATACTGTTAGGTATTGCGAATCCATCGTATACTGGTACTGCATGAGACACTCCATCTCCAGAGTCCAACACTATGCCTGTTGTTCGGCCAGATGCATAAAGGGATAGAACAGCCTGGACAGAGGTGTAGAGGGCGGGTACGTTAAAGGTTTCGAATAATATTTGGGCGGCAGTATCGCGATTACTCCGCGGATTTAAGGGTGGCTCTGTGAGCAGCACTGGATGCTGTGTGGGAATCGTAATTAGATTATCGACTCATTTTAAAGGTTCATGGGAAGCCTACGTCTTCACTCAATGTTTTTAACCCCTCCGCATAGACGTACTGCCATATCCTCTCCATATCGTCCCAGTCCGTAACTATACCGTGCTCCAAAGGGTAATTTATCTTTAAAAGGCCCCTCAATTCTTGTGCTAGTGGTCCTATGAAAACATCACCCTCTCTTGCTCCTGCCATTGCCCGTACATGTTTCGGCCTTCCGACAAAAGAGGGAAAGAACGTCTTAGGGAGATCTTCGCCAGCAAAACCTGCTCGTATAGTACCGCTGCCATTGTCGAGGACGATGGGCGCATTGTGAAGGCGCGTATTGACCGCCATTTTGAGAATGTATTGACGACAGGAAATTTGGATTGTGCGCGGCGAGAGTATTGTTCAGTGACAGGGAGTAGGGTAGGATTTTGCGTTACAATCGTTGATATAAGAGTACTATCATTAAAGATGCTTCGCCAGATCCTTAACTTTTGCGTCGCCAGAAAACGCGACTTGCAGGGGTCTGTCGACGCTAGTCTAAACTTTAATCCGAGCTTTATGATTAGATACAAGTATCATCTCATCCTCGTTCTCATCCTCGATTGCCCATTTTCACACTCCTCACAGCCTGTCGCCGCTGACGTGCAGCTTACAAGACTGGGCTAAAAATTGATAAGATCTCTCAGCCGGAAATGAGGATTGTCGAGCACAAGAGGGAGCATGTGGAGGTCAGCATGAAGGACTCGACCCGCTTCTCCACGACTTCTCCTAAACGTCACGTCTAAAAGCTGTCTTCTACTCTGCATAAGCCCTTATTACTAGACTATTGCGGCCTTGTAGACTATTCTCCATACGTTGTTGCGCGAAGTCGTCTTTTTTCGATCTGAATACCGCCCTCCGTTCTGGTGGGGACAATCTCAGAAATGCCGGAATTCTTGTCAATTTTCTTACTTAAATTATTGTCGACCTTTGTAGAGGTATATATGTTGCTGAGGATCCACGCTTGTGGGTGTAAATGGGTATGGAGCCGGAATTCTTTTATCTTTCCAGGAATTGACTCCGTGTTCATCGAAAATAGGTTCCAGGATCCCTGCTCAGCAAGAGTCACTCATTCACTAGTATAAGTACAACCGCCCGAGAAATGTTCCCTTAAGCCAGCAAAATGGTCAAGGTAAAAATCATCAGTGCCAACTGCCAAAAACAAGACGCAGTTTGCACATAGCCCCATGGACTTTCGAGTACAAGCGTTTACGCTGGGCTTGGACACCTCATTGGTTCCAAATTCGTCTTAGAAAGAGGAGGAAATTGGGCCCCCTCATTAAATATAACTACGAGCTAACATGTACAGGTTTCCCTAATGGGTATGTGCCTCTAAGATCATACTCGACAATCTGCTTAAGGTAATTTGGACTTCACACAAAGCCAGCCTGGCAACTTTTTTTTCCTTTTATTTTCAGCTTACCACGAACCTTTCTGATGCATCAAGATCTCGTATTCTCTATCTGAGAACATCCTCAATTCCAATGCCTGAACTCGTCTACTGCATTAGTACTATTGCATAAATCAAAGGTAGAGATCTAGCATGATTGGCCATGAAGACACTAATCTTTAGTGTGCAGCCTATGATCATTGTTTACATGTCTTCTCTTGTATTATCCCTTACTCGCCAATGTCGTAATTCACAGGTCCTAAATTTGCTCTCTTACTTCTTATCAACACCTAGATTGAAATGTAGCCTTGGCCGTATGAATTAGAAGTTGCGGTAACTTAGGATTTACCTTTGTGTCCTATAGCAGACTCAAAATCCGCTGCACAGCCAGGTTGTTGTTCACGTAATAATTTGAGTCTTGGAGCCCCTTCTACGTGTTAAATTAGAAGGCAATAACGAGATAGATTCGCCAATTCACAGGACACTGGAGACCCCCGTCATGTGATAAGTCAATCACAACGGATCCGAAATATCAATTTTTCGCATGCTGGTCATGTGATACCTTTGGTCGTTGCTAAGGCATTCGGAATATACCTAACTTAGCAGCAAAAATCAACTGTACAGAATACATCCACTTTATCCAGAATTAGCATCCCAGTCAACAGCATCATTGCGACCCTTTTGTCAACCATGCGCTGACCTCTCACTTCATCAATTCGCGTGCCAACTGCTTCTCTCGAATCTCGTTGACTCCGCCTCCGTCTTCCAGATATGGTGACTATGAAAAAGACCGACTCACATCGGAACCGTAAACTCGGCAGTCAACAACGAAAGCGCTTGCAAAATTCGTCGAAGGATACCCCACGTCGGATTGCCGATTGCTCAGCAACCCTGCCTTCTAGTCCCCATGGATGGCATGATACGGAAATGCGCGTCTTCCGCGACGGTAGACAGTTGTAAGCTGCTCTTGAGAAGCCTTCATCCCGTCTATGTGCTCTTACTAACCACGCCTTGACGGTAGTCCTCCAGCAGACTGCACTATTACTCGCTATAGACATCCAGATAACGCTTGGATCCGTGATCATCTTCGAGAGCGTAACTTCCGCCTATGCAAGACTGATCCTCTCCCAGTCCTTCGCTTCGGATATTTTCTCTCCATTGACAGCCGCCACACCTTCAATCAGAGTTTTTTTGAAACACGCGTCAAGTATCGCTTTTACAAAAGTCTATCGCAGCGAGGAGTAGTTCTGTCTGCCTTGAAGTCCGCTTTCATTCTTGCGGTGGAAGAGGCGCGAGCTCCTGATTGCAAAACTCAATACCAGAGCCGCGAGCGTTTTCTACAGCTTTTCTCCAGTAGTGACGAGGATTTAGATACGGTCACTCAAAATGAAGCCGTTTATTATAGGAAGTGCCGCTTGGAGAAGTTGCTACAGATATGCAAGCGTGAAGAGAAGATGAGGAGGAAGGAGGAGTCGGACACGGGCTGGAAATTGATCAAGTTTGCTGAAGCGATCATCCTACATTCCGCACAGCGTCAAGCAGTGTGGAAAGAGATTGGCATGGCATGCTGGCCACAGATTCTTGCTGATGATGGAGAACTCTCGCTTGAATGGGTCAAGATGGGCAATTTGGATGAGCCAACCCAACTTCTTGGGCAAATGTTGACTAAATGGGATGCCAAGTTCAAGGGTAAATGGGGTGGTGACTGTTACACCAGAGCCGATGCGGATAACAAAGACTTTAAGTCCACCCCGTACGTATTTGCGAATGTCTTCGAAGAATCAAATTAACGTGTTTGCAGAATGAGACTACTGGGTCTGCCCATTGATGTCTGGAATGGTTTGCTGTCAAAGTGGGGCGGTGACGTGCAAACACTCGAACAAGAATACAACTGCGGAATAGTGATCACAGAAGGCGGCGAGGTCGACATCGAATGGGAGCGACTCAAGCTTGAAGAGAAATGCAAACAAGAACTCGCCGAAAGGACGCGAGTTCGAAAGAAACGCGACGATTGCGAGCACTATCCATCAAAGCTTCCTGAGATCGAGAAAGCAGAGGTATCCGACTTTATGGACATTATAGTCAACAACTTGATGGCGCATCTTACCCTCAAAGACGAGCTGGACGATGGACTGATGGATATCCTTGAATTAGGGGATAACATTGAGTCCCTTCAAGTCGGGTCGGTATCGCATCGGTCGCTTCAAGGTGGGGAATCCAGTGCTTCGAACAAGCCCAAGAAATATTTCTCAAATTCGGGAGCGAAATCAGCGGCACAAAAAGCTTTCTCAAAGCATCATCACAGCAGTAGGTATATTGCTCTTTATCTAGTCCTTCTTTCTCTATCCATGCTAACATTGATTGTCAGGCAGCCCACATCTAAAAACGCATCTCATACTACAGTCGAGCAATCAATCGACGACAAAACCATCGCTAGCGAGGTCGCCTCCTACGAGGACGTTTCGGTCAGTTTTCGCAAAGCCCGAAAGTCCATATTGTACGGCAACGAAGTGGAAGATCAAGGCCATCACGCGACAGCGAGTGAGAACTCTGCGCGTGGTCAGCAAGCTTTACATCAAACCGAGAACGACCAGGAGTCAAAACTTAAGGCCGAGTTCTGTATCGTTCCTCAGAAGGGGGGTCCCAGACCCACGGCTGCGGACTGGTGTTGAGCGGTCATCACTTCTGACGCACTTCGAGAGCGTATGAGCTGGTATCCTTGAGATATCTTATTCAGATGTCCCTTTCTGACGGCGTTTGAGGATGGTTATGTTTTCTGGCATGCGGAGCTGCTAAGCTGGATAAACGTCGTTCCTTGTGTGGGTCTCATTCGGCGTTTTGAGCTGCGGTGTCTCTATTGTACATTTTTAGGCTCTCTTGAATCTTCGTGGGCTTCAACCCCACGGTCGACGAAGTATCTGTGCGTTGGAGATATTAGTGCGTTACAGATAGAATATAATGTCGTGTTGTTCATTACCATCCGCACTGAGGCTTTACTGCTCGAAATGGTCGAGGATATTATCTTTTTTGTTTTACTACTCATGCTTGCTAGGCAGCATTTCGGTGTGATTGCTTAGTTTCAGTTGCAGGTGCCGAGAATATTGTTCAGTCCATACAGAGTAGGATAAAATATTTTTCTATCACAATTTTTGTGTAATATTGTCTCAAATTTCGCGTCACCCAAAGAAGTGGCTTGCAGCAGGGGCCAAACGACGCTAGTCTAAACTTTAATCCGAGCGCTACGACTTCCATCTCACCTCTTCTTCAGCCTCACCTCAACCTACTCTGCGGTCCTTCGGTCATACTTTACTTGCAGCAAACAGGAATGTCCTGAATCCATCAATATATCTCATCTCGAGTAGAGGACCGCAGAATACAAAGGTGAGCCATTAGAAGATGGCGCACCATGTCCTTATGGCTTGCACCAAACACTCTTGATGACTTTGAATGTTTGCTGTTTTACCGGTTTAAACTCATGGCCTTTTGCTGTCAGCGTCAATTTTCATTCTTGTTCATTGGAATTGAAAAGAAAACAGATTGCATGCACCCGTAACAAAACTCATCCTGGAGTGAAGGCGAACAGCAGTAGGAGAGACAATATTATACAGCACCTTCAAGCTCTTATTGTCGCTTCCTTTGAATTTCCCCAGCATGGTCCAGCTACGAATGGATTGGGTCAGATGGAGAAAGAACGTGCTTGAAGTTGGCAGCCACCAAACCACTTCAGCTTAAGCTGTCTATTATTTGTTCCCCGTTGTTCTTCCCAAAAGACCCAATACTTACAATTGTGCAGTAATCAAAGGACCTTCATGATACCAATCAGCGGATTCCGTAATTGTCAAAAGGATGCACTCTACTTTGAAACCCTCTGTAACTGGTATGCAGGGACTCGAATTGTACGGCGCAACTAAAAATCCTGAATTCGAAACACAGAATAAAAAAGATGACAGCATGATAGCTAATACGGCTATCCTCGTAAGTCAAGTTGGGGAAAAAAAAGGATGTGTGGTCCGGGTTTCAAACTGTTGGTATTTATACCACTCGCGCAATAATGGTACCTTCAGCCAGCAAAGTGGCTTGGTAAGTCGGACGGGTTGTCAAGTGCAATCTGTTCGTTGGTCGAAACTGCTTACTTCGGTAACGGTGATCATGTAGACAATGCGCTTTCATATTGTGCCTGTGAAATGTAATGTGCCATACTGAACAACCGCAAATCGGGTTTTCTGTAGATTCTCCATCAAATTGGAGGATCGAGAGTTTTTGTCTTTTTTTTTCCTATCGAGCCAATTTTATATTTTTAGTCAACATGACCCTATCGATCAAGGCGGTCTTTTATTCCGTTTGTACGTTTCATTTCCTCCCCTCCGTATCGACACATTTGTGTTCAGATCCTCTCACAATCTTGTCTCCAGTTTTCATGGCGATTTTCCTTGATGTCGTACCTTAGCCGTGCACGCATCGCGGCGTCTTGTCTTCTGTTATCATGTTCAGCTGAACGACCCAACTTCTGGAAAGTAGTCGTTCAGAGCATTTTATTACATCTTGACTCGCAATGGATTCGACTCGTGAGGACTGGCTTTCTTCTTGATATTGTTTTCATACTTCCTCAGTAGCATTAATGGCAAGAGTTTTGCGATCATTTGGCTTTACGACATGCTTTTTGTGATCGCAAGAAACTGGTGCCAGGCCCTTGTTCCTATCTTCGCTTATTGTAAAGTCGTCCACTGTCGACCATTGTAATGTATGACCGACACCGGAAGTTGTTGAACTCAAAGGAGAGTATCAACTACCTAGTGCTTTGGCGCCCTCGGGAACAATATGAATTGGCAAAAAAAAATGGTGTGGCGTCGACAAAAGAGCCACATCAGGCATCGACTTTACATTCACAGTGCCGCCACACTCAGTTTCTTAATTCATAATAATTGCCCTCAGGACCCCTCGCTCAAGTCATAAACATACACTTTTACTAGAAGTAAATCGGCCCCGCTCTGCCTCTCTAACACAACAACAACAGTATAGAATGGCACCGAAATCGCGATTTGATTTGCTGGTGGATTTCGACCTTGCGCCAACTGAGAGGCGTTCTAGAGATGCAAAGTTGATGTAAGCGCTTCCGTATATATACCTAACCTCTCAAGTCAGCACTAAGCTCCTGGAGTGTGCCTAAGGACTGCAACTGGTACAACTATACCATTGCTGAGAATCGAGAGATTCGCGACCATATTAAGGCAAACAACTTCCGCTTCAAGAAAGACGATCCACTTCAAGTTGCCCGAATCATATTTTCCCGTGAGCTCGATTCGAACAACTCGTTCAACAAGGATTTTCGCCGCGCCCTCTTCAATTATCAGCTCTTTCGCCTTCTTCACCAACTCAGACAAGCGAACGAGTTTCAAGTTTCTTACGTCCATGCCGTCGAAGAAGCAAATGGCGCCAAAGCCGTGCGCGCTCAGTTCGAAGCTCGCGAGGCCTTCCTCCAGCTTCTGGCTGAGGGAGATGAGGAGCTCCGAAGCTTCAATGCGACCGAGAAGACATTCTTTGCGAAGAAGAAGCTTGAGAACGAGATCGAACACCTGAAGACAGAGCTGGCCATGCTGAGCCTGAAGGATGAAATGGAGGAATACATCATTCTCAAAGAGATCGCTGCCGCCTATATGCACCCTGAAGACCGCAAGTATTGGGTCCGCATCCTTACCGACATCGAGTTCCGCAAGGAAGAAACCCCAGACAATGATTGGAAGGAGCCCGTTACAGCTATGGAGGTGAAGTTGCACGACAAGTGGGTCAAGAAGTTGTCAGGTCCTTGGGCCGGTACAAAGGCCCGCCAGCACTATCCTGAAAATGAGTGGGACGAGAGGTAATGTTCCACCTGCCCTCTATAATAGCATGTACAGTTCTAATCTGATCATAGTCACCGACTCTTCGGTATGTCCTCCAACGTTCTCAACATGACGGAGGCGCAATGGGCTAGAGAAGGCTACAACGCCAAACAGCTGAGCGATGCAAACTGTTTGTGGGGTCCTTCTACATATACCGATGCCGCTGGTGATGAGAAATGGAGTGGCATCAAGGCTCGAATTCTTGCTAGTTTCGAAAAGGCCGAGAAGGATGGTTGGGAAAAGAAGTTGACCGAGTGTAATAGCCAATTAGCAGCACTCCCCATTGTCAGCAAGAGCGAGGTCTCCACCGACTGCAACGACATTATGTCAAAACTCTTTGGTAACCTCGACCTCCTCAATGACCCCAGTGCCGCTCTGGACGCCCTCACCCTTGAGGATTAATCATCTCAACCTCACGGCAACACTGATGAAATTAATCCTGGACAACCTCTTCATTGCTCGCAGCGTTGTCCACTCCTGCACCAAAATGCCAACTGGGCTCAGCCAAACTATTCCCTTCTGTCGGTTCAAAGTCGATTGCAGCCGGGATCTTTGGAGTCTATGAATTGAATTAAGAGCTTCATAAAAAGATTACTATACTATTAGCTTCTGCTCCCTGGCAGGCAGATTAGTATTGGAGCGCTTGACATGGCAGAAAGCTCACAGGGATAGATTCTTTAGTTTGAACTCCCAAAGCCCTTATCACAATTTCAATCGATGCGGGTGAAGTGACTGTGAAGGTTTTGAGTCCTCCTAAGTTTTTATTTTTCGTCCTACGATCATGAAAGCACCTGCCCATGAAAACCACATATGCGAATGACTTAGACTTTGATACGGCGTGGGAGTCAACCATCAGCGGTCAAGTCTCATAGGTTCAGAATGAATAGAACCTACTGTTGGTATTTTTAAATTTCTCTGCTTTTCATATTTCTCGGGCATCAGTATGGCTACGATTTCGGCCTTGCACAATGTAATAGTTTCGACCGTCACATTGATCACTAGCAATTTGAAAGCTACAGTATTAGACATTTGAGATTTGCTGTTACAACTGAACCTATCTTTCTAAACCTATCCTTCTGAACCTACCTTTCTATATCTATATTATCTCCACTGGTTTAAATGTTAAAAGCACTAACACAGCACTACGCAAGGATCCATAAATGATCGAATGAGTTTGTACAACAACAATCTCCAGGTCACAAGGTGTCTGTTCATGTTTGGGATCGCTTTCATGTGTTTACTTAGGTCTGGGGTCGGTTTGGAAGCGAAATCAGATATGAGGTACAAAGAAGACAAATCACAATCACATTTGAATCGGAAACAATTTGTGAAAATATTATTTCATTTCATTGATTTAGTGCCTAATGTTGCCACTCCAATTTCTTCCCAATTCTCAATGCTCGAAGTCGAGGAGACATTTACTTCTTGAGCTGGTATATGTGAGCATTTGTCCAGACCAGGAATGATGGTATCAACGTACGTCGTGCTTGCTCTCAGATGCCTTGTCTGAAGCAGCGTCCTTGGCAGCAGTTGCGCGGTCACCGACAGAGGCGTTGCTGTCCTTGGCGACTGACTTGTTGGCCTCCTTGGAGGTTCCGGAGATGCCCTGAGAACATGTCAGTTGAGGAAGCCATGGTAAGTGATTGAGCTGAAACGAACCTGCTGGACGGTCTCGGAGGCAGAGTTTGCGGCGTTTTTAACAGCGTCCATTTATGTTGATTTGGTTGAGGGTTTGCTTGGTTGATTGTGTGTAGAGTGTGATGGGGTTGAGTTGATGAAGGAAGTAATGGTTGACCCAGAGGACAGTTATATATACCCAAAGCCCACCCCACTATCCCATCTCTTAGCTATGACGCACGCGGGGTAAGAAGAGCTGTATGCGCTCATACTGGAGCTGCGCGTCATGGGACATTTTTTATCAAGTAAACATCCTACTCCATCGTAGTGCATACAAATTGATTAAGGAACATGGTATCCATCCAGTTAGAAGACGACTGGAGACCTATGTGACGTAGAAAAATTGGTTATCAGGTTGACATGGAAGTTGCCCTTTGCCCTGAAACCTGCCCTCTAGGTGGGGCAATCTTCAGGTCTCCACATAGAATTCTAGACTTTTGCTAACCTGCTAAAAGTGCCAATTGAAGCGGAGTCGAAAGATCAGACGAAAATCTCCATTTCTAGTACGATAAACAGAAGATCTATCTGATAAACCACTGACCATGATATCATAAAAACAATGTCGATACTAGCCTGCATCCATGCAGAGCATCACGCGGTCTGGCGGGCGAAACCGCAACGGCATTTCCTGCTTTTCCCCATGTCAAGCACATGGCAATCACTTCCATAGCTGCTGCCTAAACGAGTTGGGTACCAATCATGGGTACACTAAGTCGGAGCTTTTCGAAGGCCAGACTCGCAGGATCGATGACTTATTTGACCTATAAGCGTAGCTCTGAATCATATCCCACTGCAGCTATGTCAGGGGGGTTCTCGATAAGAAGCGCCTGCTGGTCAGTATACGAGCAAGCGAACGCGGAGGCTCAGTAAGGTTACAATTCATATCCGAGGTCAGTACCTATCTGAATCCAGGCCATCGAAGAGCCATTGTCATAAACAATTGTTTGCACAAACAAATCATGTGGCCATCCTTCATTGGACGTATCTACGTATATTACTTCAGCCCTCTCTTGTTAGGAATCAGTGATGAACGTGGGAAGAGATTGAGAGGATGAGGTCTCAAGTCCTCGGCGGAGCGGAAAGCCAAGAGCGGAGCCCGCTCTATGCACAGACCAATCGTTCTTCAATCGGCGGCAGTGTTTTCATCAACATCAAACTCATGCGATCTATGCATTGTCAAGTTACAGATCAATACACGTGTCCGGCAGCTACAATGGAGTTCTCGCGGGCTCATAGCTGCAATCATTTTGACAACGAGTGTATCCCTCCCAAATCACCAGCATGAAAATTTCCACCCAAATGCAAAGCCAATCCCTGTGGATGACCACAGCTCTACTTTATTCTTTCCTTTCATTGTTGACTCTCTCTGAAGCGGCTTTATCTCAGGGTTGTACGCATCCTCACAAATCGCCCATAGATTGGCGACCCAAAGCAAATGAAAGCCGAATCTTCTCAGTGGGCCATGATCCAAAGAATCCTCGTGAAATCCGAGTACATGTACCACCAAAGTACAATGAGAGTGCTGTGATGCTGCCTTTACTACTAGCATTTCATGATAAGGACATGTCAACCGCAGAGATGGAGTACCAGAGTAGACTCAGTGACCCAGCCGCGAATGATGAGTTCATTGTGGTATATCCCACAGCAAAAAATGTTAGCCCAACCCCTTGATCAGAAGCAGGCTACTCTTCTGACAACTTGCAGAATGCATGGCAATCTGATATATCTGTTCGCCGATGGCAAAAGAAAGAACCACAGCAGAAGAATGTGACCGACGATGTAGCATTTATCACCCAACTTCTTAACGACCTCGACACTATCATTTGTTTCGACGACAGCAGGATACACGCTGTTGGTATGGGTACAGGCGCGGGTATGGTTCATCTGATGGCATGCGACTCGCAGCTTTCGACCAGAGTGGCATCTTTCGCAACGGTGGCTGGTGGATATGGCCATCCGTCTAAAGCTGATCATTGGGCAAAGTGTTTCCCAGCTAGGCTGCCTATTCCGATTATGTCAATACACGGAGATGAGGATAAGGTCTTGCCATATCTGCTCAACGAGTGGGAGCCGGCGAAAAGTAGATGGTCAGTGCCCACATGGTTGGAAGCATGGTCTGAGAAGAACGGGTGCGGCGAAGCCATTGGGGATTCTCAGAATGCTATGGATGCAACCGGGACCGCAGTCACAGTCACGAAACTTGAAGGCGGCGGGTGGATGAGCGAGGGCGAGGCATTCGGTGGTGGGACCTGGAGGATGGCGAAAAGCTGTCCTAAGCCGAATAGCAAGGACACTTATCCTACTAAGAAAGAAGAAAAGGAAGAAATACCGTTAGAGGTCAAAAGCACTGACGGAGAGCCGAATGGAGGCGGTGGCAGAAAGGAGGAAATCCTCACCAGCAACCCGGCGGATTTCACCATCTTGCATTATCGAGTGCACAATTATGGACATGGCTGGCCTACCCTCCAAATCAAGGGATCAGGCCCAGGAAAGAAAGTGTCGCGCTTTTTTGACGCTACCGATCTGGTCTTGGATTGGTTTAAGATTCACGAGATGCCAATTGAATGGGCTGGTGAAAAACCGAAAAGGGAGGATGTGGCTGATGCAAAGGATAAGTACTCGTCCAAATCTGAGATGAAAATGGAAACCAAGGAGGAGAGCATTACGGGAGAGGTTAAGAGTGAGAAAGAAACGAGCTTAGGAGAGGAAAAGAAAAATGCTGAGCACGCAAGAAGTGAGAATCACAGCGAATTGTAAATACACAGCTTCCATAGCTAGCGAAAAAACAAGGGTATTTGATGAGCTGAGGTTTCCTGTACGAGGGCAGCAAATGCCTTTCTTGATTTCGAGACTCCAACTCATGCGAGCTGTTCGGCTCCTCTTGGAGGAGTATGGGACCGATCACTCCAGCCCTTCCGGCCCTTCTCAAAGAGATACCCCTCTGTCCAGATGAAAGCTGGGACTGCAGTCAAAGCACTCAGCAAAGCTAGTGACCACGCCATAGTACCCCAACTTGCCCTCTCATTCACAAAACCCGCCCACAGAGGTCCAACGAGACACCCGCCTGCGAATGCTAGATTGAACAGACCGTAGGCTTGAGCATAGGCACCTTTACTACCAAAAAGTCCTGGGCTTTCCCTTTCCTTCTTCTCCACAACTGCAGTGATCTCTACCATGAGCGGTGGTGTGCAGAGATTCAAACTGAACCCAATAAGAAAAAGTAGGGCAGAAAGTAAAACTTTTTGCTTAAGTGAGTTATGATCCACTAAGCGAAGAAGCACTTCAAAGGGCGCAAAAGCCAAGAAGCCAATGGCACAAAACCATCGCCCGCCGTATTTGTCAATCGCCCATCCGACGAGCGGCGCGATGAAAGCGGGTAAAATCAGGGGTAAGAAGATTAGACCAGCGCCGGTAGAGCTCCAATGAAACGTATCGCGAACGTAAAGAGGAAGCACAGAATCGAATTGGGTCATCAAAATAGCCACCACTAAACATCCCCAGAGGGCGCACAGCAAACGTCGAGATTTTAGGAGAGTAATAACCGGGGGATACCGTGACCTTTGACGTGCTGGTACAGAGGGAGTTGCTACGTTGACTGCTGTAGGTGTCGGTGATGCAGATTTCTCTGGTTCCAATACACTGTTGAGGTCAATACCACCTGTGCTCAGACGATCAGACGTCTGCCACTTTTTGGCGACTTTCTTTTCGATCATAAACAACCTCAGTGCGATGTCGACACCGATCAGGACGTAGGCCATGGCATACACTTCATTGTAGCCACCCTTTTCAAAGACAACGCCTCCGAGCAGCGGCCCAAGAAGCATTCCAACGCTCATTGCGGCAAAAACATAACCCATTGTTTGTCCAATCTCAGATTGAGGGACAGTATCTGCAAGTAGAGCAAGACCGACAGTCCAGACAATGGCGGCTGAAATACCTTGGAGAACCCGGCCAAGTATCAGTATACCAATGTTCGGCCCAAGATTGAGCAGTATGGTTGCGCCTCCCAAGGCAACTAAGCCCAAGACGAGCGGAAGTCGCCGGGAGGAACTGTGATCAGCCAGCCAACCCGAGATTGCTAAAGATATCAGCCCGTGAATCTGATGTCTATGTCAGTGCAAGACTTACGGGATGAGATTGCTAAAGCACCTCCATAGACGGCAATTAAAATTGATACCCAGGATTGTACTGAAGATTTTCGTTAGTATGCCGAGCTAAATCCTTATATCCTTTCAACTTCTTCAGCCTCTACGATGATAAGGAAGCAAATCTGGACACTACAGGCAATGGACATGAGAATGGGAATCTTACCTTCTGATTCTTCCACGTGAGCTCGCGTTCTTAATGCGAAGGGAAGGACGGGTACAATCACCGAGTATAGAAAAATGTCCTGATCTCAAATTAGAATGTCCAATGGTGGTTCAAGGACTTGGTTTGATCTCACAGTAAATACAGCCAAAGCTACTGTCATAAGAATGAACCATTTTGAACTTCGAACATGTAGAAGCCAAGGCGGATGTGGGTCGTCTCCTGGCTGCCACAAACCAGTAGGCCAAAGTGAGGTACGCATAACAAATGTGTGAAGAGGAATTAAAAAGACGATGGATCAATCAATGATAACTGAAACCCAGGATCACCATGATATACATGATGTCAAATTCAAAGGCAAGAAGGACTAGTGTATTTGCGGACTTTGCCAAGACCAAGAATCGAGTCATTTTGATTCTAGTATTCGATTTCCCCACAAGCCATATCCAAGACAGTTTATTAGTGTTTTGCAGTTCGGATCTTCTGCAAACTTCTGTTCATTCATTATTAGCATCAATGTCAGAATTAGTAACCAACGTGGGTAAGGCAGACCCAAGCATGCTGCTGGTTCCTGGTACGATACAAACCACAATTATCGTACAGTTCGGCCACAAAAGTTCATCGCAGAGCAGAGCAGAGCGGCAAATGTGGGCCGTCACATCCCTATCCCTGGCCATCTAGTAAGAACCGCATGAGCAGAGATTGTATGCTAGCACTATTCTCCAGGGCTGGGGCGGGCCGGGTTCAACGTTCCCGAAAGCTAGCTGAGGACTCGTGCTTATTATCATTGAGATCGGGGATGAAACACTTCGTACTTTTGGTGAACAACCCAAATTGCAGTCCATAGATAAGAACTTCAAACTCTAGAATAACTCCGGTATGATTCCCGTTGATGAAAGAAGTTGTTGTTGCTTCGAGATAGTCAACTAAAAGCTGGAGGGGCAACTTTTAATCTGAAGCCCCTATCTAATTGCCCATTTAGGCAAATCTATCCGACGGCATCTTGGCAGTCAACGAGCTTCATTGGGAAAATTGGACGCCACTAATTCCCCTTTTAATATATATATATATTGTTTCTCCACAAGCCTTGTAGCCGTTGATCCCTCCGACCCGGGACGATGAGCCGTGTCAGATGTCCACTGCTAACCCTATTTCTACATTCATCATCCAGTTCCCTCCAGATTCGAATCATCGAGTAGACACCAGCCTTGTCATCTTGCCTCATATTTTTGGAATGAGAAATGCCAATTTACTGAATTGCATTACACAACGCTGTAGTACATCAATGTTCAGTCGGTATACTCCGGGCTTCTGGAATTTGACTACATATCACGAAGTGATTGTTACAAGGTAGAGTAAGTATTTGTACGCTCACTGGAAAGCCACATTTCTAAAAGTCTACATGCACTTGCAAAAACTGGTCTCGATTGGGTTTCAGGTACTCGAAAGAGTTATTATTGAATGTCATCTTCTTCTGTCAATAAATTTTTCCGTCCAGTATACCTTTATGTCCATCTTTGCAAGTCTTTCGCCACAATTTCCGATTCAAGCGAATAGTACATTTTGATGAAGGGATTCTAACGCGCGATGATCACAAAACAGGACACAATTCACCTTGACCTTTTGAATTAAGCGGAATGCAAGGTCTGCTTCTTGACGACGCAGATCTTTACACAGATAGTGATATAATACCACGTACAGTCTGTGTTGACTTTGTCACAGAGAACCCAGGGGGTTTTGCTGCTTCCGAGATGCAGAACCAGAGGAATATAGATCAAGCCCTCAGTTCGTAGAAGAGATACTTATGATCTTTGGCTCATAGTGGGCAAAGAAGGATGGACCTCACACATACCTACTAAACAATCCCGGACTGCAAGGATATATTCTAGCCATATAGATCAGAAGCCAAACACACCTCACCGATGAACTCAACTTCATTATTTCAGAGTCAACTCTTTCTTCACGCTTAGCAACCGCAGGGCTGTTAAAGTTGTTTTTGGTTACTTCGAAGGGGTTTGCACGTGAGTGGGTATACTGGAGATGGCCCGTTGTCATAAGAAAAGATTGAACAGGGGGACCGATTTGTTGGTGTTGATTTAACGGAGATTGGGAGGGCGAGGATGGGGATTAAGGTTTCAATAACTTTGAAGAGGAGGATAAATGGAAGAACGGGTTGGGTTTGATATTGAAATTGGATAATAAAACAGTTCCTGCGCCTACCTTCAAAGCAGAATAGAGGGGTGTTGTGGAACGAAGAAAAAGTATGGCTAAGGCTGGCGGGGCTCAAACCTGTTATGTTTGTTTACTAACTCATTATTTATACAAATACTTCCCTATCCTTCCTAAGACTAGCATCAATATTTCGTCAAACTCGGACTTCCTTCGCATGGTGGTGCTGAGAATTTTGTCTCCACAAACACCTTCTGCATGCCATCTTCCTTAGCCTCGAACTTGTAGTACACCTTATCAAGATCCTCCATCCGAACACGATGGCTAACCATCTTCAAAGGCTCAATTTCGCCATCTTGAATCATCTTCAGGAGTTTCTCCCAGTACAGATGCACTGGTGCTTGTCCGTTACCGATCAATCGGATACCACGCTCCATCAGCGCCCCAATGTTGAAGTGATTGGTCTGTTAACTGTTAGATGATGTGAAGTCAAGATGATATAGGAGATGTTGTCACTTACAAAACCGACATAAACACCCGTGATTCCGCATCGACCAAAGTTCCGCACAGAAGTAATCATCTCATTGACAATTTCCGAGGTATCCGTCTCCATACCGAGCATCATTTCGAAATAGTGCGCCCATCCCTTGGGATACTCGCCAGCAACGCATTCAAGCCCAACGTCAGGACCTCTTCCGTCGCACATCTTCTTCAGTGTGCTTGTGACACTCTCCCCCTTCTCCAATTTCGAGAAATCTATTGTCTCAGCTTTGGGGTATTTCTCTTTGATGTAGTCGAGGCGCCAGTTGTTGTCAATAACAATGACACGGCGTGCTCCCAGGAGAAAGCTGAAATCGACGCACATTTGTCCGATTGGACCTATGAGAATTGTGAGCATGAGCTGAGAACACTGCAAGATGAAAGAACCTGCCTGCACCCCAGATGGCTACAATGTCTCCTTTATCGATTCGAGTGTCCACACAGCAGTTCCAGGACGTAGCTAGAACGTCACTGAGATATAGACCTTTCTCATCGGGAACATTGTCCGGTAGTTTAAGAAGATTGACAGAGCCATATGGTACGCGAACGTACTCTGCTTGGCCACCAGCAAATCCACCTGTGAAATGCGAGTACCCAAACATGCCTGAACTCCACCATTAGAACCATTCGCGAGACCATTTTAAAAGTGTTCACTTACCAGCAGTCCTCCCACCATACATAGCATTCTCAATGGTATTCTCATTCGTCTTCTCACACTGCGAACTCAACTTCTGCTTACAAAAATAGCAATCCCCACACGCAATCTGAAAGCTCGCAACAACCCTATCCCCTTTACTCAAACCCTCCACTTTACTCCCAAAATCATCCACAATCCCGCAAAACTCATGCCCCAAAATATCACCCTTTTGCAACTCCACCACCGTACCGTGCAGTAAATGTAAATCAGACCCGCAGACTGTGCTTCCCGTTACTTTGAGGATGACGTCTCTGTCTTCTACTATGGCTGGTTTGGGCACTTCTACTATTTCGACTTTGTTTTTGCCCATCCAGGCGAGGGCTTTCATTTTTTCGCCAGAGGGGTCGGCGAAACGGCCTGAGAGGGAGGGGTTGGTTATGTCTTGTTCTGTTACTGCGTTGTCGTCGTGGCCGATGGCTTGCTCAGCCTTGAAGGCTGCTTGGGACATTGCCATTGTTGCTGATTGGAGTGATTGTTGTTTTTGATTGTGTGATCTTTTGATTGCGAATTGAATTCAATTTCAAGGACTTTGAATTGAGAAGTTACAAAAGCAGAGAATATGTCGACAAAATGAAACTGCGATTTTCAAAATACTTATTAGTGTAAGATGAACATGGAAAGACGTCATGATTACTGCAATCGGATGTTACTTCTTCAGTACTTCTTACATGGGAAAGGGCGCTCCATGCATCTTTCGAAACATCTCAGTCGCCGACGCTCCAATGATAATCCTTAAAGGCCCCTCTCGTGTCCATAATTGTAATTTCTGCGAAAAACTGTTGGTTGTTTGAGGAAGTGATGTCAGGATGCCGAAGAGTTTGCGACCCTGCAGATCGTGGAGTAACTAACTATCGCCGAGTCTTCCCTCACCATCTCCACGCAACATGAGTGACACGCACGACACGGTACTCATTTAGGTACAGAGTGTCTTGATATTCAATAAGTATGAGGTCAAACAATATCTATGTATGCAAGTGCAACAGATTTTATACAAGAAGTCCACTTCATACCCAATTGCAATGAACCACTCGTGCGAATATAAACACCGTTGTGTCCTCCGCAATAACCAAAATTAAACAACAAAGGGGGAATATTGGAACCAGAGAACTCCATCCGACCCAATAACCAAAAAGGCGACACCATAAACACGCCGTATGTACCGTCAAGTCATAACAAAACGCGATGCTCAAAAGCGCACTCACTTCATATGCTGGTTCGCCGAACCTCATGTCGATGTCGTCGCAAAAGGATCCGCAATTTGAACAGCCGGCGTGACAGAAACAGAATGAAACTCTCCATCAGTATCATCATCCGATTCTACCATCACCGCCTTCTCTCCTTTCTTCATCTCATCACTTTTCTTCTCCAAGCTTGAGGCGCTATCCTTGCGATCGAGATTCTCAGCCCCGCTCATGTTTTTACTCTCTTCACTACTCTGTCTACTCAAGTCTACAGAACTGACAGAGGCGTTCGAATGGCTTAAAGGCGTTGACATAGGACTCGTTGCAATGTCCCGTCGTTGTTCTTCGGAAATTATGAGGCTGTTGTTGTCTCCTGTAATAACGAGAGGTCTCTTCCTAACTCTGATGGGGTTGCGTGGTGGAAGTATTGGAGGTGCGCGGATTGGGTGGACTGTCACAACGTTTGCGCGTGCCATGAATGTTTTTCGTGGAGTTACTACTTGTTGCACTGTTTGGACGGCGAGGTCTTCGTGCTCGGAATCAGAGTCGGTATCGGCGTCTAGTTGCTTGTGGAGCTTTTCGGAGATGTGCGTTGTTGGAGGGCCTGAGGTTGTGGATGTTGGTGGTATATCTTGTGTTGATAATTTCTCTTCTTCCGACACAGATTCCTTTTCAGGAGTACGTGAAATCCCATTTAACACCGGGGACTCCTCCAGTTTCTTCTCCAAAAGCGCTTTATCCAACTTAACAGTCTCTTCCGGATCATGTTCCTTAATATCCATCATTCTATTCCTCCCACTACTCGTATTACTATACGGACTCGTCGCAGGTGTATCCACAGCGAGGCCATCAAAATCCGTCTGCGTGGAGATATCCATGGTTTGCGTAGCAGTAGAAAGAGTGCTAGTCCTCCAACTACTTCTCCGACTCATACTCCTGCTGTCTAAACTATTGCGGTTGTTGAAAGCATTGAATACGGGACTTGATGGACTGGGGTTGAAGATAAAGGATTCCCGGGAAAGGATTTTATGCGTGCCTGCTTCTTTGAGCTCGAAGCCTGAGTCTGCGAGTTCGTTTATGCCGTAGGGATCTGGGTCGTATTTATCGGGAATACCAAATAATTGCACTGTTTGAGCATTGCTCTGTAGTGTTTCTGTCGGTGGCGTGAGCTCAAAATCGCCAGGTGCAGCTCCTCCGGGGAGTTCGCTTTCGTCTATCGGGTCTCCTTGGGCCATTTTCAGTGTTTGAAAGAGGGTGTGTAACTCTCGTGGTGGATAGGAGACTGATCCACCCAAAATCTCTCCCACCCCTAATTTCACCCCGTAGAATCGCTCATTTTCATCATTCCTCTCAATGATAATAGTACCATCAATCTGCACACCAGCGTAGAACCCTCTCGACTTCATATAGGTAAACAAAGGCGCTTGTCGCTTGTGCACTTCCGATTCCAATACTCCTCCTATGCCGACTGGTCCAGCCACTGCAGATAGCTCTCCCCCGACTGTACATCGCAGCTTGGAGAAGCCCTGCAGTGCTTCTTTTGTGTTGATAACCATGACGCAGTCGTATATGTCGACTCCGACTAAAAAGCCTAGACCGACTGTGTGGAGCATTATGCCTGAGGGAGGTGACCAGCTTCCGTCTGGTAGGCGTCCTACGATGATTCCGCTTCCACCGGCTCCTGATGCCCATAGTCCTGTTCGCATTGTGGTGAAAATTACGAGGCCTTGTGCATTTTTTATGACCTAATTGCATAGATTAGATAGGGAGTTAAAGTACAGGTCCTAAAAGGCATACATACCTGATGCGGAATCTTCTTAATAACCCTCTGCTTCTCACTAACACCATTCGGCGTCGAAGAAATGGGTTCTTCATATTTGAATCCTTCCTCTATATACCCTATTAGCCAAAGCATTCAATCCCCATGCCTGTAAATCCTCCTCCACCAGTGTATACATACTGCAAAAACTCCTCAATATCCGCGCCGCCTTCTCACTCTCCTTGTCCAATGTAGTAGGCCAAAAAGCCTCCGCCCCCAGGTTGTTAGACAACTTATTCACCGGCGCACCCAACTTATCAAACTGCGTATACGCCTTGTCGAAGACGGTCTTCCCGCCCGTTTTCACCTTTCCCCACATCGTACTCGGATGGGGGAGGGAAGCTCGGGCGCATACGGCGACGGCGTGGGGCTAGTGTTGTGGAAGATGGGACTATTGGCGCAGGCAGGGTTTGTACATGAGGGTGGCACAGAGAGGTACAGAGAAGTAGTATATACAAAAGAGGAGAGGAGGAGGAGGAGGAGGAGGAGGAGGAGGAGGGAAAGTAATGGTGAGGCTGCGGCGTTTGGCGGAGGGTCAGGGTAGGTGCAGACGGAGTGCAGGTGCAAAAAAGGTAGTAAATATAATCAGTAAGCTAGCCAGCCACCTGCACGTCACCAATTCAACGTCCCAAGCCCGAACGAGCCGGTCAAAAGCACGTTCCTGGAGTTCCCTAGGCAAGAAAAGCTTCTTTCTTTCAGGGTTTGTTTCTTGAACTGGTATACCCATAATTTGTTTCTTGTAGCATCTGATGTGTAGTGGACATTATTGTTCTTCCACCATCTCCAAGAACTCTCAATACTACCCTTAATACGGCCTTAGCACAGCGAGATTCCTGCGAATTAATTCTTTATGACTGATTCATTGTGGATCCTAAGCCAAGGCACATCTTTAAACGTACCGCCTTGTTGGCACGGAGTTGAGTTTCTCTGGTGGACTAATGAACGCTTGGATATTGTGTGGATATTGTACCGGTAATCGAACCACAATCACAAGATGAAATGTCATGGTGAGGCACATGCCATGGACTTGGAGGTTTGGGTTAGTCCATCCATACAGATAAGGTAAGCAGATGATGGAGGCTCGTTGTGAAAGAGCCATGGAACTCAAGGAGGTATTGGATTGACGTGTTGCAGGACTGGTAAGCTCTAAGAATACCGGATGGAACTAGAAGTATGTCAATGACAAGCCTGAATCTGAAAATGCATTCCTACTTACCAACGGCGGAAGATGTTGAAAACTTGAGTCACGTGTGGTATTCTTGATTAGTCCGTGCTTAAGCCATCGCGAACTTTGATCGCGTAAGTTTATTTGGTGTTGAGTTTGGAAATGTCAAAGACAGGATTATCAGCCAGCTAAACCCCATCGCATATTCCACAAAAGCTGCACACGTAGTTCAATCGTACACAACAAACTGTCACTGATGGTCTCGAACCTCTAAGTTGTCAATTAAAGCTGAAAAAGAGCTGCAAACAAAAGGGAATTGAGAGAGAAGCTTCAAGTCGCAAATCACAATGACATTCGCCGTGCCGGACGACTATTCCGACTCTTCAGATCCTCCCTCTACTCCAAACCGCCGTTCAACGAGAAGTCATCCATCTACCACACCTGCTGGACCTCCGCCTTCAGACCGCTTACCCTCATTCACTCCCAAAGGCCCACCTCCCCCCTCATCAGCCTTCGGCAGCTCACTCTTTGGCACTACCAATCGCCCTTCTTCGCAACCCAAACCTCTATTCTCAGCACCGTCCAAAAACGCAAACGCGACAGTCTCTTTTGGTGAAACTACAAGTCGACAAATACCAAATAGCAGTCCTCCAGCACCAATTGAGCTGGGCGACGACACTGATGAAGATGACGATGACGATGAAGACATGTTTGCAAAAGAAGGGGAAGATATGGATGACAGTCTAGCCAATATGTCCCCCGGTTACAACCCGTTCGCCGCTTCTACAGCCTCAGATGCATTTCGAGCTTCAAGGGGAAACAAATTACCCACTTTCAATACTTCCATGGGCCAGTCAACACGCTCGACCAACCACAACCGGAGTGAGATGGACTTCCAAGCCTATGCAAAAGGAATTGCGGCCGCAACTCCATCAGCGCCTCTTGACGATCCAGACAGCCTCATGTTGCAAACCGAGCTTCGAGCCGAACAAATGGCAGAGGCTTATAAGAAAGGCCATCCGGAAGCTGTACCAGACATCATTTATGGACTGAGCGAGTTATGGAGGGCACATGGGCCAATGGAGGACGACGGCGCTGAGAGTGAATTTATCGGACCATCTGATCCAGACGCGAACATCTCAAAGGCAAATTTCCTAGCAAGTCTCGCACTGACGATACATAATCCGCCAACCATCGAGCAATCTTCCAACAAGACGTCAAGATTCCGGCGATCACCACAACTAGGAGATAACGTGCCAACGCCATTTCCTAAAGTGCTACTAGACTGGATGAATAGATATCATAATCCTAGTGGTCCTGCCATTGATGGCGTTCTGGAGTACAAGCGCGGATACTCTGCTTCTCCCGCATTCTGGGACGCTATATTCATGTCACTTACAAGAGCGCGATTCGATATTACCATTCAGTTATTACAAAACGCTAAGTTCGAAGTGGCTGTTGAAGAGGATGGCAGCGGTGCTGCCTACAACGAGGACCAATTGAGCAACATCAACAAAGTCGTTTCTCAGGCGATACGACTACTAGAAACCGCACCCGGGTTGACCAGCAATGACTGGGATATAAGGAACGAAAATTGGGCAGTATTCCGATTGCGGGTCGAATCTACCAAAGAAGCGTTGGAATCTTATGTTGAAGGCGGCGCGCAACGGACTATAGACGACTTGAAATCATCTCGTTTCGGGCGAAGTGCTAAATCTTCCACCTTCGGGCGACCAGAGAGCAAAGTACCCTTTGAAATTTACGAGTGCATCAAAGATGTTTATAATCAGCTTCTTGCAGGGCACGAAGATCTATTCAAATCTTCATTCGACTGGGTAGAAGCAGTATTTGCACTGACGATATGGTGGAATGGCGATGATGGAGTAATTCCCAGAGGAAATATGGGGGCGAGTCGTCGATCGATCGGTCGAAACCAACAAACTCGACAAGTTGATGTGAGCCCAGGCATAGCTTACCGACAGCAAATGGCCACTGCTTTCCGACTTGTCCTGGACGAAGATGATTTACGGGACTCGATAGACACGACAGATCCTGTGCAAGTCGGTCTGGCGTGCATCTTCACTGGTGATACAAAAGGTCTACTGGGTATACTCCGCACTTTCTCGGTGCCTATAGCTAGCACTTTGGCAGAGATTGCTGGCGCAGGAGGTTGGCTCACTGACGAGACGAACACACGTGAGACGGTCGAAAACTTCGATCAGAGTGACCTCATGGTTCTCAGCTATGGCCAAGAGGATTTGAAGACGAATGAAAAGGACAAGCTTTTGACTGAATATGCTACGCTCCTGTCACAGAAAGAATCCATCGAGCTGCCAGCTAATCCCGTGGAGCCTCAACCACCAATCGAGGGATGGGAACTCGCATTACGGGTTCTAGGTCGTCTTGAAGATAAGGAAAATGCCCAGGCCAAAGTAGGGGCATTACTAGACAGGCTGCATTTCACGTCAAATCATCAGGTTGACAGTGTACTGGACCTTTGCATTACGTTGCAGTTCCCTCAACATGCAAAGAAAATCACAGAGGTAATCATTAAGCGCATCCACTGTTTGAGCACAAGCTAATCTCCGCCACAGAAATACGCCGATTCCGTGGCCGAAACCACCCACCGCTACGGCGACGCATTACTATACTACTCACGAGCCCACAGATTCGACAAAGCAAAACGTGTCATCGACGAACTCATCCTCACTTGTCTTTACACCTCCTCGGCTTACCCTCCCGAAAAGGACATGGACGACCGTTTCCGATCTTTTGTTCAAAGACCAAAGAAGTCGCTCGACAATCTAGCGAAACTCGATCTTGCCGCTGCGGAAAAACTCTCCGCTTGGTTGAGTGGGTATGCTACTCTTCGCAAATTTTACGATATCCGCGACGAACGCCCCATTGAGAATGTAAGCGATAAAACTAGTTTTCCACTCTCGACGAAGCGTAGGAAAGCGTCAGAAGCGCTACTGGCCGTAATATCTAGCTCTGCCGATTGTATCCGCGGGGGGCTCTACGACCCCACCGTTGATGTCGTCGTCCCCGTCGACGCTCTACTCGTCTTACTAGGGGAAGCGCTACCACTCCTAGGAAACTCCCCCCGCACGCTCAAACTCCCAGCCCTGTACACCCTCCTCAAAGCGGTGGAAGATCTCCAAACAATAGGTCCCCGCATCTCCGCCAAATGCGAGTCTGTATTTCACATCGCGCTGGAAAATTTCCACGGCGGTGAGGTGCCTAGTCCGAGGGCGAGGTTGAGGAAAGAAACGAGTGGGATGAGTGGGATGACGGGGAGTAGTCAGTTTAGTCTTGTGGGGAGTAGTCTTTTGAATAGTAAGGAGACGATGGGGACGGTAGGGAGTGGGAGTGAGGGGAGCGGTGTACTGGTTGGGAGGGGGGAGGTCAGACGGGAGTGGGATTGGAGGGAGGGGTTGAGGAGGAATGCGGATGGGGAGGATGTTTTGAGGGTGCTGAGGTTGGGGCTTGGGAGGGAGGTGGCTAGGGCTTGGGCGGAAGGGGAGGATAGGGCGTGATGTTTTGTTGTTTGTATGGTGCTCTTTTTTTTCAAGCGGTGTTAAGTGGGAAGTGGGAAAGAGCAAATGTCTGTCCAGGTCGACACGGTTTGGGGTTAGGATTGTTACGGAAATACTTTTTTTCCGGAACTTTAAGACGTATAGCGTTGTAAGTCCCAGCCAGCAGTTCAGGTATGCGGTGGGCCAACAGCCTAGTTAGTCGTGATATTTTCAGCTCTTGAAACTATCAACAAATCCCTCAAAAGTAATCATTCAAATCGTCCCGCATGATTTATTCTTTGGACGGAGAGACAACAGCACCCCTCCCCGTCGTCCCCGTCCCAACTCCACTAGCCAAAAGCTCCAACCTACTAGCCTGAACACGATGTTTCTTCATCACATCGACCCACTCCCACTCCCTCTCCTTCTCTTCCTCCTCCTCCCCCTCCTCATCATCAGCACTCTCCTCCTCACTTTCTTCCTCTTCTTCCAGCAGTGCAAGCATCATACTGAAATCTCCACCCAATCTACCCAAACTTCCTGCGCAGTAAAGAACTTGCGTCATGAGGCTATCGCGGGCTGATCGCTCTTTTATGTTGGGGAGGTAAGCTTGAAGGGTTGTGAAGAGAGTTTCTATCAGGTGGGACGGGAAGGTTGATAGGGGGGAGGGTGGGTGGAGGAGGGGGAGGGGATGATGGGTTGATGTTTCGTCTTTGGTCGGTGGTGGCTTTGCTGTAGTATTGAGTGAATCGCCGCTAGAATTGTAGGTGCTCTCTTCTGCTTGTACTTGAGATCCTGGGACTGGTAGTGCGGAGGGGAAGATACTGCGGTACATGCTCACGATTGCGAAGGATTGTTCGCGAAAGATTTCGATGTAGCGTTTTAGGTAGCGTTCTGTTTGTTGGCCTCCCGCCCATTGCTCAGTCTGCTTCTTTGGATCCGCTTTTGTCCCATTCGCCGCTGCTGGTGTTTGAGCTTTACTGCTACGCTCCCGTTGCGAAGTTTCCTGATCTGCCAACTCGCGTAACGGTTCCAGAGCTTCTAGCATGCTAATCAAATTGGCGAGTCTGCAGACCAGAAAGAGGGCACCCAATGAGCCATCAGAGGGGGAGCTACCAAAACTTGAGTTTGATCCCAACATTCCCCCTGAGCTCTTTTGTATTTGCATGTTCTCGTCCAATTCCGGCGCCACACGCCGTAACCATCCTATTGTCCTCATTGCTGCGGCGAGCTTTATCCCCTGGGTCTGCAGACTGGCAATAAGATTCGTGGTTAGGAGTTTCATCTCCTTTGCCGCTTGACTGGATATTGATGTGATTAAGGGGGATGAGGGGTATAACGTCGTTAGACGCTTTATGTGGGCGTGGAGGTCCAGTGCGGAAGCATAGTTTACACTGGAGGAAGTGCTTGTTGTTTGGGAGGAGGAAGATATTGCTGTGCTGAGCAAGGAGGGGAGATCCAGTACTGATGATATGCGATCTGCATTCTGTGATAGTAACAATGCTTTTCGCCGTCTTAAGAGTACTTCGTTTTCCACCTCCGAGCTCTTCTTGTATTTCTGCGCAAAGGCTGCGGCGCTTGATTCGAGTGGGGGGGTTGCATCCTGGAGTTTTGATGTTTGTTCGTACAATGGTGGTAGGGATGTGGAAAATTGTGAGAGATGGGTCGCTGAGGATATTATGGATTTGTGGGAGCGTTTGCTTAGTGCTTGGAGGGATCGGAGGAGAGAATGCGAGTTTTGGGAGAGGGAAGATGGTTCGGCTGTGGAGAGGTCGGCGAGGGAGAGGGTTGTTAGGCGGTGCAAGTAGCTGGTGGTGGTGGGATCGGAGGGGGAAGGTCTTGATTGTGCATCCAGGGCATCGAAGTAGGGTGTAAGTAACCCATAGAGCGGGTCCGCCATATTTACCTTTTCCATCGTCAAACTGCATTGTGGCATGTACATACAATTCGTGAAATTTGGTGCCTCAGTTTTCATGCCTCAGGCCCCCACCGTTGGACGCCCTGCATTCGGACCCCTCACAAACACCACGCTCGCGTCCGCCAAAGATATCGGAGAGGGCTTTGAGCAATGGAAATGCGCCCGACGCTGCGACATGTCCAAAGCCCAAGAAAGACGCGTAGAAAATGCTTTATCCTCTTTGATTGAGAAAATTGTGCCGACATATGACGACGACGAGGAGGAAAGTGCTGAACAACGTCTGGATGAAGCATATCAGTTTGCGTATAATGAATTACAGAAGTGAGACTGTCAATTTATAGTTGCAGAAATTGTTATTGATTTGTTGTAGTGCGACTGCGCCAGCCGTGACGTCTGATGTTCATCACGCCGCCGACTTGATCAAGAAAAGACGTAGGAATATAAAGTCAATGAGCACATTCAAACTCTGACTCCGATGCAGTTATCCGGCACAACAACACACCTGAGAAAGCGCTCAAGTTCTCAAACCTCTACTCCCGTCTCCTCTCTCAGCCCGTTCTAAGCCAGAAATGGGCTATGCTCCATCTTCTATCACAACTCGCCGACCCTCCTCTCACGACTCCACTACAAGGAGCAAGACCCTCATTAGCAAATCGATTACCCAGTTATAACACCAATATATCTACCAGTGCGCAAACAGCGGAGCCCACACCAAAGCGACCGCCGGATAGGCAATTTGTGGTGGATAGTCCTGCGTTTAACGAAGCCTTTGCCAATCCAGGATTGAGACGATTGCCAGAGGCTGAGGAACCAGGAAGTTCTCGGGCGGAGAAGCTGTTCTCCAGCCAGAGAAAAGAAAGACCAAAGGAACCAAAGGCCATGAATGGCGACACCGAGGCTGGAGCTTCTCCCATGCCAAAGTCGTCATACGTCAGCTATGATTCTCTAGTACCTGCGGAACCAAACCTTCTCCGTGATTTACCTTTTACATTGCAGGGTTTGTCATCTACGAACTTCAGCTTTGAGTCCGACAAGGTTCTCAAGCTTCCTGATACGCTTCCGGTGCCTATTATTAGCTTATTACACGCACTGGCAGAGCCATGTTTGCTATACAAGAGACTATCGGAATTTGTAGAGTCCAACGACGGTGGATTGGTTGGGCAAAGCTTTCGATCAGCCCTCAGCATTGAACTAAGGGCATACCTCGGCCTGGTAGCAACTTTGGAAGGCCAGATTCGAAGGGCACTTGCACAGCTAGACGATTCTCAGCCACGAAAGGGGATTGGCAAGGCTGGGGTGACGCTGAAGAGATGTGTTGTCTGGACCCGCGAAGCGACCATGGGACTGCGATTAATGAGTCTCATGGTCGAAGAGTCAAAGGGTAAGAATTAGTGTTTCCAGCGCTTTAGCGAAGCATGTGCTGACTTAAGTAGACAAAAAGGGTGGCCAGTTGATATCGGTGATACATTCCTTCTCCCTCACTCACGGCGATCCCTTCGTCGTTTCATTCGCTGAACGATTACTGTCACACGTGACACGCCCTTTTTATGATATGCTCCGCCTATGGATATACGATGGCGAGCTCTCAGACCCACATCTGGAGTTCTTCGTCTTGGAACAGCAAGAGAGACTCGACGACAGTGAAAACAACAACGGTCGAAAAGTAGCCGCTACGAGTGTATGGGATGAGAAATATAAGCTCAACGCCGTCATGGTTCCAAGCATCATCACCGACTCCTTTGCTAACAAGGTATTCTTGATCGGCAAATCTCTCAACTTCATTCGACACGGATGTCACGATGCAGGATGGGTTGGATCGTATTCCAAAGACGCTTCACGCGAGCTCCAGTACGGCGATACAGCCACCCTTGAAACAAGCATAGACGAGGCATACAAAACCACTATGGCTCGTCTCATCCATCTGATGGCTACCAAATTCCACCTCTTCGACCATCTCAAAGCTCTTAAGAAATACCTCCTCCTCGGCGCAGGCGACTTCATCGCCATCCTCATGGAGTCATTATCCACAAATCTGGACCGACCAGCAAACACCCAATATCGCCATACCCTCACAGCTCAATTAGAGCACGCAGTACGTAACTCGAATTCGCAATACGACCCGCCAGATGTCCTACGGCGTCTCGACAGTCGTATGCTAGAGCTTAGCCACGGTGAAATTGGCTGGGATGTCTTCACCCTGGAGTATAAAATCTCACCTCCCGTCGACGTTATCGTCACACCCCACGGCAGTAAACAATACCTCAAAGTCTTCAATTTCCTATGGAGGGTGAAACGAGTGGAATTCGCCCTTGGCAGCACATGGCGCCGCTGCACGACAGGCTCGCGCGTAGTCCTCAGCGCTGTCCAAGACAAAGTCGGTAGAGACTGGAAAACAGCACGCTGCGTCATAGCAGAAATGGTTCATTTCATCTCACAGCTCCAATACTACATCCTCTTCGAAGTCATCGAAGCCAGCTGGAATGAATTGGAAAAGGCGATGCACAGACCCGAATCCACTCTTGATGACTTGATAGAAGCACACGCCGCATATTTGAACAGCATCACGCGTAAGGGTTTGCTTGGGAGCAGCACCACAGACTTCACAGGCCAACTACACGAACTTCTTAAAACAATGCTAGCGTATAAAGATGCCGTGGATGGTCTATACTCCTTCTCAGCAGCCGAATTCACAAAACGCCAAGAATTATCCGCTAAGATTGAGAATCGCACCGCAGCAGGTAGATGGGGTATCTCCGAACGCGAAGACGACGGTGCTCAATCCACTCCCCTCCTCAAACCCACGAAATCATCATCACGCACACCCTTTGCATCATCACCCCTATTATCCCTACCTGGTGGCCTTCTCTCCTCTGGCTCTTCAGAAGAAGATATACTCGGACGGTTGAGGGATAGGCTTAATAGTCTTGCTGGGGATTTCAAAGCTAGGGTTAATATTCTACTAGGGGATTTGTATCATCAACCTGATGCTGATATGAGATGGCTTGCTATGGTTATGAATTTCAATGATGTTTACACGCCTGTTAGGAGGAGGAAGAAGACGACGACGACGACGACGACGACGACGACGACGGAGAAAGCGAGGGGTCCTGCTACGGTGGAGAAGGGAAGGGTTCTTGCTACGGCCGAGAAGGGGAGGGAGGGTGGTGGTGGTGGTGGGAAGGAGGGGAAGGGGAAGGAGAGGGTATGAGTGGGCTATCTATCATATTTTGGGCGTTTGGAGTTGCGCTTTTGGGGGGCTAGGAAGGTTTAAGGGGGGGGGCATGGGACAATATCTTGTCGATGGGTACTATGATGTTGGTTTAGGCCGGGTAGCGCGAAGCTGATGTCGCTGTTGGAACTCGATCTCTAACAAATTCACTAATGTCGAAAATAGCACCACAATGGAACTTTGCACGAGAGCAAGGTGCCGAGGGAAGAAGATATGAGACAAATGCAAGTCTAAAAACTGCCGTCAGTGATGTCGAACACATGAACCAGTGTATGAATGGAAAGTCGCACCGCTATCCTCATTTGCGTACGTGGTGGTCCCCTCCAGTCGAAATAAGCCTGTACTGTACAAGTACTGTACTGTACCCTTACACCCACCCACTGCTCTCACACACAAACCGAGTCATACATTACCACACAAACTCCCCGAACCCAACTAAGGTTAAATCCAAAAACATTTTCCAAGTCAGTCCTCCTAACACCTACTCCTCATCTCACAACACCCACCTGCCTCGTTGAGCCCAAAGTCTGCGCCCCCTGACCACACTCAAGCTGCACAATCAAATAACAGCACATCCTCCCCCTCCCCCCTCCCACTCAAACATTATGCAGCATGATGAATGAAGCATATGCCAAACTCTTCCACTTAGCAGGCTGTATTCAATGTCTCTTCCTGTATATAGATAGAAGACATTCCTCACCGTTTCCTTCACCCATTCTCCGTTCTCATTCTCCCGTCTTTTTTGGTCCCACACCTCAAGATTGCCTTTTCCCCAATTTTCGCGGTTTTGATCAAAAACCAACAAATAAGACTTGGAACAAATACGCTACTACTATGAATCCACTGTTTAGTTAATGGTCTTTTAGGGTTTCCATTTCGCCTTTGCTTCTCTGGCAATTTCCGTGCGATTACAGGAAGAAGGGCCAAAGGGGAGGAAGGAAGGGAAGGAATGGTAGACTGTCCTTGCTCGGGATGGAAATATCTAGATGAATGTAGTTCGAGTATGTAGTGATAGGAAATGGGAACACAGATCTTCTGTTCGAAGTGCGTTTCCAATGAGAGTCTTATGACTCAAATATATCCGTCTGAAGTCATGTGGAATCTGTACCTACTTTCCTAGATTGGCGGATAACAATATCTTCCCTATGTGCCTTCTCTATTTGCTATGGCGAGGTTTAAATCCTACTCATTGTTCTATTGTCTCAAAATTCGTGCAAAAGTAAAATCCATTGTACACTACAAATACTTCTTCTTCACCAATCCATGCCATTCACCCTCGCCTTTGTCCCCGTGCCCGCCAGAATGCTGTTGGCCGTCTCAATCTCCCCAAGTCCATTTGTATGAGATTCTCCAATGGCTTTTCTTCCTTTCAGACCCTTCAATTTGCCATCCAACTTAACAAACGGATCATCACTCTCAGAACTCTTCACCTTCCACTTCTCAGTACCTAAAACACCATCCAACTCTTCCACCGGAGGCAACTTGACATAGACCCAGCCGTCCTCTCGGGCTTCAACCGGGAAAGTGGCGATATTGACTTCGTCGTCATTCCCGCATTTGCCGGCATCCGTACCCCCTAGCTCATAATTGCGCTTGTGGAACGGGCAAGATACCCATAATTTGTTCGAGGCGATATCATCGCCAATGAGCCCGTCGGAAAGGACAAAGGCACGCTTGTGGGGGCACATCTGTTGCGTGCAATAGAACTTCCCCCTGACTTTGAAAATGGCCAGCTGTGTATCACCACGTTTAATAGCCTGTGAATCGCCCGTAGCGATATCTTTGAACAGATCACTCTTAATGATTGGTTGCCAGCTAAGAGAGCTCCACTTTGTACCACGGAAGTCTACCTTTGCAGAGTCTTTAGGCCAGTACGCCGGCCGTTGTTGATTACGCTCTGTGATCACCTCGATAGGCTCAATCTGTTGCTCCGTAGTATTAGCGAATTGCATAAATTGCTTTCGTTTTTCCGGATTCGTTATCGTTTCTGTCCATTCGCAGAAGAAGGAACCGACGAGGTCTTGCATTTGTTTTTCCAGGTCCGCGCAAATACCGAGTTTATCTTCTAGTATCACTTCCCGGAGATAGGCGATTCCGCCAGGTAGGTTCTCAATCCACCGTGCTGTTCTTTGAAGTTTATCTGCTGTTCTGATATAGAAAGAGAGGTAACGGTCGAGGATCGGTACTATATCGTCCGGGGGAACGTCTTTCGCGAGGAGTTCCGAGTGTCGAGGTTTCGCACCTCCATTACCACCAACGAAGAGATTGTAGCCCTTCTCAGTCGCTATAAGACCAAAGTCTTTATTCTGTGCCTCGGCACATTCGCGAACACAACCTGAAACTCCACCTTTGATTTTGTGTGGCGAGCGGATAGACTTGTATCTCTCTTCCAAGCGAACTGCCATACCGACGCTGTCACCGATGCCAAAACGACACCATGTTGTGCCAACACATGACTTGACTGTTCGAAGCGACTTGGCGTATGCATGTCCCGATTCCATGCCACCTTCTACCAGCTCTGTCCAGATCGCGATAAGATCCTGCTTCCGGGCGCCGAACATGTCGATTCTTTGGCCACCAGTGATCTTAGTGTAAAGGTTATATTTCTTAGCCACGGTGCCAATTATGATGAGTTTATCGGGAGTTATTTCACCACCGCTGACGCGGGGTACCACGCTGAACGTGCCATTTCGTTGAATGTTTGCCAAGAACTTATCGTTTGTGTCTTGCAAGCCCCGATGAGGCCGGTCGATGATGTGCTTATTGAAAAGCGATGCGATGATTGAGCCCACGGTCGGTTTGCAAGCTTCACAACCTACAGATTCGGGCTCTTTACCACATTCCTTCATTACTTCAGGAAATGATTGGATCTTTTTGACGTAGATGATGTTGAATAGATCCGCACGAGAGTAGTCGAAGTGTGGACACAGATTATTCTTCACCTCATTACCCATGGACACCATGGTCTTGTTGAATATGGTCGTGACAAGGGGCATACAACCACCGCAACCAGTTCCCGCTTTCGTGCAGGACTTGACATCGCCGATGGATTTGCAGGTCCCGTCCTTCGTTGACTTGACAACATCACCCTTTGTAACATTATGACAAGAGCAAATCTGAGTGTCGTCATCGCTTGACAGGAATTAGTATCAGATGGCAGAATATGGTCCACTCAACTTACAGCTCATCACCATCCTCCTCGCCTTTGTTTGCCCCCACTATAAGTTCGCTGGGGGGTATATCCAGCATCTTTTGATTTTTGACCATTGGAACCAATTTTATGTAGTCCTTGGTGTCTCCAATCATCATACCACCCAAGATGTACTTACCGTCCATTGTGAATAGATATTTTTTGTAGACATTTTGAAAAGGGTCCTTGTATGTCAACGCCTTGACGGGAGGTGGTGGAGGTCCATCAGTCAGATTCTTGACACGATCTTTCGCCTCCATTACTCCTTCTTTCTTGTCAGCGCCTCGCTTCGCAGGTAATTCTTTTGGTCCGTCTCGATCCGCAAAGAAGTCCCCAAAACTTGCAACCTCAACGCCCAAGAGCTTGAGCTTGGTGCTTAGGTCAGGACGCTTGAATTTTCGCGGAGCATGAGCTTTTGCCTGGGTAAGGTTGAAAGCTAGGACATCTGCCATTTCAATCCCTGGGGCTATGAGACCGAAAGTCTGGTTCTCCCAACTAGCACATTCTCCAATAGCATAGATATCGGAAGTTGACGTTTGGAGATCTGGCTTCACAACGATGCCTCCACCGCGGTCCGCGCACTTGATGCCGGCTTTTCGCGCCAGTTCGTCTCGAGCTTTGATCCCAATCTACAAATGTCAGTCTAGGCTTTAAAAGTAAGTCTTGTACAAATGGCTTACTGCGAAGCATATACATGAACACTCCATCTTAGCACCATCTTCAAACACGACTTCAGTGACATAGTTGTCCTCATCCACATTGATACGGCCTACGCGTTTGCTGAGCATGACATCAAGTCCCAGACTTCTGACTTGCTCAACAACCATACCACCGGCATCGCCGTCTAGCTGGCGTGAGAGAACCCATCGATTGCGCTCAATAAGTTTCACTTGTCCAAACTCTTCAAGATCCATCATAGCTTTCGCTGCCTCAAGACCAAGCAGACCGCCACCCACAACTGCCCCCGTTGTGCCCTTTCTGGTCGAAGAAAATTCAATCAGTTTCTGCAAGTCATCGATCGTGCGGTACACAAACACACCCTTAGCATCATGCCCAGGTGTGTGTTTCGGAACGAGGGCATCCGAGCCAGTGGCTAGGACGAGGATATCGTATGCAATATCGAGACCTGTCGCTGTCCTGACAGTCTTGGCTTCCGAATTGATCTCGGTCACAAGAGTGTTCAGATGGTAATTTAGAGATCCTTCAGGCATGCTAGAGTACTGGGGAATAGTATTAGCTTGCATCCTACTAATTTTGAGCACAAACTCCATACCCATTCCTTAGGGTTGAGGTAGAGATTCTCAACCTCTCTGTGCTGGAAGAAGCTTGTCAACCCGACGCGGTTGTATGCTAAATGGGGCTCTTCTCCAATAACAATAATATCATATTCTCTCCTTTTCACATCGAGTTTCAATAACTTTTCACTAGCGTTTGCAGACACGTTAGCTAGTGATTCCCACAAATCAAAGAGGAACAGTTTACATGAACGCAACCCCAACCATTCCTAAGCCTACTACGACCAGCCTCTTCCTGGAAGAGCTATCGGGAGCATCATTATTAGTAACCTCGCCTGTCTCTTTCATTTCACCGGAAAGCTTCATCTCTTCGACCTTTTCTGGGAGCTTGTTGGCTTCGACATCATTCCATTCGCTGTTGCTCTGGCCCCATGCCATTTTTAAAGCTTGAATTGCCTTTCTCAGGCTCTTTCGGCTAAAATCTCGATACAACACAAAAGAAGGTGTATCAGGCTTGATTCATACTACCTAATTAACAACACAAGAAGTCATTAAAGAAGGGACAAAGAAAGATTGAGACGCAAAAGGAAAATACACCTAACAGACCTGCCTCATACTGTAGCTGAGTAGTAGCTTAACGGAATTCCTAGTCGACGCCATACCTTCTCCGGAGCGCAATCAAAGCTGCAGAGCTCAAGATGCTAGGTGCCACTTCCTCGGGACCGATAGGGACTGTACCATAGGACAATCATGGTGCATGCTCTTACACTTCTCCACGGCGCTGATCCTGATAACGAAACTGATAACGAACTGCATGAAATCTGGATTGAGGTAGAAAAGAAGACGCGCCAAGAGTGCAGATAACGTGCCGCGGAAACCAACTCCGTCATCTGTGAGGTGGTCAGTAATCGGAGACTGTGGATTGGCTGAAATGAATATTCAAGCTATGTATGCTATCTTATTTCGAACTCTATGGTCATGGAATTCCCCATTGTGTACATACATCGAAATCTGTGTGAGGTTCATGTTTGTTGGTAATATCGGAAGATATTTCTCCTCGTTGCTGCCTGAGGCGAGAAAGGCATCAACTCTCATCAACCACATGTATCACGCCTTTAACTAAGGAGTAAATGCGGCCGCTAGACCATACCAAAAATGCAAATGAAAACATTCAAAAGAACAAAAGATCCTTATCATCCCAGCCCTGTGCGTTCAGGGCAGCACAAACAGCCTTCTCAAGAGCCTCAGGTCCACAGACCAGTACCATTGCGTCCTCCTGCAGCGGAACATGTTCTTGCAGTAGCTGTGCCCCTATTCTTCCTTTCAACCCCGTCCACTCATCCGTAGGCTGTGTCAGTGTGTAGAGGAGCTTGCACCTTTCGGAGCTCTCTTTCGCGAAGTGGTCCAGGTCTTCTTTACAAAGAATATCTTCTGCCAGTCGATTCCCGTTCAGTACGACGACGCTGGTTGTGTCCTGCTTATCTTGAAGAATGGCTCGATAAACCTGAAATATGGGTGTCACACCACTTCCCCCGCATATCATGAAAAATCGTTTGACATGTCGTTTGTGAGAATTGATCGTGCACCACCCATTTTCCAGGTACTCGAATTTGCCAATGGGTCCTTTGAAGTCAATTGCATGCCCTATGGGTAATGCGTCCATGGCTTTAGTCATTTTACCCCCTTTCCTTTCTTTCGTGTCATGGTATACCTTGATCAGCACGTCAAGATATCCTTTCTTCGATGTTTCTGAAATGGGTGTATAGCTGCGAATGATTGCTTCTCTGGTAACAGGATCACGTAACCGCATCATCAAGTGCTGCCCAGTCGGCAAGCCAAGAGTCTGATCGTCGTGCTCTAATTTGAAAGTGAACACTCGGCAGTCCCATGAAATGGTTTGCTTCGTGTGGAGAGTGGCTTTAGTCCAGATTCGGCTATTCAAGAATGTATCTCGTGGTGCCGCATTTGGATCAGCGTGCTCCTCTCCTTCACTCAAAACTTTCCTTGATGCTTCATCAAGGGATCCGATGTGGTACTCTGGCATCATGGCTTTGGCTGTTTCGCTGTCTATTGCATTGCGCGTCAGTATGCCTCAAAGTGAGTCAAAAGAAGATAAGAACTTACGAATCGCCATGAATTCATCGGTAGAGTCCAGACAAGCAGCCGAGATAATGCTCTGGGCCCCACCGGGATGACCATCAAGAAATTTGGTTCCATCGTAAACCTCACCGCCAACCACAAACCATGGTGCTGCAGAGGGTTGTTTTCGTAGCTCGTCGATAGAAATTTCCCGTTTCACATCGTCTTTTGTCATCTTGATCTCAGCAACCGTCTCTGGCACCAGTTCTGCCTCTTCTCCCTCTTTTCTTTCGCCCCAGAACCCGTTGGTCAAGTTACCACCCATCTTTTTGACGCGTTCCATCCATCCACCAGGCATCAACGCAGGCTGAGTAGGGTGCTCAAACCGGATAATATCGTTTTCAAATGTGACAACGACGCGATACCACGGGTTGTTCATCATGCCCAGAACCGACCAGTACATGTCTCGAGGCTGGAGATTCATGCTCTCGTCCATGGCTCGGACTAAGATGTCCTTGGCCACTTTGAGCTCGTCCACAGGGATATCAAGCTCCCAGAAACACCAGCAGAAACAACTTTCGCGCCACGACATGTCCAAACGACCGCCATATAGGTCTTGCTCTGTGGCATCCCGGTACTTGTCCTCAGCGTAATCGATATTTGCCAATTGCCATGACTTGCCTTTGTCTAAGGATACTTCGACTCTTGTAATTCGGCGTCCACCTCCTCCATATGCGTATCCCTTGACACGGTAGTTCGAAGGAGCACATGCTACAGAAAGTTGCTCATCGTGTGCGGGATAGGCGATTGCTGAATTCGTGTTGAGGTCATATATCGCATATCTCTCATCCTCCCAGATGTCTGGCCTATTAGCCGACTCTTCAGGCGAAATCATAGTGCTAGTATGGAGCATAAGCAGCGTGGTCAATGGGCCTGATAATAACGAACTTACGGAAGTACCCGATTATCGTAAATGTGGTACCAGTTATCACTAGGTCCCTCCGTAATGATGAGCTTCTTCAGCCATTTTACACTTCGACCACCGATCTGTCCTGGAATGACCACCCGAAGTGGTTTCCCATGATCTGGTCTTAGCATCTCGCCATTCATTTTCCATGCTAACATCATGCCACGATTCGGGTCCATAGCCCAATTCATTTTCACAGAGGTGCCGTAATAACCATTGGGCTGTTGCCTATTAGAAAGGGTATCACAGGAAGGAAACCCAGCCGCTTACAAGTTTATCAGCACCTTCCATACAGACATACCGAGCTCTTCGATGTGGATTGGCTCTTTTGATCACTTCTCCTAGAGCGATACCCGTCCATAGTGCAGTAGATACGCCAGCTGGGCCCCAGGAGAATCCTTTCGTTTTTCGGACTTGGTTTTGTTCTTTTCGCCTGTTACCAGCGCACACTAATGTGATAGGGACTGTAATAGCATTGTATTCTTTTAGCAGGTCTCTTAGTGTAATCTTCAACGGCTTCTCAACAAGTCTGAGCTGTTTTAGCTGAATTTCTTCAGACTGGTGCTGGTTTTAACATACCCTTCCACGGAGAACTCCCAATCCAAACACTCCTCGTCTTTGACTTCTGGTACGGCCCCATGATTTCGTACATAAAACAACTCAGGACTAGTCAAAAATCCCTCATTGAACAATGCCGACAGAGGTGCTTCAACATTGAATGGATGGACTCCAGTTAGGCGGATTAGCCTGGCATCTCGTGGAACATGCGCATCTGGTGTCTTCAGATCGACTGTTAACACCTCTGTGGGCTCGGTCGAAGGCGGGGGCAAAGGGAATTCCTGCGTCGTATCTGAACTCGAATCTCCATCTGCCAAGGTGCTCTCTGGAGGCGTCGGTGGTAGACTCCCCCCTAGTTGATGTGTTTTGCTTAGTTCTGCTTCCATTACTGTGTCCATCTCTAAGTCGAGTGCCCAAGAAGACTGAAGTGCATGCAATCTGAAAAAAGCCCAAGAATCTGCAAGAATCACAAGAATAAAGGTTAGACAGAATTGCAAGCTTGATAGACTGAATAGAGTGAACAAGGTGAATGAACACTGGTGGCACAAAGACCAGATCGGCGACTGTCAACGTACTACAAAATTCAGCTTACACCGCTGGCGTAGTATATATTGCACGTCATATTCTTAGCTGAGATGGCCGGAGAACCACCAGTAAAGGCAGTGATTTCTAGGATAACGTTTCATTTTTGCAGCGCAGAGGCGATCACAGTAAGGCCGCGGAAGTGGTATGCACAAAGCGGTCGTGGGGAGCGAGTCTGGTAGGTATATTTGCAGTTCCTTATCGCACCAATCAGGGTGGAGCTGCGGGTCCAGAATATGGTCTTAGAATTCTCTTCGGGAGTCTACCACTGCGATATGCAAGTAGTATTTCTTTCCAAGCTCTTTTTCAGGTTATCTTTGTTCATGTAGACTTCTCTTGGACCTTCATATCTATCCCGAAGTATACCAGCTGAATCCTCCTGGTCTCGAACCCCTTTTCGAGGCAGCCATCACTTGGTTTTCCAGATACTCTGCTTTGTAAAGTCCCCAGTTATGGAATCGGCGTACACTCAGCTCCTTATGTTCAACTGAATTTTTCCGGAAGACCCCAAAGCGATGGGCACAGAACTCCGCCTTCTGAATGTCGCTCCTAGTTCTCTGCCTGTAACACGCGATAACAATGAAGAGGCGGACTTGGAATGAGCTTGAGGAATAAAGTCTTGCGAAACAAATACACTTGGCTATATTTCTCTGCGCTGCCCGCGTCGGCCAACATATCCACTTTAAAGTTTTGAAGTAGGGGTTGTGTTGCAATGTGCTGTGATGAGGTTGAAAACTGTCGGTCCTATAAAAGTTGGCTTCTCCGCGCAAGCCAGCAAACATCTTTACTCCCACCCCAATCGCCTTCGGAACACAATCGGATGATCAAGATCCAAGATCCTCATTTATTCATCAATCGATGTTAAGAGCTGTGCATATTGTTCTTGACGGATGGCGAATATTCAAACCGCAATCTAGGTCCAGAACTGCAAATGCAAAGCTCAAACACCCGGCCTGGAGACAGGAACATTTCAATCCATCTTAATATGAACTAATGGTTGCGCTTCGAACTGGAACCAAAACAAAGCCGCAATCATCATGCTTGGATCATTGCTGCGCGCCCCCGAGAGGCCAGATCTCAAGGTGTTTTGGAACTGTGGTTAATTAGAGACCAACATCATTGCAACTCTTTAAATACTCCTTCAAATTCTCTGGACCAAATAGGTCAATGCCAGAATCCTGATTCTGGAACAATTCACGATCTATGTCAATGTCAAATACAATTACTTACGATTTCTAAATCCGACCTCGAATTTGCAATCAGGTACATTTGATTGTTTTCTCCAAAGGTAAAAACACTTGCACACTCCAGAATTATAAGTGCTTTCTAGCTTTCAAGGCAGCTGTGGGAGTAGAAGAAAACCCCGGCTATAAGATATTGGGATCTGGCAATTGCACTCGCCGTTTGCATATTTCTTGACCACTCACCAGGGCCCGGATGCCCAACAGCTATCACAACATAGCCAACAATACCAGTTCAGTTCGACATTCAAAAGAGCGGTGAGACTCTTTTTGAATTATGTATCCGTTGTCATCTTCATCTGCCAACCAACAACCACTGCCAGCAAACATCTGGTGGCGACACATAATATAGCGGTCCCCACCAAGCAGTTTGAGTTTGCTAACATTTCACCGCCAGACTTCTCTCTGGTCAAACCTTTCAGTAATAGGTATCGAAGGAACTTGTTGGGTCTCATTTTTCACCTCAGCTGCTTCACGAGCTCCACTCACGTTGTTCTCTCGTGCACAAAGTACTAACTAGAGGGCAAACGAATGATCACTTTTTCAAAAATAGGCATCAAAAACAGATGAAATTCATCCACATATACAAGAACTGTGCGGAGGTAATCCCGATGGTGGGTGTTCACTTGTCATATTTTGGGATTGATCTTCATGCACTTTTCGGGAGCCCCCGACATTGCCTAGTTTTCTAAATCTGGTGGTACCGTTAGTCGAAAATTCGCGAACTATGAAGAACTAGCTACTCTGCTGATTTGCTCGGAATGACAAAGTCGTGATTCCAGCCGCAGCTGATGCGTACTCAACGCTCTGATCCAACATATCAGACCAGATACGCCACGCCGAACGAACCGCATGATGCGTTGGTCGCCTATGAATGACTATTGTGCCTCTCTTAGACAAACTGCCATTAAGGGCTAGCGCGAGTAATCCATTTGCTTAACGAGGTTGCCTTTTCTGTACAAGAGATTACACGCGGCGTATGTAATCGAACATTGGCGAACCTCTGCAGCGGTCCAGATTTCAGAGCCGAGTGTTGGGCGGAAATGTTAGGCTGGCTGATTCGATCGACTCGCACAGAGGATGACACGATACTAATAGTGCACTTGACGGAAAATAACTGGCTGATTGCTCTCACGCGTGTTTGTTGATGTTGCTGCTGGCTAAGCAAACCGGTTCGTACCACAAGGCGACTTTCGCAGGGAGAATATGCCTTGAAGTGCAGGTTTGTCTTTCGCATGAACGCCTGACCGAGACATTCTTCAGCTTAAATAGGACGCGTTCCTCTCCTCTGCTCATCTCAGACAAGAATCTCACCATACATTGATTGAACTCCAGAAAATACGTCAAACAGAATCCCGTCTATTACGCCAAATCGACCTCATATTTTTCGCCTTGTGCCTGTTCTAACACTGATGGATAGAGAGATGGCTCTCTACGGCGGTATGGAACCATTCTACGGACGCTCAGAAGTGGAGGTCTTCATTGGAAGAAACTACGGATCCGAAATCATAGAAAGAAGAACACTCCAAGCCTACCTTCCGCGCTACAAGGCATACGCAACACCGGAATATGACGACGTGATCGATTTTTACCGGTTCATCCGTCGTTCTCGTTTTGTTCAGGAGGGTCAAGTTGAGCGCAGAAGGATGGCTAACGCATTGCGTAAAATCACCATGTCTTTGGCGCGCAATACTGGACGATCCGAAGCAACGACGATGGACCTATTGTCAGTTTTGGAAAAGACCACTCGCCAAGAGATGATGCCTTGGGGACCGCACATGATGTTTGCAAAAACCTTTCAGTGGTTTGCTTCGTGGGCGGAATTCTCCTCGGCTTTGGGGTCCGAACGAATAGCTAGTGTACTTCAACAATTTTTCTCGAAGTATGCGCGCTTTATAGCTCGGCAGGAGAGCATGGAAGCTTTGTTTGAATGGGCTACTGCTATTCTTCGTTCTGGGATGAACGAGTCTGCCATGATAATCTGTCTTCGTGAGATCGTCATAAACTGCCCTAGGTTTGTGGACGAGCTTGAAGAAGCTGTTTACACTGCGCGGACTTACGATGCAAAGAATGTCTATCGAACTATCACAGGCATTGCTTCAAAAATGGATTACTCGGATTTTGTACCGATAGAACGAGGCCGAGGGCTCATGCGCCATGGTGGTAGAATGGGATCAGTCCGTCGTTACACATCCGCTTCACCATTGCGCCGTCATGCTCGACGACCGATGATGCTAGGAGGTCGTCCAATGCTTGCACCTCGTCACCATAGCCATGCGGGCATAGGTATGCCCGCTCGAGCTGCTCTGGCTATTCAAACTGCGGACGACCGCTCTCGACGAAATTCCCGCAATATGCTCATGGTCAATGAAGATATTGCAGCGCTTGACTCTGTTGTCCAGAATTTGCACGTTCGATTGGAGCAGGTTGATGAGAAGGCAGATGCAGCTTTACGTGCTCGACATGACAATATGGGGTTTAAACATCCTTTTAATGAATTTAATGGTGTCTTGGACGAGCCATGGGGGCGTGGATGGTGATAAATGCTGCAGAGTCCAGTTTTTGCATTGCGAAGGCGTTGAGCTGTTTGCTTACTGTATCATATTGGTTATACTAGTCGCTGTCTGATGGCATTTATTCGAAGGTTCTGGTGACGGCCGTCGACGCATGGTTGAGATCGTTGTTGATTTTTCTTTGCTATCTGTAGTTGTAATCTAGAGGCAAATCGAGATACAGGTAGGGCGAGCATTTCACACCCTTCCGGCAGGTACGCGCTACCGGACTTTTTAATAATAAGACGTTTTAGTCAACAAATGCAAGTCCGAATGGCACAATGTGAGCATGAATAGAAGTGGTCAATATCTTGTAGTCCTTCAAAACAAGTACTATAACAGCCAACCTACAGCCAAACAGGTAAGCTCAGAATTCTAGTATGATCGAGCATGTTCTTCATTAGAGGAGAACGTCTGTGTGACCTTTTCAGCGTCTCAAAAAGAATTCATGTTCATGCATCTCAAAATCCCAGACTCTGTCTGACTTTCATAAACTATGGGGGAGAACATCTCCAATAAAAAATGCCAAAAACGGCATTTTGTTATCGTCCTTCGGATTGAACACCACAATCTTAGACACCTGCCTATCTCCAAATTGTTTCTTATGCGACACCAAAAGCCAAACCACAGCCTTCGCATTCGGAGCGCTCAACAGAGCCTTTCTCTCATCACTGCTAGTCATAAACTCAACCCGCTCCTCCCACTCCATTTTCCCAAGTCTCTTTCCCTTCTTATCTAGCGCAGTATTGATGATATTTTGAGATTCTGCGCTGGAAATATTGGGGATAATGATATGATCTGGTGAAGGGACTTGACCACTACCGCCGGAGGCACCATGTTGTTGATTGTAATACCATTCTAGAAAGGTTATGTCTGACTATTTTGACGGAGACGGCAGTTCTCGAGGCTGGGCTCCATTGGGTCCCTTCCTAGGGGCGAACATTTGATTTGTTACTATTGTTTTGGAAGTTGGCGAGTAAAGTGCGCGATAACGACCTCCAGTCGGCTATTCCACCCGGTATTAGCCCCTTTACTTATTTTACTGAATCTGGTATGGTGTTGCTACTCACGTATTTATGCACACCATTCTCATCATACTCCATACGATGCCTCCATAATTTATATGCCCAATTTCCTGGCTCTGTACTAACTCCCAGCCCTTTCAATGCTCCAGCGACAGGCGGATCACTGTTCAAGTCAACGGGAGATACCTGTAACTGCTGCCATCCATACTTCGGAAGGATATCATGCGGTGAGTCCAAAAACTTGCTCTGGTATTGCTCGACGGGCGATCCAACTTCCAGCTTAGTTTGAATTAGCGTGAGGAGCTGACATCCTGTTCCAATGGCTTTGTTCCACTCATCTGATGACAGAAGATGAGGTGGCGCATTCGGGTCTGGTGGAGGTGGAGGTGGAGGAAGACTCCCTTGACGCTTGGTGACGTCCGAAAGCTGATATATGCGATACGAAGGAGCACTGCCATTGTCAAGTTGGATCGATGAATGAGAATTGATAGGGCCATTTCCTTCAAATCCACCAGGGGCATTATTTGGAAGGCAAAGTCCTCGGAAGCCCGCAACGCACCCAATGTTGAGCTCGATTTGTAGTAGCAGAAGTAGGAAGAGAAGTTCGGGAAGGAGGCATCTCGTCACTATGGTCACCCAGCGTTGCGTATTGCACTTGAGCCGCAATCTTTTGTCGTGTTCCATACGGTGTAAAGCAGTCCCCTACGGCACTGATGGAACCATTTTGTTGTAATTGCATGTGGAGCCTAACGAAGTTGAGGGCTGCAAGAGAATGCTTATACGAAGATAGTGATTTTTAAAAGTAAGCAGACCCGTTTCCGCGATGTTGAACCATACCAACAACGATTGGTTGGAGCTCGTGGGATCTGCTTCGTGAAAGGGTTCCACATTGGAACGGAGGTTTCTGGAATCCAAAGACGTAAGCATCCTTCTCCAATATAATAAACCCAAGATTATGCTGACGGCGTCTGACATTTATGGCACAACATAAGATCAGGCGGTTTGGATGGCGTGGCTTCAGGAGCCATATTCCAGTTTCAAAAGTAAATATAATAATGAAAAGGGGCCCTCCTGATATAGACATCGTAGGACGCCATATATTAGTGATAGGACCATAGTACCTAGATGCTGGACTTCCCATGTACAGAAACAAAAACCCAAATTGATGCCTAGGAGCTATCCGCTTTGAAGGCCCAAAACGCCATCGCTATGCAAAATAAGGGAAGTCAATTCCAAAGGATGTCGTTGTTTCTACCTCAGCCATCTCAAGACGGAGTAGCAGAAGCCGAAAAAGACAATGACACCAGCCCAAAATATCCACTTGTCTTGCCTCGCTCTCCTCTCAACCATGCGTATCGTATCCCCACTTATTCCAAGCGTATTGCCCACGCTATATAATTTCCTCTGTGTATTCTTCAGCATTTCCTTCTGCTGACCTAGATCACCCAGTGCATTTGCTCCAATCTCCAAATACTCGTCCATCTGGTTGTGCGTGCGCTGAAAGAAAGATTGCTCACGTAGAGCATGTGATTCGCGTGTGGCATCTTCAGGGGAAGCACCAAAAGACAGTTGTGGACCGCCTCCGTAGCGGCTAACCGATTGTGTGGCGGACGAGGTGTTTGCGTATGGATTCTCGGGCGTGGCGGCATGGTGTGGTCTCCGGCCAAGGAGTTCGGTGTGAGCTTGGGTTGTTTGCTGTATTACATGTTAGTCCAAGTCATTCCCGATGTCAATGCCTGACAAAGTCCGCAGCTCCGCATGTCCTTATTGGATGGTTCACTGTTTGCCCATCTCATGTTGTATGACAGCGAACGCCCGCCCTCTCTTGCAAATGCCGTACTCACCCGTTCTTCACCTTCCTGCTTTAACCGCTGAAATCGATCCCGATAATCTGATAGTTCTGTTCTGAAGTTCTTTATCCGTTCGTATGCTTTCGTTTGTTTGTCCGGCACTAATTCTTGTTTTGCAAGCTTGTTGTAGTCGTCGATAGTTCGGGAAAAAGATATTAATGATGTATTGATTGTTCCTAGTCTTGTCAGATGTCTTTCGGAAATAGAAATTCTTGTTGGACCAGTAGAACCATACCTAATAATGCTGGAGAGGACATTACACCCTCAGCTAGGTTGTCTAGGTCCTTACGAATAGAAGAGGCTTGCCGTAAGGCGGAGTTATAGAGTGAATTCTGATCCATTTGTTAGTGTTTGCAATGTTATTACGAGAGTAAAGACAAACCATCTTTCAGAGGTGAGATATGATCTTGACGAGAAAGATTCGAAAGAAGACTGGCAGCAACCACGTTTGCCTCCAAATTGTCGCAAACAGTTGCAATTCTGTCCTCTACCAAAAACCAACGGACAGGGGTGATTACGCCACAATGAGCGCCACATTTGCTTCTAAAAGGGGCAGTCGCGTTCTACTTTCTTTCAACGTCAACTCTTTCGAAACCATCAACTGATGGTACTATTGCTTCAAGCACCAACTGTCAAAGAGTCTCAAAGCACCACCCCTGGCTTCTATTCCTTGTGATTAGTCCGTAGAAAACCTGTCCCACGTCGTTCCGACCGAAATTTGAGAAGAGTACTCCTACCAATGGCTCCACGCCGTCTTGACAAGGTGGAGTTCTGAGAAATGACGCTGTCAGTCAGATGTAACAATAGTTATATCAGTGCTTGCAAGTCAATTACCTCTTGCATTCGCACAGCCACCCATATTTCTTTTTCTATTCTTTTTGTCATCTCAACTTCGTTCCCAATATCAACCTCCTAGCAAATCGGGATTTTGCTCTATCTATCAAGCAGTAGACATGTACTCGCTTCTTTTCTCCCCCTCTCTTGCTTATCGGGGCCACGAAATCTCCCGTGCGCGAATGGCTTGGCTGCAAAAGAGCAATGCAAACCCCGCACTACCAATCACATAGCCTGTTTAATCTGAAATTATCTACATACCTGGTTACGCCATTGACATCCTTCAAATATGATCAACACTTTATCGCATTCCATAGTATTACTATATTCATGCATTATCTTCATACGGATTTCTCTGATCTTCTCACTATATCCTGTTCACCTCATGGTACTCGGGCAGGATGGTGCGCCTCACATGGCTTGCATTTTGTGCGATTGCTCAATGCAGCTTCGCGCAACAAATATTAGTAAATCATAAGTTTGGGGAGATTGAAACAAGATTGGATGGATGTTTGGAGTCTGCATGGCCGCCAACAGAAATTGGTGAAAAGATAAAACCCCAGGAGCCAAGTGCAGAACTTCAGCAAATGCTCTCAGAGATCGATCCAGCAAGAATCAAGGCCACGATATTGAAATTGGTTTCATTCGGTACAAGACATACGCTGTCTACCCAAACAGATCCGAACCGTGGAATTGGAGCGGCAAGAGATTGGATCGCGTCAGAATTGCGAAGTTATGCTGCCGCTTCTGGAGGCAAGATGACGGTCTCCACACCAAGTTATATTCAGCCTGTTGCGAACAGGATACCTTTCCCAGTGAATATAAGCAATGTTGTAGCACGGCTAGAAGGCGCTACGGATCCATCGAGGGTCTATGTCATCACTGGGCACTATGATAGTAGAGTTACGGACATTCTCAATTATGAAGATGATGCTCCTGGCGCAAATGATGACGCTTCAGGCGTAGCTGGTAAGTCCTCATATTTTGCCTTTTAAGCTATTCCTCATTATCTCCAGTATTCATAGAGCTCGCCCGGATATCGGCTACAAGACGCCCAGCAGCGACAATCCTCTTCGGCGCTGTAGCCAGCGAAGAGCAAGGTCTCCAGGGTTCCGCTTTCTTTGCCAAAACATTGAGGAACGCTAGCACTAATGTCGAGGGAATGCTAAATAACGACATCGTCGGGTCCTCAACTGGAGATCGAGGCCAGAAAGACCCTTTCACAATTCGACTCTTCGCTCAAGGGCTTCCTTTAACAGAAACAACAGCTGAGCAGCAAGAGCGTCTCCGTATCGGCGGCGATAACGATAGCCCAGCAAGGGAACTTGCCCGGTTCGTCAAAGAAGTAGCAGAGAATACCTACACTGGGATGAAGATTGCAATCATATATCGACTGGACCGATACCTGCGCGGTGGGGATCATTCCTCCTTCTTACAACAAGGCTATCCTGCTGTCCGTTTCACTGAGCCAAATGAGAATTTCGACCACCAGCATCAAGACATCCGCGTGGACAACGGAGTTCACTACGGTGATCTTCCCGAATTTGTTGATTACGAATATGTTAGCCGTGTTGCAAAAGTCAACTTGGCTGCCCTGTGGTCTCTAGCTAACGCGCCTGGTATGCCGAGAAATGTCACTGTCGAAACCACGACTTTAGGAAATGACAGCTTATTGAGGTGGAAGAAGGGTAGTGGTGAGGCGATTGGGTATGAAGTCGTTTGGAGGGCTACCGACGTGCCACTTTGGACGAATGTGCTGAATGTGGGAATGGTAAATAGCGCCAGGTTGCAATTGAGTAAGGATAATGTTATTTTTGGGGTGAGATCTGTGGGGAACGGTGGGCTCAGAAGTCCGGCTGTAATACCGTTCCCGGGTTGAGTCATTTGTTCACCTAATCATTGGCAAACTATGACTGTAGTATACCTGAAGTGTGATTTTTGAACACGATACTTCGAAGTTTAGCTGGGAGCGCTCAGGACAATACCATCGACTTAGAGTCCTTAATTGCTACATAACGATCAGAGACTTTAAATGAGTAAACTCCAAGCTATCTAGGGCATCATTGCTTTTTTTCCGCAAATCCTCGACACTGGATGAGTGTGAAGATTGAAGGTATTGTACTACTTGTAAGTTCGAACGAGCCTTTCCAATCTCATATCTGCATCCATCATGATGGCAGGGGACGAGTACTTGATTTGAACACTTTGAGCAGTGCAGAATGACTGGTCAGTGTCAAATCCTACCCACATCATCTCCAACCGACTACCATTCTGGTTCGTCATTCGCAAATATTACAAATTTTGGGCTTTTGGTCTCGTATTTTTTCAAATCCTCCTCACCACCTTACCAGCTCACGCACAAGCACTCTTGTACGTCTGACATAACGCTACAACAACGTGATCAGCACTCACATATCGCCAACTAAAGGCTCTGCCCAACTCATAGCCAAGTAACATTCCCTCATGACACACCACCTTTCCATCCATATTTCTTCATATCCTTGTCGTATGCTTCAATTTCCTGCGGTGCAGGCCTAGCTGCGGCGCCCTGATGCCGTATTGAAGCTTGCCCGGGTCACCTTTTCAGATGGAAAACCAGGTGCTTTGTCTGTATATCGATGACACGATGAGATAAGATTTCGTAAAGGCCGTCAAATCGGAATCCCTTTTTTGGCTTATACCTATTAGAGGCGGGTAGCGCAGCCGAGCGCATTACTCTGACAGGTTGCTTAGGATTTTGCTTCTCGGAATCTAGCAGCTGCTGGGTGCCGTCTGTGTAATCGACATTGATGGAGCCTGTGGGCTTTTTCGTGCCGCTGTACCAGATCTCGTCGCCTTCGTCGCGGTCCGTTTCTTTATACATATCGCCTGAGAGGACAATAGATGTCGCACCCTTACCTTTAATACCTGCAATCCCACCCTGTGCAGAGCCGTGTGCTCCATCGCGAATGGCAGCGAGTTGAGAACCCCACCACTGACCGTTGACCAAGTCGTGATTACCGAAGTACCGCCACTCCTGCTTAAACTTTTCATCAATCTTTGGTCCCCCCTTTGACTCCGGGCTCTTGACCATGTTTAGGATTCCTTTAAACAGGTCTACCTCAAAAATCTGGTTAAACCAGCGAGTGTACAGCAGCTTCGCGTCATCCTGGATATACTGCGGGTAACAAATACCACCGGAGAATTCTTGCCTAAAAATCTGCGGCAAGCCACGCTCGTTATCGAGGAGCCTCTTCCTGGCAAGGAAGAAAGGGTTGACTTTGATAAATTCTAGGTCATGTAATTCTCCTAAGATTTTGTCAAAATGTTTTGTCAAGTCTGTGACTCCCTTTTGATGGTCCTTTTTCAGGTTCGAAATGAATTCTCCGATGTTCTGGAGCCTCGCCTCTAGTGCTCGTGTAGGCATAATAGATGGCTTTCTTGGTTTTTGGTACCATTCTGGAAGTGGTTGTTCAATGGCATTGGGCTTAGAAACTTCTCCTTCAGAATCTTCATCCTCAGGATCGCGCGAGGGACTCGTAATGGCTTCAATCCGTGGCTTCTTCGAAATCCTTGGCATGCTGGATACAGAATGCTCGCTCCGTTGGTGCGTTGCACTTATCTGGACAATAGGGATTTCTTAGTGAGATGAATTGAATTTGTGAGGTTGTCGTATCTTTTCATGAATTCATAGTCTAATCCCGATGCCGAAGTTCACGAACACCTACTCTACTGCTCTAAATCCGAATATACAATGCACGCTAAACAGAGCTTGAACGCTATACAAAACAACAAACAGAAACCGACTGTGTAAATCTGCCTATATCTTCACCTCGCCCAGAACCTCAGTCTCCACAGGCCCTTCATTCCGTCTCTTATCATTTTCGGTATTCTCATTCGAACGGACCTCTTTCGGTACCTTAACATTGACCCAGCCGTCAATGGCACCGTTTTTGTCCAAGATCTTCCAATCATGACCACTGTCATCGACTTTAACTTGCTCATCGGCGGTCAATTCCATGTCAACTTTACTCGTTGGTGCAACTTCAAAGCCATTTATGCGTAGCATCTCTAATACAGCTCTGACATTAAGTGTGATATATCTCTTGGGATCTTCGGTCTTGAAAACCTTCTTCGTTGGCCAAGGGAATAAAACACCGAAGTCTGACTGACTCAAATGCGCAGCCGCTCGTGGATAGAAACAGTGTGGTCCTGCTTTTGAACTTCCTGTAGGAGGAGAAATGATTCGAATCACATCCTTGGAGTTGCCAGACCATTTGAAAAATGCTTCGCTTAAGATACTGAGTAATCCGATGCCTCCAGGGCCGGAAGAAGCATAACAAGGCATAGGCTTCTCCCAAAGAAGTCGTGTATCTGGACTGCGGAAGGGTAAGCACCACATATCAAGCAGAATTGCTGGACTTGACGGGGTGATTTGGGCCGCTAGCCTTGAGCTGGGCGATGGGTTGAATATCGGCGACGTGGAAATGGTATTAGGTTCTGTCGTCTGCCAGTACGTTGACTTCAAAAGCTGCACGGTGGATGTAGCGCCGAAGCTATGTCCTGCCCATGTGATAGATCCGGGACGATGCACATCGAGTTGCCCAACAAACATCTTCAGAACGTCGTTAAAATCTTTCTTCCAAGTACTTGTGCTGTTCGGATCCAGATTCTCGGGGTAATGTCCTTCATCAATCTTCAGAAGACCATCGTGAATGAGACCCAGCTCCCACAGCCTCGTCTTCAACTGTCGATCTCGTCCAGCATATACTTCCGGAGTAGGACTGTGCGAGTACTTCTCATAGTCAACCAATTTGGCAGGCGAAGTGGCGGTCGCTCGAACATAGGATAAAGGTGCACTGCCGTCTCTATGATCCGACGCGATCACAATCACACCATGAGATGCAATTGATCCTAAGACCTGTGAATATGCATTGCGTGATCCACCTAACCCGTGGGAAAATATCATGACAGGCCATCGTTTGGAGGATGTAGGTGACGCAAGTAGTGCGGCATTCCGTATCGCAGGAATAGAAGTATAGTACAGATTTTGAGAAAGAAACCTACATCAACAATTAGCCTTCAAATAACATATATGATGCAAGACTTCCAACTTACGAAAAGGCCTCTGAAAAGATTGAGTTCGCGCCCAAAAATCTACCATACGCACTCAAATGCGCCCGCTGAGGTCCCGGAACCCATCGTACAGGTCTGCTACTCCCATTGCCATCCGAAGGATAGAATATCCTAAAAGCCACAGTGCCAATGTCCGCATCCACTGGTGCTGGGGAGGGGGAATCGAGTTTATCGACCGGAAGTTCCACGTCGACACTTCCCACAGAATAGGGGCCAGTATATTTTGGAAAGCCAGGAACGAAGGGCCACATGGTACCAATAAATGTAGGGAAACTTTGGACGGAGGTTTAGTCTGCGAAAAGAGGTTATAATGAAGGAAATGGGATCGCCACCGACAGCACGCGACCAAGATTTTTTCTTTCCATAATAATGATTCAATCATGCAGGTACGACAAGACGGGATGCGCTAAGATCCAAATGCCGAGGGCTGGCCGAAAGAGGTAATCATGCGAGTGACGCATTTGTTAAGTCAATTACCGATCCAGAACGAAGATTTGATTGGGTGAGCTGGAAGTGATGATCATACTGAGAAAAAGAAATGTCATGCAGAAGGCAGAATACCATCCTCCAAATACTTCAATATGTAGCAAAATCTCCGGCCTAGGCTTGCAAATCTTCAAGGAGAAATCCTTTCCGTCTTTTCTCAAGCTAAACATAAAAAGGTTATAAGCAGAGCTTCGATGTTAAACTCTTACCGGTACGGAGTAAACCCTGATTAATAATTTTTGGTTCCAGTCTCACTCCAGCCCAGTCAGTGAAGGACAATTATCCAAATTCTAGAACAAAGCATACGAATCCACGGGGGGAAGTTGAAAAATGTACAAGAACCCCATACGACAATCTCATCGGAATCAAAATACTTCCTGCGGAGCCTTTTCTCTCCGAAGGATAACACAGCAGCCAGCCACACCGTCCAAGCACAGTGTTACACCGGTGATGTGCGGAAGATGCTGGAACGAGCAGACAAAACCTATCTAATTCATCTCGTCCGCTGCTGGAAGCTGCACGTGATATAAAGAATCCATTTCGATGAGATAGGAGTTCATTACTTCCTCTATTGAGCACCCACAATTTTTCTAACCAGACGGCCCGACCTGACTAGCAATTGCATGTTCTGAAAAACCAAAACGCCTTCGTGATAATAGTATCATTACATCGTGCTTTCGTACCCGCAGACGACAAAGCGTATTTTATTCGACTCCGTCCAATACACCGCCTTGATCGCTAAACGCCACTGAGCAATTGAATCTGCGAATGGAGTAAATTTCAGTTTGCGCTACTGTGAGAGGCAGAACCGTTCTCGAGGCGGAATGGAGATTCTGCTTCGCTATTCAGGTTTGAGGCAACCGCAGGGGAATGAGTGTTGGGAGAAGAGGGATTAAGCTGTCGTTCTAAAATTCCGTGTTAGTTGTGTATATCAATTTTCTATACGGCGTATCATGCTCACCGAGCTCACGTATACGCATCTTCAACATTTGATTTTCTCGGGTGAGCATCTGAGTCTCTGCCTGATAGAAAGCTGACTCATCCCTGGTAGCTGGAGCTCCAATGTTCAAGTCACTGGCATCGTTGTAGCTAGAGCTGGGACGCATAGTGGGAGACACATTCCTACTACTGCGGTATGAAGAGTGTCGAGACAGGTTCTGGGGTATGAAGGGCGACCGAGGTCGTGGGGCCACACTAGAGGTTAATGGCGCTTGAGCATTACCGATGGACATGGAACGCTCAGAGGTCGGAGTGCTGTCCTCAACCGCTGTAGTATGCTGTGCGCTCTGGAGTGTCTGGATTTGAGCTTGTTGTTGACGTATCATTCCCAGTAAGCGATTCTACCAAGTGAGGTCAGGTATACCATATCAGTAAAAGATAAGAGGCTATTCAAACATACGACTTGCATCTCCTGCTCGTTCTCAAGCTCTTGATGAAGCTCTCCGAGACTCGGAGCACGTTGATGATGGGTGGGACTATCAGGCCAAGCTGGCGTTCGAGCCCTCAGAGCACCAGGGCTCCTCTGTAATTCGCCGGGGGATGGTATAGCGGGGTCATTCAAGCTCAAATTCATTCTTATGCTCGATCGACGTCGTTCCGCCCTTGGGTTTCGCAGCGAGCCGTTTGATGATCGCCGGGAAGATTCGTTTTGAAGTCCGGCATTAAGAGTAGCAGCCGCAGCTAGGGAATGTGAAGAGGAGGGTGAGTATGATTGAGGAGGTGAATTAGAAGAAGATTCATGAGACGCCATAGTCCGGAGGTGGAGGGGATAAGACGAGGTAGGCGGTTGGTTCGGGGAAGGAGGGAGACTGTTAAGATCTGGTGGCATTTGTAAGGTGGGAATACCAGGGATTAAGTCGTTGTGTTCTAATAGGTAGTTCGCATATCGTCTCTCCTACAAAGCGAGCACAGGCCACGTTATTGCTGAGAGTTTAATATGTGGAGTGTTTGTGATCAGGTTGTCTGGCTGAAGTGGAGTGATATTCTGGAGCTCCATGAGTCCATTCTTTCTGCAATGATCTCACATGCCCGCCTAATGGACTTAGGGAGCCCTGCAAGTGTGGCTTACACGTGATGAGAATCCACTCAATCAAAACTCTCTCGGAGTCTCTCCCGTTCAGCGGTCCCCTCCCATTTTCTGGTAGTGAGCGGTTTGGTTCCTGGCTAGTGATTTTATTATTTCGACTAACTTAGATGGGCGGATTTTATGATGAAGGGGTATCAAAAAATGACATTGCGTTTGCATATTTTGTCCTATGTGACGTGCGTAAAAATAGCATATCGAGGAAAGGAGAGTACTATCCGTAAGGCTGCTGTTGATCTCAGGCACGATGTGCGGAGTACCTACACATCTTTTCAAACGCACCATCATGCGCTATTGCCTCAAGGGGTATGTATCTGACTAGAGTATTGATTTTTCAGCAAATATCAATTCCATTCAAGGAACGTAGTATGGCTACTTCGTAAGTTCGAACGGATCAATCTTCACAGCGGATAACCAACGTCCGCCTTCATTCGACTTTCAACGTTCGTGAAAATCGATAGCATTTTGAATAGCAAAAGCTTTGGCCTTTTCGCTAGGTGATCCTTGTTCTAGTCGATCTCTAGCTCAGAGTTTGGTGCCCCTCTTGCGGAAGGCTTGAAACAAAGAGGCTTGAAAAGTTGAGACGCCAAACCTCCATCCCCTTTTCCAAACCTGGAAGAGAGAATATCGAATCTTTGCTCCCACCTTTTGTCATTCGTTCAGCAAGCTCAATTGAAGTCACTCGCTTTTTTTCTCGACGCTTCATTATTTTGACTTTCCATCTTCAAGATTCACTCTCCCCTCATCACCTCAACGCACAAATCCAACTCACTCCACCCTGCAATTGTTGTGTTTTCACAGACGAAAAGTCAAATATTTAGCTTCTCCACCACTGCAGGACGTTTCGGATTCCCATACGCGCCTTATCCTTACCGCTATCTGGTGCCAGACATAAGTCAGGACTCGTCTGAGACGTGATAGTACTTGACCTTTGTCTTATACACTTGCGCATTGTTACTCTCCCCAATCTAGATCCTCTTGCCCTGGGTCGCATACCTCGAGCCGATGAATTCAAGACAATATGCCGCAGGAACCGCAAGCCGCGAAGCCTAAGGGTAGGAAAACTCGACACTTTACCTCATTCTTCTCTAGATCAACGCCAGTTGTAAATGAACTCCCGCCGAAACCTGCTCCAAATGTCAAAGAGACCATTAAGAATCAGGTGCAAAGACCTGTGGAGAAACCTACCCCAGCATTGGAAAAACGACAGTCAAAGCTGAACTTGTTCGATATCTTCAGTAAACCAAAAGTCGAAGTCGCATACGGACATCATGAAGCTGCTTCAGGACCTTTGCCGGAACGATCACAAACTCCAGCACATTTTTATGGGCATTCTGAAAAGCAGCAAACTCCAACACCCTTAATGGCTCGTCCATCTTCACGGCTGAATGGTCCAATTGAGAAAGTCACGCAGCCAATTGCGCCTTCAAGACCTCGTCCCCCTGACGACTGGGATCCTCCACCACTCTTCCAGGCTTATCCTCAGGCTGTCAAGCACGGAGCGTTACAGGGAACGAACCTATCGACAGAAACACTATTACGGGCACAACATTACTGGCGAAATGGATTGCGCTACAACGCCTTTGGCAGTACGACGTCGTTGGCATTTGTTCGTGAAGGACCAGAACGTGATCAGGTGGCGCACGAGGCGAAAACCCTTGCGTCTAGACGTTTCTCTACCATTTCAGATAGCCCTGAATTGGTTGAGAAAATATTTGTGCTCGTTACGAGCGGTCGCCTTTGTCAGTACTCCGGTGATGGTAATTATGACAGGTTGCCTGAGAAGGTTTTGCAGCTAGGAGAGACGTCGGCAGCGTTTGCTTGTGACTTGATTCCAGGAAAACACTGGGTCGTTCAAGTTGTGCAAGCAGCGAATGAGCAAGGCGTTGCCACTATCAACAAATCGAGGTCGCTGCTCTCGCGACTGCGAATGCCCACTTCAGCTTCACGAAGAACCTCAACGAGCTTCTTGTTGGTGTTTAACAGCGCGGAAGAAATGGGCAGCTGGCTGCGTGCTGTTAGAAAGAGTATAGATCAAATGAATGGCAACGCCGCTGCTCCAGCAAAAGAACGACATTCAAGAGAGAATACAGCAGAAAAGATCAAGGAAGAAGTCCCCACCCATCGATTTCAGGTTCAAAGACCTTTAAGCATGATGCAGAGTACACGATCCCGATCTTCTTCTGCTCACACTGGTCCGAAACCTCCCAGATCACCAACTGTAACGAGCTTCCCTTCTACCTCCAACCTGTCCAAAGCCCCCACGCCCATCGACTCTCCACAGGTTTCTTTCTTTGATGACGAACTGAGCCCTACAGCAGAAACACATGTCAGATCTATAGAGGCCCCGTCTCTTAGCACCACAGTGACCTCTAATTCCTCGGATCGCATCAAGCTCGAACAGCTCCGTGAAGGATCACGTGCCTCATTCATTTCTGTCAGGACATCTCGGACCTCCGAAACAGAAAACGGCACCGTTACAACTTCCCAGAACTCCTCTTCTCCTCCCTCTCCGGTCAAAGAAATAATCATCGCCCCTGCGCCACCCGCACGGCGAAACACAGGCACTTTCAAGTCCTCGTTCGTTACACCACATGCTCCATACACTACTCGGCGATTATCAGCTCAACCTATTCCGGTTCTGCGAGCAGCTGCCACAAATCTACAGGCTGAACGTATTGGTACAGCTCAAAGATATCCACCACTGGACTTTTCAGATCGCTTCTGGCTGACAAAACCATCACCGGTGCCGTCTGCGGGCCTTAAAATCCCGCGTTCTCGCACCTCGCAGGCATATTATCCTACACAGAAAGCGCTTAGACCCCTGAGTAGTGACAAGCCAGCAGAAGGTGACAATGATAAGAACCACATCAGGCCTAAATCCGTTCTTGGACAACTTCCAAATCTACCTGTCCGCTTTTCGAGTCGAACAGATGTACCACGAGTCAAGCCCTTCTTTCGGCCACTTCCAATTCGTCCTTCTGAACCTTCTACTGATGTGTCGAATCGAACCTCACAGGCTTTTGCAGCACGGCGATTCTCCTCCTTGCCTACGGTACCTACCGCGTCTTCGTCTGCTCCTGATTATCCGCCTCCAAGAAACACGAATCGACTTTCGTACCTCACCACGACCCCAAGTCGCCCACCTTCAGTAGCTCCACCAGTACTACCTCCCTCAAGAGCAAGTACGCGTTTCTCTGTGGTACCATCTCGAGGTGTCACACCCCCACCAGCGGCTCCATTCCAGCCATCCAAGGCAAGCACTCGCGTGTCAGTAATACCTATCCCAGACACTCCATCTCATGTGCCTGCTCCAGCAGTGCGACCGCCTTCCAGAGCAGCCAGCTCTCAATTCTCTTCCGTCCCAGAAGCCTTGGAATCATTCGATTCTTCCTCATCGGAACCCCAGACGTCCTCTGCTCGATCGACTCCTCCACAAACCGCCGTTACTGGGCCCGGCGTAATCACTCGTGCGCGCGCACCTTCTTATTCTCTCATTCCTTCCATTCAACCAACACCTACGGCTGGAGCGCCTCCACCAAAAACTCTCCGCAGACCAATGAGCATGCAAATCCGCTCTGACCCGGCGCCGTTCCTCTCATCACGGCGCACTAGTTCGACTTCTCGCGCTTCGCTTGCGACTAACACACCAGCCGTACCAGTTATGCATCCAGGACGGCCCACTATCCGTCGGCAGGCCAGTATGTCAACAATTTTGATCCCTGGGCTACCACCACCAGCGCCGCCACCAAGGTTCCCTCTTCCGCCACCTCCGCCAGTACAAGCCATGACTTGACCTTGACAATCCGCTGTGTTTGTTCTCTTAGGTGTTTCTTGTTGCCAATTTTTCATTGTTTTCTGGTGTAAACTTACCTCACGACCCTCGGCGTTCAAAGAACTGGAGGTATATTATGACGATATTATTTTCTTTCTTGCATTGGACTTTGACCCTGCAACGAACCTTTTCGGCCTTTCTTTCCACTTAATGCATGGCCAGTAGTGCTTTCCAACTTCTTTCAAAACCGCAAAGCTCCAATCTGCACATTTGCAGGAGCTTCGATTTGTTCAATTTCAATCTTTCATTTTTTTCGCGATTAACATGTACATACATCAAGATACCACAGTTGCGACTTTATTTTGCTTTGAAACGATGGGATGTGGTGCTTAAACTCGGTTTCATCTTCTTCCGTGTTCAAGATACCTTGGGAGGCGTTTTCTTTGATTTGATCAGTAATGATGGGTCAATCTTAAGTAGGATCTGCCCTTCTGTGAAAAAGTCTTCTATCAATAGATACTCTAAGATCATTTGTTCCAGATTAATAATATGTACATCAACCAACTCCAAGGCCCAGTCGCATATCATGCATGCAATAGCTTTTGAATGCATCGCGCAGATCAGGTGCTGTTGTTCACTTAACTTTGTATGGATGCCGATTGTTTAGAGCGGAGTCTCACGTACCTTGGACAGACAGTAGAAAGTTCGAAACTATGAGAGGCTATCGGCCGGCTCTCGCTTCGTTTTTGTAAGCATTCATTGCGGACATCGATGTTCCCCAACTCCATGACCTTTTCAACAAAGATCGCTATCATGGAACCTCAACCGACCCATCTCTGGCCGCGCTTATCGTACCCGATAAGATCAAGATCAATATTCATCGTCTTGAGCATCATATCCATGGTAAAGCTCTGAAAAACATCAGCAACCGGACACAATAGATGTAAACTCCCTAGTTGATTTATACAAAAGAAGTACTCACATCATCATCAGCCACAACATCCTTCTCCTCTTCCATTTCCTCCTCGACCCTTTTGTCATACTCCCAATCACCCTCCTGAACCCTCTCGTCCTTTCCATGAACATCACCCTCCCTCTGCCCATTCTCACCTTCCTCGTCATCACTATCTCTATCCTCGTTTTTCTGCGGTTCTTGTTCCCACTGCTGACCAAAATTGGCTTTTTCTTTTTCTCGCTCCCTCCACGCACCGACACCACCCATCCTGTTTACTTTGTCCCTCGCGCCTGCGAAAACTTCTTCCGCGGCGAGACGAGATGCTTGACGCCATTTTGTGGTTAATTCGTCTAGTTCATGGCTTTTTGATGAAGTCACGATTGTGAGGGCTTGTTGGAGTGTATCTATTTCTTGTCTATGTCGGATCATGGCTGATTCTATCCTGCGAATGTCTTTGTTGGTTGTTTGGATGGCGAGGAGAGTTTCTGGGTCCTGAGACTCTGATGTCACGGGCTTGGATGGCGTAGAGATGACTTGGTGCTTCAGAGGTGTATTCACGGGAAATGGTCCTGGTGATATATTCTCTGAAGATTCAGCTGCGCTGTACACTGCTTTGACGGGTGTAACACTAAGCGGAGACGCGACATGCGGGTTTGCATTCGGTCTGAGTGGTCCTCGGAGTGGTGATTTGAATGGTTTGTGGAGAGCATTGTTTAGACGGCGGCGCTTGGCTGTTGGTGGGGTTTCGGTATCCATCTTGGTTGGTTTTCTGGGCTGTCAAGTGATTTATGGCATGTCAGAGGAGGTAGTGATCTTAGGTATTTGGTATTGATCAATTACAAAGCAACGTGGTTGTCGCAGAATGGACGCTGTTCAAACGGAGTGTTGCTCTAAGTAATCCAGGATTCCAGTGTTGATAATCTAAAGGTCTTTACGTCCATGTTGTCTCTTGCAATCGATCATGAAAAAGATTCTATTTCCAAATTGGGAGACAATTGTTGCAACGAAGTTAGGAAAACTTAGGTTCCCTGGCACGCTAGACCGAATTGGGTAAGAATAGTGGGGCTCTAGAAGAGTTCACTGTAGCGTGCACGGGCCTACAGTATGCAACACGAACGCACAGTTTTATCTCAACTTTGAAAAATTCATTTCTCGTGCTACAGTGATCCAAATTAATTAATTTTTAGTGTGTTTGAATCACCTGAACTTGATCTTTCACCGTATTAAATAATCACTGAATCTGTCCACTATTCGACTGTATCGCGTCGCAAAAGGGGACTTGTTATACCTAGGGCACAGTATATCGAAAATAAGTGCCTACTTACCAACATACAACAACTACTCCTAGTAGATTATATCAATGATTGGGCGCATAAAGGATTACCTCCTACACCAGCAATTGTTCGAAATTTCGCCTTAGATATATATAGTAAAACGCCAGGCATAAACTGGGTATCACGCTTCGCTTTCAAGTATCGAGACCGGCTCTCCTTAGAGTTCCTACAGGTAATAGATCTTTCTCGGCAGAAGGCAGATAATCTGTATAAGTATAAACTCTATTTTGACAAGGTATTTAAGCTCCTAGTATAACGTGGTTGTTCTTATAATTAGTAGATGGCCAAGAAAATTCGTGAATATGAGATCCTCCCTTACAACACCTACAACATGGATGAGAAGGGCTTCCTTATTAGTATTTTACAGAAGACTAAGCGCATATTCACCATATCTGCGAACCCAAATGGCCCTAAGAGAGGTGCCGGCCAGGATGGCTCTCGAGAGTGGATCACGTGTATAGCCACTATTTGTCAAGATAGGTCATATATTCCTCCTGCACTGATCTACCCTGCAGTCAGTGGCAATATACAGGATTCATGGATACATGAGGTGGTGCCAGAGGACTTCTACGCGTATTTTGCAAGCTCGCCAAGTGGCTGGACCAATGACGAGTTAGGTTATTCGTGGTTGGTGAAGGTGTTTGATTAAGCGACGAGGAAGAAGGCCGGCGTGAAGGAATGGCGCCTCCTATACACTGACGGGCATGGAAGCCATGTGAACTTGCGCTTCCTCAAGTATGCTATCGAAAATCGCATCCTAATTGCGATCTATCCACCTCATTCGACTCACTCACTGCAGCCGCTCGATTTAGTGTTATTTGCTCCACTGGCTAGTTTCTACTCAACCCAGCTACTTCAGTAGCAAATGGCAACAGGAGGCCTTGTGAAGATATCAAAGAGGGAATTCTATGGCCTTTTTAAGCGTGCATTTGTGTCCTCCTTCACTGAAAAGAATATTCTGAGCGTATGGATGCAGGCCGGCTTACAGCCATTCGACCCACAGGTTGTTTTATCACGAATATCGACGAATAAAAACGATCGGCCGTCTACAGGCACTTCAGGTTCATCGACTGCATCGGTACTTGACCCTCAGAATGTGCGCAAAGTACGTCAATTAATTCGGCGGGTCAAGCATACCAATCCGTCACGTGACGTCCAAATGCTCTCGAACGCGTTCGTTACACTGGCTACCAACAACGCCTGTTTAACGGCCAAGGTCGAAGGCCTTACTAAGGCGATTCATATAGCAGAAAAGCGTCAGAAGAAGGGTATACCAGTCTTACCTGCCGCCCTCTTGCAGCCTAATGAGGGCAAGTCACAGTTCTGGTCACCCACAAAGCTTAAGGACGAAGAACGTATTACTAACGCCAAGAAAACAGCTCAGGAGGAGGAAAAGATACGGAAGGCAGAGGAGAAGCGTGATAAACAAAGAAGGAAGGAAGATCAGGCTATAATGGTGGCACAAAGGAAGTCTGACAGAGAGCGAGAACGGCTGGCAAAGAAATAGGCTATAGAGGAAGCAAAAACACAGAAGGAAGTTGACAAACAACTGAAAATTGACCTAACATTAGCAACACCAAAGCCAAAAAGACAAGCTAGGCCTAAAAAGGTAACAAAACAAGTGGTGGTTGTGGTAGAAAGTGACATAGAGTATGAGCAGGAAGTTCAAGAGCGCATTTGGTCGCCGCAATTAAAGCGAACGCGCCGGCTACCACAATACCTAAAAGACCATGACCTTTCATAGACTGAATAAACATATATAGAATATATTACTATTAGAATTTGAGCTTATTTCATTCAGTGGTTGTTGAGTAATTAATTTTTGAAGTTGGTGTATAGATTTCGGTTTTGTGTTGCACGCTGTAGGCCCGTGCACACTGCAGTGAACTCTTCTATCGCGAAGTTTCCACAATTCTCATTTCATCTCAAAGTTGTTCTCACCATCACCATATCAACCATGATGATAATCGGCAACATCACACCTCAGACTAATTGCGCCTTTTTTAAGCTTCCAGTCGGTAAGTAAGATCCATGCTTGTGGTCGGGTGAAAATAACCTCATACTTTCTAGAACTCCGCAGCGAAGTCTACAGCCTGACGACATCTGGCGGTCATGCCTCTGAAAATCTCGCCTTCCTTGCTACTTGCAAACAAATATATAGCGAGTCAGCCTCCTTGGCTTGGTCCAACACTACTTTCCACCTCAAACCCTCCACATCAAGGGAATCAAATCTTGCGAGACAACTTGTGGAATTGGCACCGGAACTCAAAATCAATGTCATGGCTGTGAAAGTGTCTGCGGAGTTCCTCCCAAAAATCGCAATGCTAAGCATGGGAGGCGCACTGTGGAATACGTTGTTCAAGCGGCAAAGCGGCTTACTTGTAAAACGACTGCCCAATTTCAAACACCTCCTCATCCCTATGGAACACCCCATGACACCATTGAACACATTGAACACCCGGCCCGCATCGCGCGACTATTGGGAGCGTAGAGGGACGTGCTCTCTGCTCTTCAAGTTCGGCCTCTACAGCGAGGCGCCGGTCTTGAGCTTGCTCATCCCCTGTTCAACGGTCTCAATAGGGCGACTACACTCCGGGATGAAAGTACGCATTTCAGAATATCATGGCCGGCCCCAAGCCCATCGATTTGTTGAGTTGGGTCCTGTGGACTTAGAACTCGGGAAGTTCACTATAAAATTCAAGCACATAAATAGAGATACACCTGAGCGTCTCGTTATTGTTTCGAACGATCGGACTCTACAAAAACTGCCAACGAAAGAACAGCAATAGAAGGAATTCATTCAGAATTATTACCCATCAGGTATTGCGAAAAAATGGCTGGTTATGGAAGTATCTTCAGAACCCACTCCTTACACACTTGGAAATGGAAGATTATTTGGGCTATCTGAAGACAGCATTCCCGGTCGAAATTTGGAAATACACTGTACATGGATGTCATCTCCGATTGTAAGTCGATGCAGTAGCCTAGAAGCCCCGATTGTCCCTATTAGTGAAAAGACACCAAGTAAACACGTTTGGCATCGCCGTTCGAGATTTCTTGTATGAGCTCGGACTGCACTTCGAAAGAAACTGTTGCTGTGTTCCCATCGCCAGACTATGGGATTTGAAGGCAGGCGAATCGAATGTGCTCTCGGCTCCCAGCATTCTTTACACTCATGATGTCCAGGCGCCATGCATTTATTACAGGCAGAACAACAAAATGATGACGTCGATTCGTTGCCACGACAGTCTAAAGCTTATTTCATCGCTTGTCTACAGCTTATAGAACCTCGCGCGCATTCATCGCCTGTGAAAAAAATTCACCTCATCAAAATGAGACTACTGCAGACCATCCAAGGCAGTGAAGCACTGACGCGCCTTTACGGGTCCGATGCACCTCCCAGCATGATAAACCCACAAAATGATACCGCGCGATCATTACCTATTCCATTCGTTCAATCTGTGCGAAAGTCTCGACGGCAGTCTATCCGTGCAAGTGAGGCGTTAGCGCACCTGTACGGTCACAACTCGCCATTCGACATGGTACACTCACAAACGCATAGCCCTCTCTTTAAGCTTCCTGCTGGTAAGTACATTGCACCGTGATCTATCAAGCTCCACTAATAACTTTCTTAGAGCTTCGAAATAAAGTCTACGATTACGCAACATGCAATGGAAGCTCCGGATCTCAAAATCTGCAATTTGTACAATACGCTCCCTGCTGAATCAGTGCGGGCAAAATATGCTAATTAATGACATCTCAGCTCATGACATGTAAACAAATACGCTCTGAGGCCACAGCTTTGGCGTGGGCTAACACCGTGTTTGTTTTCGATTCATCTAATAGACCCGCGTTTGATCTAAGAGACCGATTACAAAAAATAACCTCAGAGCGAAAGGCGAACATTGTGAAGCTAGCAATTCGGCTAGTGGATCTGGTGGAAATGGCGGGCGCTGATATTTACAAAAGCTATTGGGTGGACAGGAGAAGAGATATTATGACAACAAAAATGATTTCCGTCAGCAAGTTCATCCGCGAGGAGCTTCCCAGCCTCAGAACTCTTTGCCTTCGAGAGACGGACCCACCACAATCCTTTGACGAAATCAGTATACTCGACATGGAGTTTTCTATTGGTGTGGCCATGGTGGACTTGTCTTTAGTTCTAAGACTTGATAACTTGGTGCTGCTGGCATATTATGGCACCTTTCGTGTGGAAGAGATTCAAGGGTTTTTCGAAGTAGGAGCGGGAATGAGTGGCGAGCTTGAGCTGGACCAGTACCTCCCGCAGGAACATGGGAAAGTTCTCACAATCGGTCCAATCATCCAAATTGGTGGCTACTTCGATGTGCTCGTGGGTCTCAAAGAGGATGTTCTTACGCGTCGGCATGTCAAGGTTGGTGTTGTGAACAGCTTGGACAAAATCAAGTATATGTATGTGTACCCCAATCATTTGGCTGACTTCATCTCGTAATTGGGCGAAGTGTTATTTTGTCCAATGAATAGATTGTGTGAGGAATTGCAATCCGTTTCTATCTCGGTCACAAGTTTGGTTACAATGGATAGGCTGTGGCTTTCGTGTAAGCGGCAAGCGGCGAAAGGAATATCTTCCGCCATTTGCCGTTCTTGGCCTGTCAGTTTTCTTTCGTACTGTTTTCAAGAAGGGACTTACGCGTAGTGACGCGAAACTTTTGCGAGAGTTTCACGTGATTGATTGGTACAGTAACAAGCGTCCACAACCTGAACCCTTTCCACAGTTAAAAGTACATCCTCTCAATACCCAACTTTCTTCAAAGCAAACTTGTCACAGAATTTTCATGAAAATGGCTCGCAAATACAAAACTCGCGAGTCGCAAATTATGAACCGAGCCAAACAAGCTCTTAGTCCCAACGAACGACGTATAAATGCACAGGCGAACAGTACTTTCTTCAAGCTTCCTGCAGGTATATACAACCTTGACCTATAATTGTTTCCCAATCAAGCTAATGCTGTACAGAACTTCGTAATCAAATTTACCAAAATGTGGCTCAGTCCGGCACATCAAAAGACCTGCAATTTCTCACTACCTATATCAGGAAGCCGTGTCTCTATCGCGGAGCTTTACTACGTGCCGTAGTTGGAGCAGGTTGGCTTAATTACGTCAGGCGGCTAGCCAAGTTTGTTTTGGGTTAGCGCTCCTAACAACTTGCATAGTCGGCGGTTCAATTCCGTTAGCACTCACATTTTGAAGAGCCTGCCTTGGCGGAAAAAGGCGCACAGGATGCTTGGTGTTACGTGACTTTAGGCAACTAAGTCACGTGATTATCGGCGTATTACACTCGCGGGGTAGAGGTTTTTAGAGTATTCTTATTTCTCGTTACTTTTCCTTTACTTAAGATTTAAGGTATACTTAGTAAAGGGTACTAAATTACGTAGTATACCTTAAATAACTATAAATTGTTAAGTTTATCTAATATAATTACTTAGGCGATTAAAACGGACGTTAAATTATATTATTATTATTTTTCTTTTTTTTTAATTACTATATTCTCCTTTATAGTAAAGAGGCTAAATATTAGATATAAGAATAATATAATTTATATACGTAGCTATAATAGGTTAGATAACGCCTTAGTATATATTACCCCGCTTACCTAATATAAGATAGGTAACGTAGTTCACTAGCACCCTGGCCACCCTAGCACCCTGGCCACCCTACCAATGAACCCAGCAATAAAGTGTATATATCTCAACCACAAC